>JABXJD010000050.1:1042500-1435000 GCA_013375575.1 Percina caprodes | reverse complement strand
AAACAGTGTAGGAACTGTGTCATGTTTTATATACAGTATATTTTAGGGGACAAAAAGCAAGAGAAGCCTAGGTAACAGCATAATATTTACAAACTGATTGCACATTATTACTGTCGACACTAACAAAGGTAAAGTTTTTTTGAGTTTTAACTCTTGCTCCAAAATATTTCCACCCTTCTTATAAATGAAACCCTTTAAACACTAGAAGAATAAGTAGAAACTGCACTGACACCTTGTCTCACACTTCTCTTATACACTCTCCTATCTCATCCTCTGAATGCAAAAACACTCCATGGAGTAACCAGAATACCAAAGTGAGAGCAACATGACTGGATGCAGTGACATGTAGGAGTATGAAATGAATGTGTGTGTGAGTGTGTGTGTAACTGTAGCCAGAGGATTTATGGTAAATATCTTCTGAACATCACAGATGTAAATTTCCACACAATTTCATGACCGGAAAAAATCTATGGATCAAGCACAAAACAATTTTGAGCAGTAATCAATGTGCAACTCATGATCTGAGGGCACACAGATCTGCTCTATGTAAGCAGGTTTTTTAAACAATTCGCCGACAGGATATGAGAAGTGGACAGTTGGACAGGCAATGTCCCTGTATCATCCACCATATTTTCTATTTTAGACCTGTAACACAGATATAACCCTAATCAGAGATAAGGACATTTCCTGTTAAGGTTAACCAGAAATTGTTATTTAGTGCTTTCTTGAAGTCCAAAGCTACCAAACTTGCTGGAAGAAATTCATGGGATCAGATTTAAAAGTCTTTGTGTAATTAGGATTTTACAGGTTTGCACCTATCTGTCCCTACCTGATCTTGACATAAATTGCAGAATATGAAAGCTGATTGGTCCTATTTTAACGATCTAAGCACACGGCGTGAAGCGCCTGGCACTGGTGCGTTTAGGGCGTGTACAAATCCACTTTTGCTAGTTTGACGGCACAAAAAAGGGTTGGTGCGCCAGGCGCACGGTTCAAAAGGGTTGTACTTAGTGTCTTAATTAATCATAGGTGTGTTCTGGGCGTAAAATGCAATAAACCAATCAGAGTGTCATCTGTCATTCGCTTTAAAAGCCAGGCGTGTTTGTATCTGTATGATGGGGGATTTGCTGAGCAGGAAGGAGAGATTTTCAGAGGAAGAAACTGATCTTCTCATCTGTGAAGTGAAAGTGCACAAGCAGATCATATCATAATACTATTTCACATTGTAATATCTGTTATTTTTAATCTTTTGCATGGTTTACTCATTATTTCCACTTTCTAGATTTTAACGCCAAGGTTGCCCCTTGAGTCCAGCATTACTTGTCCTCTCCCTAGAGCCTCTGGCTCAAGTCATTTGCCAATCGATTATTGTGTCACAGATATGCATTTCTAATACACAGCATCACCACTCACTATTAGCGGATGATGTTATGTTTTAAAAAAAACAACCTCTCAGTCTTTTCCTCACCTTCTATCCTTATGCGAGGAGTATGGAAGCTTATCAGGCTTTAAAATTAACTGGTCAAAGTCTGCACTACTTCATTTAAATGATTCTGCTTGCAATTCAACCATCCCTGCTCACATCCCCAGTGTTAAAAATGTAGGGATTGAGACTATTTTGCTGCTCTGAACAACGTTTTGAAAGATATGGAAAGACGGATGGATCTCCCCATGACAGCCCATATCTCTGTGGTCAAAATGAATGTTTTACCCGGGATTAATTTTGTGAGCTCAATGCTACCTCTCTCCCCTCCTTTTGATTACTGGCATAAATTACAATCTGCAGTATCTAAAGGTAAGCAGCTGTGATTTAAGATTGAGAGGAGGAAGGAGGATGGTGGCCTTTCAGTTCCCAACTTTAAACATTATTTTTGGTCCTTTGTGTTAAGGCCCCTCCTTACCTGGTTTGACTCATAAATGTCTGTTTGCTGGCAAACGTTAGAAAGGGCTATGACAGAGCCTTGGTCACTCCATGACGTTCTTTTTGCTAATGTCTCTAATTAACAGTGCCAGCTACACTTCGGGCCATTATCTCTTATATATATCTTATCAAAACCTGGAGACTGGGTGAAACATATTTTTCTGTAGGATGTAACTGGCATAAATTTTCCCCATTTTTCAATAATACAGCACTCCTGATTGGTGGGAGGCCTACAACAGCTCCACAGTGGGAACAGAGGGGGGTTCATTATCTAAAAGACATTTTTAATGAGGTTGGCTAGTTATCTTTTTCTGACTTACAAAACGCATTCAGTCTACTACGTTCCTCATTTTTCTTTTACCTTCAATTAAGATCAGCACACAATGCATACGGTGTCCCCTGGTCCATCCATCCTATCCGGGAACTATTTACTGAGCAGCCAAAAACCTGTGGCATCGTATCCAGGCTCTATCCAGGCTAGATCAGTTTTTGATGATATCTGGCCGCTTTGGCCTTCCTATAGAGAAGGTCTGGGAACGCGATTGCCCAGACCTAAGCATTGATTTTAACTGGCATGATGCATGGTCTAACGTTGCAGAAGTGTCACGCAATCCAGACCATCAGCAGATTCATATCTCACCCCTGTGAAAATGCATCACATGAAGGTAATTAACAGTGTACCTGTTACTATCTGTGTTTTGATTCTGAATGATCTGTCAGCCATTTACGTCTCTAAAACTCAAAAACATGCTGTATTTGCTGGACTTATAGCTGCTAAGAAAATGATTTCAACATGTTGGAAACCACCCCATGACATGTCTATTTGTACATGAACCCGTTCCTTTTTGGATGTCTTATATATGGAGCTCTTTATGGCTCGCATAAATGGAGTGCCACAAAAGACTTTGGACTCTTGGCTCAACATTGCTGAATCGTTGAAATCCATGCTGTAGACTTGTGCTTTGGCCTCCTTTCTTCTGTCTGTGCATGTGTTTTGTCCCGTGTGTCTTGTGTCCTTCTCTCTGTTATTGTCTTTTGTTTGTTTGTTTGTGTTTGTCTTTTTTTCTGTGTCTTGTAGATAGCAATATGCCAAAATTTACCTGTAAGACCGGCACGTACATGGGTACACAGATGATGCAGGTGCATTTGCTATTTAAACGATGTGGGCGCTGGACGGGAAATTAACAACTGCGTTGTTCTTAAACTAGCAAAGACACTTAGATAGGGCCCCTAAATTTGTTTTGTTCTCCCTTTGTCATTTTGTAGTTAATAAAGGTGTGGAAAAGGATCAAACTGGGTTCTGTCCATAACACCTCTATAGTTACTTCTACAACATCCCTCTGTCTCTCAGACATCCAAAAAGTCAACCAGTGTCAACCAGAATGTACCGTAAAATGATTTCAAAAGGCAATGAAATGGCAGCCTACAGTTTTTTTTTTTCATTTGGTTGTATCCGTTTTAAATCATTTTAACACATCACCCTTAATGAGTCTTTTGTATTTTCTAATTTTCATTGCTGAAGAGAGACACTAACTCTGGCCATAGTTTACACAGGACAGACACACCAAGGATATAATGGAAATGGGTTAGGGAACAGGATAAGGTTGGAAGCAACAAGATATTCTATACATATACTGTAGGTCTTCTAGATATGTATTGTATTTCTAGATATGTATTTATATACATATCTAGAACACTTATCCAGGACTCCGACCCGTTTTGCTTTCCGCTCCGGTGTTAGCATGTACTGCCGAGAGAGGAACTGTTTTGGAGCTGAGCGGTGGTGGGTCGATCGCTGGATGAGTGGAGGGTTTTTAGAGTGAGGGTGGAGGGATGTTGGCAGGAAGGGAGGGAGGGGAAGACAAACAGGAAGACTAGACAAGGAGGTGAATTTGCAAAAGTCTCACTGCTTCTTTGCATCCTGTCAAAAAAATTTTGTAGGAAGTGAACCATATTTCCCATGCAGAGAATTAGAGCCATGATTAACAAAAAACACATAAAAACACTTTAAATTATTTTCTAAGATATTATCATGTATTACATGAATAAATTGAATTAAAATAAGAATGGAATGAATTAAAATAAAAAAAACTGAAAAAAGAAAGCTCATATAGATTTGTCTAAATGTAGGCCAAACAAATCAATAGATATGTCTTTAAAAAAAAAAATCATATCTGTATATATTTTTTTGGTACTTCAAAAAAAGAAGGATTTGGTTAATTTGAAGCTCAGTTCTCTGCTCTGTTAAGGATGCAAAGAGAAACGTTTTTTTCAATTCACTTCAACTGTCCTCACTGCTACCAGGCATAGTAATGGGGAATGATGAGGATGGTTGTGGTGATGGTGGGATGAAGGTGCTCACTTGGTTGTCTGCCGAGAGGCGGGGCATGGAGAGGGTCCGCCCATGCCCATCCATTGGGTGATAGGGCTCAGTGTCGGAGTACCCGTCCCGCCCCATCTCCCTCATCTCTACCGTCTGTAAAACACAACGACAGAGGGCGTGACCACCGTCTGCTGAGGGGAGGGGACTCGGGGGTGGGGGTGGGGGGGTGGGGGGGGGGGTGGAGTTGTCATCCACTAAACGCGGGAGGTGCTAACTGAGGTGGAAGGGACATGAAGCAAACTTAATAATGCATCAAGAAAGTGTATTGTATTTCTTTTCAATTTCAGGCACAAAAGCCTTAAATTCTTCGTTCTGCATTCTTCATTTATGCAGCTTGTTGTTGCATAAATGAACTGTTGCTACCTTTTGTTGTGTTAACCCTCGCCCCTTGCCTCTTGGTTTAAACTGTTGCCATCTGGACGATGACACCGTGCTCCTCAGTTCACAAAAAACACATCCAAGTTTTTTGTTTGCTCCACAGGACATCAGCTTTATTTATGAATGATTGTCCTGTACAGTCACAAGTTGGAATTTCTTTTTCTTTTTTTCAACTGGACTATGTACGACTGCCTTGGTCCATGTTATTTGTAGTAATATACAGTGTGTATACAAGTCTGAAATTGTGTTCATTGTTAACAAACCAGCAACTACAATAAACAAACTACAACTAAAAAATGACATTTAAAACATTTAAATGAGGTGGGTATTGATTATGGGTACTTTGGAGTACTGCAGGGGGTACGTGAGGTTTATTAAAAAAAAGCATCAGTTATGAATAATTCCTGAAATATTTATACTATAATAATTAACTAATTCATTGTTTTTCAGTTACAATGTTGTTTAGTGAATCAGACGCTGATGGCGTAGCGCTGTATTGTTCCTCTTTATATAGGCATTTTTTTCTACCACAAATGTTTTGCCCTGGTCCAACATATTCCAGGGGGTACATTATTGAAAAAGTTTGTAAACCACTGGATTGGATTATGTCAACTTATAAACTTTAAAATCACATAAACATAGTCAGATAGTAGGTTAAAGTATAATGCCAAAAAACATGACCATTTGGTGGAAATTATTTAGGATATATTATTTTTCAAATTTCAGCCTTTTTCTTTCCAAAAAATTGTAAATTAGTTATGAGATTGAAGACAGAGATGAGGGGCTGGGGGCTAGGGACGTCCCAACAGACAAGTGAAAGTAAGGGGCAGTGCGGAGGAGAAGGTGTACATCACAAAACACATCTAGCAACTCCTAGCCATTGACTCCACAGGAGGTTGAAGAGTGAACAGGAAAATTCAGGGAGAATAGGAAGTTTGTGAGACTGAGAGAATACGGGAGATGTGAACTTCTAGCAGAAGGGTGAAGAAAGAGAAAAAAAGAGAAGAACTCAAAGTACAGAGAGACACTACAGTCTTGTATGCTGGAGTAATAGCAGCAACATCCAGCACTTAAGACACAAGATTTCAACTCTGGATGACGGAGTATGACTAATAGTTCTCAGTCTTTTTCACAGCAAGCGCCCTCAAACAGGGTGGAGCTCCTAAATTCCCATGCAGTTGTGGGTCAAATCAATTCATATCAGAGACAGGAAATAGGATTTAAGTCTGACAATTCCTCAAGATTTTATCATGAAAAACTCCAGTTAGAAACATATTATGCCCAATGGATTTTCATTGCTTGTCTTTTACCCCTGAAACGCCTATCCATCAAGGTTAGATATGAATCAGAAAAGGTCATTCAAAATAAAATACCTACCTGAAGAGGCACAGAACAATGGGTTTTTACTTCTCCCCCCCATATAACAGCTGTGCTTTTGCATTTAAGTTGTGACTCTTGCCAAATTCATAGAGTATTGAGATCTATTTGTATTGCAACAGCTAGAACGTAACCAATGTGGTTAGAGACAAACTGTCTGTGTGAGTGGACAACTGGTTTGGCTTGTAATGGTGTGTAACCCTGGTGCGGACATATGTGTTTGTGCTCATCATACCTGGGGGTTGTGACGGTTGTCGTGAGGATTGTCGGGGTAGGGTCTGTCGGGGCTCCAGTTACCCGTCTTTTGGAACATTTCCTGGGCTTTGGCCGTCACCCACGATTGGCTCTCAGTCATGCCACCCTCGGGAGGTCTGGCACCCACACATACACACAAGTTAGGGGATTACAAATCAGGGAACTAAAGCAAATCACCGTTGACCAGTATTCAATCAAGTAGCTGATTTAATGCAAAAAGTGTACACTGTTTCTCGAGCATTGAGTTTTTTTTTTCCCCATATAACTGATTCTCACACAAAACTGAGTAGGCTTTTTGTGATGGACAACAGAGAAGCAAACAGACACACACTAGGCAAACACAAAAAGAAAGATGCTGTAACCCAAAGCCAAGAAAAATAAAACAAGACAAATTAGTGTGTACGTACTGTACTGTAGTGTTCTTTATGTTTGAGAGTTGGAGTCATTTTTGTTTTCAGTTCACTCAACTTTTCATTAAAAAGCGAACTTGAAAATATTAACAGCAAAGGTTTTTCTTTAATTAGAAAAAAATTCTTCTCCTCATGCTTGTATTCATTATTTAGTGACACCAACCTCTGGTGTAGTTGTACACCATAGTTTCATCACGTTCACTTTGTTGACAAATATTGACAGGTGAAAAAGGGCCAATAATCAAGGAGATTCGTTCCATAAGTTCAAGAGAAATGTTGTGGATTTTTACAAGAAATCAAACTAAATATTCAACCTGAGACACACTACGAAAAGTTTTGTGCACCACACAAACCACTGCATCTACAAGATCTAAAACACCCATAGTATGTATTTGTGTGCAAGCATAGTTTCCTGCTGTCTCGTGTGTTTTGATGCATTACACAGATTATAGGTTCCTGACCCTGCCCAGTCTACTCACATGGTGTTTGGGTTATCTGGCTGAGTGCTGGGGAGACAGTTGAGGCCTTGACCCCCCTGGCCGTCCGTGCCCCCTCCCTCAGAGGGTGGCTCCATGCGCTGAAACATTAATGGTGTTCGGTTCTGTGTGAGATACACAACATGGCCTGCAGGCTGGCATCAGACACACTCAGGGGGGCAGACACAGCACACAAACACAAGATGCACTCGCAGCATGCACCCACATGAGGGCGCCATCGGCAAACACATGGCTGTGGGTATCCAAGGTAACGTTCCTTGCCAGACTACTGATCTGGGATCTGCTTACCACACTGAAGGAGCCTTTAAACATTTCTGACTTAAAGGCTGATGTTCAGGGATGGAAAGCTGATCTCAGATCTGTGTCAGAGGGGAACTTCTACCTTAGGCATATGAGGTAAGAGTGTTCTTAAATCTCAGATTACCATATCCGTGAAACACATCATCAAAAAAGACATTTTACTTAAAAAATCATCATATGACAATGTGTGTGATCCTTCATCTGCCAAGATTTTTTGAGTAATATGCCATTTTGTGGGAAGTGGACATCTGAACCTGAACTACATTCAAAGAAACAAATTCTGCTTCCATCAGATCAGAGGTCAGGCAGCTTTCTTCCCAGGGGATCCTGGTAAATGGAGTCCTCTGGAGTGGCTTAAAGGCAACGGTTCATGACTGCTACGGCCTTTGTCATGTCCCTCCTCAGCCTGGAAGCTAAAGGCTGAATGCTAAATGAGTGCAGATGGATGGAGGCCGGTTCAGAAACAGATTGACGTCCAAACCTCCTCTGACACATCAGGCTAATCTGCTGGACAGGAAGCTAGTCTGGGTACAACTCATTTTAAAGATACATCTAGTTTTACCAGTCAAACAGATCTTTAGAAACACTAGTTATTTGGGTGGTGAAGATGGTAACAGAGCCTTTGCAGTTGCTTCCTAAATCTGTAATAACAAGTCTATCTATGGAGGTGCAGATATTTGCAAAGGTATGGTGTGATGTGGCTGTAGATCTTCTAAGTAGGCCAAATGTTCTCAGCACGTGGTCTGAAGAAATAGATTTATTACAAAATTTAAAACTATTGTTGTTAGCCGATTCATGATCATACTTTCTGTCAGAAAGCATGTCCAAAATTAATGTTATATCATTATATCATTATAAAATAAAAGAACAAAGCCACATGGAACATTTACTTCTATTGAATAAGTTAGCTAGTATGCTAATAAGATGTGCCCACAACATGCCAATCTTGGTATAGCTAAAAAGCAGACATTATGTAAGCACAAAGCCATTTGGCTGCTGCTATGATTGTATGAAATATCAATTTCTGGTCAAAATAGCTCAGAACATCACCATGATTGTTGACTTCCATTGCTCACATTGTTTGTTTAGACATTTAATAATATCTAATATGGCTGCCAGATGGTATATTATATCAACTGAAAGCTTTCTATTTTTTTCATTTAACATGTGACATTAATGATCAAAGAACCACAGCTATAAAAACGCTATTCCTGTCCAGGGGTCATTTCCTGTGTCACAGAGGTAAATGGCTCACGTTCGTCTCTGGACAGTCTGGTTTGGCACTGGCTAGCTCTATTGAGAAAATCCATGGTACAAATATTTAGACGGATTCTGGCAAACAACATGAACAGCAAACACCTAACACAGATGCCGGTTTTAATGGGGTATGTTACAGCAGTGGCATATGTATTAATGAATAGTCCGCCAGGGTTGACTGATTACATAAGGAGCCACTGGTCACAGGAACCTCCACTCAACATCCCACCAACCACCATGGCAGACAGACGGACAAGCAAACAGATATATTCATGAACACTTAGACTGGAGAGAATGGGTCTTGGTTAGAGCAACTTGGTGACAACCGACGAGGATTGACCAAATAGGGAGAGCTTGATAAGTCAAGGTCTCATCTCTTCCTGGAAGGATAAAGGGAGAGCGTCAGAAGGACAGAGATGACATGGAAGACAGAAATGAAGGACAACAGACAAGAGTGAAGAAACAGGAGAATGACGGACAGCAGACAACATATTTGAGACACAATAACAGCTCAACAAACACTGAAGAAGACGATTGAGATGCGACCAGGCGCGAATAATGTGCAGGGGTAGGAAGAACAGAGGAGAGAGACGAGAACAACAAATGAGGAAAAATCCACCCCGTGGTTCCCTGTTACATGAGACAACTTTTCTTTCAATGTTTCTACTTTTCTTTACTTTGCCTTTTGCTTGCAGTATGGAAGATGACATACTAAGATTTCCTTGAAATAAACAGTGCGGTGGTCTTAGTTGCATAAGTTTGCAGCCCTTGACTAACTGAAAGAGCTTCAAAGTTTATACCAATTACCTTTTGGCAAATACTTCAACTTTTGTTGCATTTCCTTCAGTTTTTGGTGCCACAATGTAGCAATAATGACTTTATAGTAATAATAACTAAAACTACACTATACCATGTTTTATTTACATATATAGGTATATTTGTTAGCATTATTGTTTTTCAGAAGTCAGACATGTGGACACATGCATACTAAATAGCCATCTAGTCTGCTAAAACTCAGACACCACCATAATGTTTTAGATAGACAATAAATATTCAGCTATTAGGCTCCATTGTAGCTGTACTGTAAACATCTCAATATGAGAGAACTATGATTTATGTTGGACATATGAAAAAGAATGACAAATCATTAAACAGCATTGAGATGTTTTTGGGTGGATTCTTCCTTTAAAATTGTACGGGAATAGAAAAACACAGACCGCAATGAGATGAGAGAGGGAGAATGAAGCGAGTTACTGTAGAGATGGCAGGACAAACTGACAGACACACAGACTGGTTAAAGTCCTTGTGTACTGCTGATGTTGAGAGAGCCTGTGTGGACCTGTCCATTCAGTCCAATGGGATGGCTGCATTCAGGAACATACCGACACATACTGTTTTTGCACTGTTCAAAAGAAAAAAAGGCAAACATACTCTCCATTCATCAAAGCACTCCTTCGTTCTGCAGATTGGAAATCTACGTCTCAGTCAATACAGAAGAGGCTGGCCCCATTCCATAAGCAAATGTGGACTTTGTTGTATCATGTCAAATTCATGATCAAGTGCTGAACAAATTCGATGACTTACTGGAGCGAACAGGAGGTATTACATGAGTGGAAAGATGTTTCCCACACAGTGTGGACTGAAAATACAGAGAAAGCGGGAGCGAGTGCATCTCAGAAGTCATTCATCGACAAGAGGGGAAGAGCACTGACGGGGAACAAAAAGGTAAGGCCATGTGGTATCATCAGCATCATCATTGCTCAGAACATTACCAACAACTAAAACCATAGTTGTAAATTGGTAAACCTTTGTAAAACCTGATCCTTCTCACCACGTGCAAACAGCCCATAGTGAAAAGAAAAAGAGAAGCAGCAGAAAAGGGAAAGGTTGCTAACTAGCTGGGGAAAGCAAAACAGCTTGATACCTCTGTTAGCAAGCATGATGAAATGAATAAGGCTGGCCAAGGGAGCAACAAGGTGCTAGAAAAAGGGTGCAGATTTCCAAGTAGCATGCTAATACAGTGGCCAGCACAGGCTGAGAGGAAGGTAGTTTTAGGGTTAACAGGTGTTCAAAAAGAAAACCCAAGGCATAGGGGATTTGTTTGCAAGTGTAGCTGGAAGTTTATATAGGATTTAAATTTATAAGACATGGTTCCTATATTTTTAAATCCATATTTGTGAGAAGAAAGACAGAATTCAGTCCAAGGGCTAGTGGAAAAAGTATCATAAAAAAGGGCCAGGACGAGGCGGAAGAGAATAAGAAAATAAATGTCTTTTTGCGTTCAGAGAATTTCTCTGGGATGGAGTCTACCTGTTCCTCTCGCAGGGCCTGCAGCTTTTTCGTCTTGCTCTGCCGGTAGTATTCCATGATCATCATGGCAGCGTAGATTTTGCCCACCGTCAAGTCTGTGGCTGCTGAGAAAATGACAAGTTACCCTGCAAGATTAGACCCGAGTGAGATGGGACCCTGAGCCGTGGGGGGAATGGGAGTGGGGGGGCGAAACAAACAAATCACTGACACAGAGACATTCACAATGACATGCAGAATACACTAGCAGTTGGGACAATTCTGTTTCATTTCAATCCATGGAGGGACAGACCTGAGCTTCAAAATCAAGAATTAAAACTAAGTGTTTGATTTTCAAAGGTGTTTCCGTCTTCAGTTGATGAAGATAAAATCACAGAATATTTGGTTAGTGGTACCAATTATTGTAAGCCACTGTGTTGGAGAAGCAAAAAAGCAGACTTGGTATCATTGCCTCTTCACCAGTCTAAGTGAGGGACAAATGTGGACTTTTAAATGTTTTAATGCAAGTCTCAGTGCAAACATACTTACTTTCATGCTTGTGCGCATGCACCCTTGTGGTCAAAAAACTTCATTCTCATTGGCTAATACATTTTTTCCAACACAGGGCTTAAGCCATTTGAAGCACTGATGATGCCATTTGTATTCTAACTTTCATGCATGAAGCTCAGCTCTAAAAATCTCATGTGGCAAACAATTTCTCACACCAGTTTAATAAGCTAATGATGTATGATAAGGCACGATAGAGGAACGGGTCTGCTGGTTTGCTGACAATGTGTTTCTGAGCACTGAAAGTGCAACAGGCAGATTTTCCTCCAAGTAAATATGGAAATTTACCAATTTGGGGGCTGTGATGTGATATGCCATATAAAGGGCGAAATATCACTTTGTCAAAATACTCATTTTAACTGAAACTGATTTTGTTGTCTTGAAGGAACAGTGGTAATCACACCTCAACTGAAACAGAGTTGAGCTCACATGCTGGTGTACATCAGACAAATACAACATTACAACATTGTACAATTATAAACACAACAAAGCCAATAGTCTTTTCACAGGCAGATGCTGTACCATATCAATTAGCATTCTCTTTTTTACTTCACTACCATCTTAATTGTATCATACCTTGCGTATATTGTATTCTTTAGTCTTAATAGGCTGGGGACCAGGTAGCCACCTCACTAAGAAACACGTGGACACCACAGTCAAATGATCCCTGGAAAACAGGAGCTCAATTTTTTTCTAAAAACTCTGGACATGTATCCCCAGAGTTTGGATGGAACACATAAACATTTAAAATCAGAAAAATATTGAGCTTTGTTTTGGTTGTCAGATAACTGAACTGTGTAGCTAAATGAATGAGTGGTGCCCTTTTCAAAGTGGCATGGCTACAAGTCTTCCAGCATTAAAATGTTTATTAACATGTGATAAGATATGACCACACATATCTCATATCTACCTGTGTAGTATACCTTATTATCTCCCATGCATTTAGCCAAACAACTTGATGCTTTTGCTAAACATGCATCATTATACTAGCTTGTACTCATGTACCAAAATCATTTAAACAATCATATTCTCAACAGATTCACCTGAAAAAGCTCATTCATCACCATCATTTTATATAAAACCTATCTGCCTGGATTTATTTTACTAGTTTATTTGCTGTTCAATTCTTCCTGTAGTGAAAAGACTTCTATAGAGGATCTTCTATAGTTGGCACCCCCTGATACCAGGACTGTCTGGATGGGTGGAAAGATCAGTAGTGCGAGTATGTGCTACAGTGTCCAATGCAATATATGTGTCTGTGTACATGTATGTGCTAGTGTGCCTATAACACACGAATGGTATGGTGCAGAGCCCAAACCCCAACCACGTGGCGAGCAATGTCATGGGGAACGAGGGGAGTGATTGCTGTAAACGAGTCAAATTCACTGAGATTCAGTTAGGCCCGAATCTTTTCTTGTTATGGGTAACCAGAGAAATTCAGACAGTTGGTAGCTGGTATAACCTCAAGGCTTTAATTAATTCCCTTAACAACAAATCATTTTACCAATACAACCTGTGCCACAACACCTCTAGCTTAGACAACAAACACAAGTTGCTGTGTTCATGTGTGCCAGTGGGGGTTTGTATCTTTATGTCAATCTGTCACTTTATTAGTGACTCTGACTGTTTGGGGCAGTTAAGTCCTTACTGTGTTAGCATGCGCTTGGAGTCATCAGTGACAACGGACGCAGAGCACAGGGAATTAGGCATCCCAAAAAATGGGTTTGGGTTAGGTTACAATAACAGCCTCTGAATGCTGCAATGTTCACGACAGGAACAAACAACAAGCCACAGTAAGAATCACTTTGGTTTATGCTCTGGAGACAATGAATATTGCCATTGATCAAATTTTGATCAAAGGGGAATATTGACCCAATGGCGATGCTATATGATAACCCAGGGAGTCACCAAAATCCATTCTAACTCCCCTGCCGAAAAGGAATCTTGATACCCAATTTCATGGTGGCCCGGCCAGAGATATTTAGCTCTGGACCACAGTATTGGAAGGACATTTGGAGAGTCTACATTGGTGTATATATGTATTTATATGTGTACATGTACAATGTGTGTGTTTATGCTGTAGTCGCCTGATCAGGAGATGCGGAGCAGTGAATGACACTGGCTGGTAGAAGCTGTCCTCTTGGTGAGTTGGTGATCGGTGACACACACACCACTATGCCTAATTTTCCTGCAACTTACCCTTATGCGGCGTAACCAGCAGGTCCAGTGTCTTCTGCGACAAGTTTGGCCAAATAGCCATCATCTCCTTTCTCAGCTCTGCATCCATCTGGTGCTTGTCTGCACCGCCTGGATGGCCACGTAAACCAGAGTGCCCACACACACGCATACATATCAAACATTTGTATCACATATCAAACACCCCCACACATAAACACCAGGCAAAGGTACAGACCAAAAGAAAGGTAAAATGGCACAACATTTCAAAAGAAATATTTTTTCACCATTCATGCATGCGCACATTCACCCAAAAACAAAAGGTTATTTGTTAGTTTCGGAATTGGCATTTTGAGTTTTGTCATATTCTTGTTGAAGAGAAACAGACAGACACAGAGAGGTAAAAAGTCATATCCATGAATTACCCAGGACTACCCATGTCAGACAAGAAAGTGACTGAGAAGAACAGAAAAACAGTAAAAGGATAATAGTACTTAAGGGCCATACCCTTGGCAATCTTTATATCCAGTGCTGTCCTGATCAGAGCCATGAGGGTGGAGTTAAAATGCACTGTGTTGTCATCAGCAACCGGCAGGTCCATGCGCAGCAGCCTCTGTGGAGAGCCAGTCAGGATGAGAGGATGAGAAAGGGACATGTCCTTGCTAAAGTGTGCCGTGCCTGAACCTCCAGATTTGGGGAGAGGGTAAGGGGTGGGGGCTGGTGTTGAGAGAGCTCCATAGACAGCAGCCAATTAGAGTTGGACTGGATTTGTCCAGGTTTTATTTAATGTTTACTAAGACAGATTAGAGTAGGCAAGAATGACTAGGTGTCAGCATAATTCTTTCAGTTACGGATGTGGTCAGTGTAGCCTAATAAGTTGAGTCAGTGAATTTCAACTCGAGGCACTTGATTTTTAAGTCCTTTGACAAATGTGGGCTACATTAAATGACTGTTGAGCATTAATATGTTAAGTCTGCTGCTTAGTTTTGTGCAAGAACATTTGCTTGAGAAAAGTTGAATAGGTGAGTCTCTGCGTCTCCTGTGTTTCCAGTGATACTCTACGCAACAGCACACTGAGGGCCATCTGCTGCTAAGCAACTGTGAGAGCCGAGAACCACAAGGAAGAACAATCGGAGCCAAAATGGCTTCCGACCCAACCTGTGCCCATGTTCCCTAAATGTGTGAATGCATTGGCGCATTTACACATCTCTATTGTTACACACGTAGATGTATATAAAACAGAAAACATACACCAACCCCACACCCCCTTCCAACCCCAACATCCCTCCCCGCCCACTTACACACAGACTGCAATTAAGGGCGCTTAATTGGAGTCCTTTGAAGACAAAATAGGTCGACTGGAGAACAATAACAGTATCACTGGTGTAATTCTGCTATTTTTCAGGAGACTGCTTTAGTTTTATTCAACTGAGGCATCTGCTATAGAGCTCCCCCTACCTGAAAGGAGGTTCCCTGTCTTTACAAGTCTATACTGTACCAGGTAAAACCAATGGAGAAACCTGCAGATAGAACAAAACAAGCTGGGCCAGCTAGGGCCGCTTGCTGTTCCTATCCTGACCAGTTGGCATCCATTAGATTTACCTACGAACATGAGCGTTGGGCACTCACGATGGCAAGCACGGTAGTACGATGGCGGTGGGATTGTTTACATGCGTGTGTGTTCCTGAGTGTGTGCAAGTGTCAGGCATGCCCAAAGCCAAGTGTGCGGCAGGCAGAGGGCATCAGCCAACATCCACAGCGCTCGGCAGGCAGGCTAAATGTCGCCTATAGCCATGCGACATAGAGTGCAAGGATCGCATGCAACACAACACCTCCCAAGAAAAATCCCACAAACCCGGCACACAAAGCATGCAACATGCCTTTACTTCACTCCCATTTTCTAAGCCCCAACACTTCCCACCTACCTAGCCCGCTACCCCCCCAACTTCCCTCAGAACCCACTTTCACAATACAAGTAGCCGTGCATCCGCACAAAGAGAGTATCCTCAATCCAACTGGATTGATCCTACTGATTGACAGATTAATTTCTTATCTTTTGCTGTCTACATTTTTTAATATTCATTAATCAAAGTCAAATTGGCCAGCAATGGTAGTATTTCATATCAAGTCAAGATCTCTCTCAATGTCAAACGGGTGCAGTGTCCTAAGGGGGTGTCAGAGTTAGAGAGGATTAGAGTTGTGGCATTCCCTGAAAGAAGAAAAAAATCATGGAGAAGATCAAAAAGAGATGATTGACGTTCTTTCTGTCTTTGTTTTGGACCAACCAGACTTTATAGAAGTAGCACCGTAGGGTAAGGGGATGGGGTCTATCAAAGGGGACACATAGTAGGGACAGCAGTTAGTTGAGTTAAACTAGGTGGCTCTAAGCTTGGTTATGAGATGTAATTACAGATAAAAAGGGAAGGGCGAGAATGAGGAGGTAGAGGAGGACCATGAAAACACAGAAAGAGTAAAAGAGGAATCAAAAGTACGTGGGTCAATTGGATATAACAGAGAGAGGAGTGTGTGTGTGTGTGTGTGTGTGTGTGTGTAGATAGAAAGGAAAGAGGCTGAAAATTACAGAACAAGACAAGAGATAAGGACGAGGACTAAAAACAACACTGACATAAGTTGACTAAGAAGAGGTCAGTAGCAATACACAGATATCAAAACTAGTTTTTCCAGTAAGAATGAGGCCTTGTGTCGACTAAAGAAAAGATCAAGAACTTTGCCAGCAATAGGAGCGATCAATGCCAAAAATGTTCAAGATGTCTAACTTTTCCCTCTCTGTTCTGAAAAGAAACCATGAGGGCTTTCTGATCTCAAAATGTCCTTCATTGGACTTTTTCTGTGAAACTGTATCACTGAATACTGGAAGGCTTTGATGGCTGAAGTATGTGATGGGGACCACTGCTGATACAGGTTGACATTTTGGAGAGAAAGAAGAAGAAAGAACAGAAAGGAGAGATAAAGTAAAGACAGGGCTTGGATGGACAGGGGGATGCTATGAAGAAATGAAGATGGATGCTGATTGTTGACAGACAAGTGGACATACTGTAGAGGCAGAAGGACAGAAGAATGTCAAAAAGAGAGAAAATTGACAGGTAGGAAGAAACAAGAGAAAATAACAAGATTGAGTAAAAGATGAAGAGGAGAGCAAAACAGGAGAAAGGACAGAGAAAGAAAAGAAGAAAAACTAGAAAGAGACAGTGAATAAGGTACTGACACCCAGATTCAATGAAGGTTTAGCACAAGGGAGAGTTTGCACTATTTGATCAAAGTCATTCTGTTTACAGAATAGTTCAGTGTGGTTATGATTATTACGCAGGTAACGTCACAAGCTAGTAAGGAAAGTAATAAGAGAGAGATTTCCATTGAAGTAGGACTGAGTATCTAATCCCAATACTTTTTTGGTACTGACCAAAATCTGTCTATAGCACCAAGTATGTTCAAATGTCATGTCAATGTTTATTTTTATCAAAGGAAGGCATTGAAAAATATGGGTGGAAATATGTTTGTTTAGGTAGATTAGCTCTACAAGTGACTTCACATGACAGTGTGACCAGAAAAACTATGGAAACTATAGCATTACATCATCTTTTCAATACCATTTTGGCGAATCTGGATGTCAATGACAAAGAGAATGAAAGAGAGGATAGACAGAGTAGAGCTCTGCTGAGTTGGAGAGAAAGAGTAGACAACAAGACAACGAGGCAGCAGATGCTGAAATGCTCGACCCTAATTGTTACACTGGTGGTCTAAGGGGCAACGATAACTCAAAGACGCTGACGTTTCCGTGGGTGTCAAAAAGCATCTTGAAGAAGAAGAAAAAAAAACAAGAAAAAACTAGAAGGGCCAAAACTTTTCCTACTCATTTCAATTTCCATGATTATTATTTGTATGGGTACAGTGTATTTGGCACAGTAATGTGGGCATGTTTATGCGAGCACTATAGTGCCATCCACAGGAATAAGAGACGCAGAGAACCGAAGACAGACACCCTTGCCGGTCCTTCTGTACCCGCATCGTAAGCAAATATTAGCACTTTAGGTGTTGTATGTCCATGGGCCTCTACACTACAGATTTTCACATGAGCAAATTATTTACGTTTGTTATCGTTGAACAATACAATGCGTCTATAATTTCATATATATGCTCACAAAGAATATTAGTAATGACCACAAGCAATTGGTTGTCCTGGGGTCCCTGCCATCATTTACACTTTAAAAAAAAAAAGTACTTCAAATAAACATACCTATAACACATAATGAGAATATGTGGCCAGTAAAAAATGTTTTATTTATACATTTTGTATATTTTATTTTTGCATTTCTCAACAATGGTGTTGAGACGGGAGTATTGTACAAGCTTCTCAAATATTTCATTTCTGTATATCGCAAGATCAGTGTGGTAAAATATAAAGACATACATTTAAAAACTGAGGTAGGAAAAAGGAGGAACTTTTAAAATTCCTTCCTTTGTTATGGAAAAGTGGAATTGTTTGTCAGATCTGTGCTCTATATATCTTTGCTGTTCTGACTGGATTGTGGCGAGTGCATGCGTCCGTGCAGGTTGCAGAAGGACTGGCAAAGCCTCCTCCGTTCCCTTACTCCTGCGGCCTGGCGGGAGGAAATAAAAGAAAGAGGATTGACTACCACTCCACTGTCACTTCACTTCACTGCACGACAAAAGCCCATCCCTCCATCCCCGCGGTCGGAGAGAGAGAAGAGAGGACAGCGCTTACCACCACTACAACCACCACTAACAGACAATGAGGAGAACACCGCTGGGAGGGAGGAAGGGAGGGAGGTGGAGGAGAGGGGGAGAGGTGGAGGAGGAAGAAAGGGACGTGGGCGGTTTCAGCAGATGAGAGAAGAAAGGTTCTCCTCCCCAGCGATGGGGAGGTTTAAAGACGGAGATGGGAGGGGAATAGGAGGTGAAGAAGAAAAGGGAGGGAGAGAAGGAGGTGGAGGTGGTGGCCGAGGGGGGCGGAGGGGTAAGGTGGGGGGCGAGTCTACCTTATAGGCGACCCGGGCGGGACACCTCTTCCCGAGGCCTAGCGGCGGACACATGTGTCTTAGCATCTGATACATGTCTTTGTAACTGATCCGGCCGCTGGGGTGGCACACACACACACACACACACACACACACACACACACACACACACACACACACACACACACACACACACACACACACAGACAAAAATGGACGACGTAAAAACGAAATAAAGAAAATTAATGAGGGGTAGGGAGAGGGAGGACAATGGGGAGAGGACGCAGACGCACAGAGGTGTGTTTGGAGGAGGAAGACATGAGGAGAAAAAGGAAAGAAACCGACAAAGGAAAGGAAGGGGGGGGAAACAAATACACAGAGGTTATTGTTTTGATCGCTGTGGATATGTGGTTGCTGTGGTGACAGAAAGAGAGAAAGAAAGAGAAAGAGAGAGAACGAGGGAGTGTGTTAAGAGGCTTCTAGTCTGGTTTATCATTAAGTAGGGGAGAGGAAGGAAGGGAGGGCGAGGGAAAGGTTAGGGAAGGAGGGGAGAATTGGAGGAGGAGGAGGAGGAGGTGTTATTTAGTTTAGTTAGTTGTTGTTAAGATACCGTTCTATGCGAGGTGAAAAGGGGATTTGGGATTTTTTTTTTTGGTCTTTGCCCTCTTTCGCCACTCGGATAGAACTGGCAGTGGGGCTTCTAGCAGGCAAAGAAAAGCACCGCTGCAGAGATCGAAGTGAGTCACAATGACAAGTCAATGCAGTCTGTTACTGAGGCTGCGTGTCCACCGGGGAACCTTTGTGCTTCCAGATGTTCATGGGAGCCCTGCCTGATGATGTCAGGAAAGGTTGGGACACCCCAACGGTGCTAACAGCTAGGCCTTGGCTATTAGAAGGTCAGTTCACCCACATCACTAAATGTGTCATCACTTACCTCTTGCCAGCTATGCAGATAGTTTCAGGTTCTGGTGCCCAGGGTGCCCTGTTACTCAGAATAGAGCTTAACGGCTCTGATTCTGGAAGTAATTTTCCCTGTTCAATATCTCCATTGACGTTTCATTAAATGCTTATATAAAAAGTTTTAAGCCTGAAACCAAGCCAACCAGCTACAAGATGAATCACAGCCATAAAATATTTGATCCAAAACCAATTAAACAGTTTGAAAACGGCAAAAAAGGCAAACGTTCAAGACAATGTACAGAAACCATCATAGACTTTGATGGTAGCAATTTGCTAGCCGTTTGCGGTCCACCAATCAGAGACATCGATGTTACTCTTGGGATTGTGGGTAGTGTAGTATTACTCCGTAAGATGGCAAAAAAACAAACAAGTTTTCTTAAGACAAGGTTGATTTCATACAGACTTCTGCCGGAGCATAAACCTTAGTTTCACAACCTCATAGTTCATAATCAGTCCACCTTGGATGGCTTAGACATTATAGATAGATACTTTGTCATTCTCAAAACACGGGAAGATGAGGAGAACAATATACTTTAAATCCTAATGGACAAAATGAATAGGATTTTTACTTCCGGACCCACAGATGAGCTCTATAACTCATAGTCCTCAGTGTGAACAGAGTCAATGGGACTATGGCCCTACTTTAATCATGCAAGCGCAAAGACAAAGTGCAAAGTGATCCATTTTCCATGCGCACCGGCTATTTTAGTTCATGTAGGTGATGAAGTGGGATATAAATCAAAGGGTGTGGAGATTAATAAACACACTGTTGGCCAGTCACATTACTGGTCTTATAGGTAAAAAAAACAGCTCAGCCAATCACAGTGAGGTATGACCATTAGCTCAACAAATGGAAATATAATCACATTGTTGTCTGGATGGTGCAGAGTGGGACAATGTGAACACACAGCACCACAAATCTGCAGCCAGCAGCAGATGGTGTAGGTCTTTTAACAGTTAGCACAATGACAAAAGAAATTAATAATAATAAAAGGCCTATGTGTCTGTAGATAACTCAATGTAATTACTTTATTAATTGTACAGTATTACTACTCCGAGGCCCTAAAGCCTTTATGCATTTGTTTGACTATCATTTGAATGGTTGCTCCTACTTATGTGTTCATTATGTGGAAATATAAATAATAAAAAAACATCAAAGCAGCTCAGTTTAACCATGAACGAGATAGCCTCCTGCAGTTAATATACGTAAATCCTACAATATAAATACTCGGAACAGACCCAGTGTTTCAAAACTGAAACTATGTGCATGGCTAGATATCACCAGGGGTACGTTGTAAAATATGTTGTTTTCATGATTTGGGTGAAGTGACCCTTTAACCATTTCTTATGTCTAAGCCAAAGACTGCAGCACCGTAAAAAGATCTTGACAATAAGCAAACACAGACGGCATGACCAGTGCTCCTCCCACAAGCATCTGTCGACACAGGAAGTTATTAAGAGGTACCTGGTGGACACAAGACCTTTTTTATGTCCAGAGTCCCTGCCCCAAACCACACACACACCCTGCCCCTTTTCCTTCTTTCCCCATACACCAGAGCCACAAACAGAGCAGGTTTGGCCATATTAATATAGTATTTCAGGTAGCAGTGAATAGAAGCTGTTACCATAAGGCCTGTTACAGTCTCCACTCAAGGTGTGCCAACACAAGCATGTGGGATACACAAGCTCTCTGCTTACATAACAAACGCCCACAGGGGAAGTAATGTCAATATCATCTAGGACTGGGGTATTTACCATAAAAATGGCCAAAGAGAAAGAAACATGTGGTTTTATTGTACACAAAAGAGTACCTTGGACAGTTTTGTACATGTTTCATTGTGCAATGAGCCCCCTGCGCATTTCCCTTTGCATTGTTGTGTGCATTCTTTGTGAAGAGCTTGTAACAGGCCTAACACTCGTTTTGATTCCTTGAATCTTTAAAGCCACTGTAGGATTTTAAAAGTTTGACTTTCAGTACACATAGTGGCTTTGAAATATATATATAAATTATATGTGACAGGCTGCTTAGCACAGTGGTTCACAAACATGTGCCACGGAGGCACAATAATCTGCAGTTTTTCATTAGCTGATATCAGCTGCTTTAATTTGTGGATTTATCTGTGTGGGTGATGATAATCAAAGCCTGGAGACTCTGGAGCCTTGATGACACATGGCTGAAAAACACTGGCTTAGCTAACAGCTACAAAGGTTAGCCTTGTGGCAGTATTCAGACCAAGCCCTCTCTGCATAAGCCTCTGTACTAAAGTAACCCCACCTCCCTCACCCAAACCCCATCTCAAACAAGAACAATGCACATTGCTCGACCATTTTCTGCCCAGGCAAAATTAGACAGCAAGCAGAAATAAAAGACAATGGCTGACTGGAGTCTGGACTCTAGTGTTTACATCATACTGAACATATCAGTGTCATTTCCCCAGCGTTCAATCAGAAGACAATAGCGAGTGCAGTGCACTACCTCATGCTCCACACACCGCTATCGGTGTGTGTGTGTGTGTGAGTCTGTACAAGAGTGTGTGTGTGTGTGCATTTCTGCATTGTCCCAAACATTCTCATTGTCATATCAGAATGCATATACAACACCCCCCAAAATGATCCAATGGTGAAATGAGATTAAAACAACAGAATAATGCAAACCCAAACAGATAGATCAAACCAAATGAAATAAAAAAAAGTTGAAGTAGGAAAGAATTTGTTTTAAAAGTGATAAAGAGCGACATTCATTCCAGTCTCTTAAAGGCGAGCAGGTTGCGTTTAAGTTTGTGCTTTAGGGGTTTGGTCCAAACCTTGCAGGCCACCCTATGTGGGCATTTCTTGCCAAGGCCCAGAGGAGGGGAGATAACTCGCAATAAACTGTACATATCCTTATAATGTATGCGCCCGCTGCAAGAAAAATACAAGGAGGGAAGGTTAGGTGATTGAATACACAGAATACAGAGAGAGAGAAAAAAACAGAGGAGATGATAGAGAAGAAAAAGGATAAGGAGAAGAGGAGAGAGCATTTATTTACACTGAGAAAAAGAGGTGTAGGACACCTTTCTATCATACATGCCCACACACACTCATTACAGAGGGCTGAGGAGGAAGTGGAGAGAATCACATTCAAGTCAACTGTGCACTAATTGTGCAATTTGAGGAAGAAGGCAGAAAGGTTTAGAGAGAAACGAAGAAAGAGAAGACAGGGAGAAAGCTGGAAAACTCTTTGCTCAGGCAGGGCAGCTTTAACTGACCCACTGTTAAATACTACAGTATCATCACAACAGTTTTGCCACAACACATCTTGAATGAGATCATGTCTTCCCCGTTTTGGAACAGGAGAGAAAGTCAAGGGTTAAGAGTTCCTTTACATTCAGCATAGGTGTCAAGACATATATAATGTTTGCTAACTTATTTTCATGTTACACATCTGTCTATAACAGTTGGCCTGTTTGCTATTCCCTTTGCTATTTCATTATATATTTTGTGTGACTTCTACAGCGTGTGTGTATGAGTGTGTGTGTGTGTACCACTCACCAGGCAGCAGGGTCGTACTCAGCCCATATCCTTACATACTCGTCCAGGTGATGCGGCCCCAGGATAGAGGAGTCTCTGGTCAGGTACTCAAAGTTGTCCATGATGACAGCCACAAACAGATTTAGCATCTAGAACAAGGATGAGGTAAACAAACTCATGTTCCTGATTAAGGTTTGATAATCAAACACTACTGGATTCTAATTATAAGACATACTTTAGATTAGGTTTTGAGAATTGTTTTTGGCACTTGCGTTACTTTAAAGCTGGAAAGCGGACATTTTGTCCCCCTCTCTGGCAGTGAGAGTAATTACAACAACACTGTTGATGCACGCTTATGACATATGTCTGCAGGTGAACTTGCATCTCCTCCATCCCAAGTAGCGCTCTCTTCATCTTCATTCAATTATTTCTTTTTTTTTTTTAAATTATTTTTTATTTAATCCTTCATCTGAATGCTGAGTTTCTTTCTTTTTGGAGCATTCACTTTGGAATTTTTGCTTCTTAGGATTTTTCACCATACTGCTAACTGCTGCTCCGTCGCTATGGTCTCGCCCCTCTTTCTGACCCTTTTAGCTCTGGCTGGTTGACGTAAAACACATGAGCCAGTACGGGAATGTTGCCCTGAAAAACTCGACACCACAATTTCGGTTCAACATTCCTTGAACTAGTTTGGCAAGGGCTTGACTGCAGCGTAGGTTCATTTACATGTAAAAGTCCCATAGTCCAACTTTAATGTTGACAAAAGTCTGTGAAACTGAGAAATCCTAGATGACTGATATGTCAAGGAAACGAAGCAGGTGGACGAACATGTTAGTTAAACCATTTATCTACAGCTGTATATGGAAACGCAGAGTATGCCTTGCTGCCAATGTTTCCCTTGTAGTCAGTTGCAGTATTGCAATATATCCCCTGCCGCCCAAACAACAATTTATTCCCATAGGCCTCCATTAATGAAGAAACCCCTGTAAAATTGAAGACAAGACACTAAAGCAGACACCGCCAATTATTACTATTTTGCAGTGAAAGATTTGATATATATATATATTTTTTCTTTAACTTTCTCAGAACCTCAAAAAGTTATTTTGCATGTGTTGTCAACACAGTGTAAAGTCGATTGGATGAACAGTTTGGTTCAAATAAACACTAATGCATAATAATTTGTCATTGACCACACAACATGGTAGGCATCTTGGAACATGGTAGCCAGGATTGCATAATAAATACACACTTTAACACCAAGCAAAGAGGGATTATTGAGAAATATGTGATATTATTCACTTTTGGTTTTCGTGAACACCCTCTAGTAAGGAGACGTAAATGGATTCAATGTTTTTTTTTTTAAGTTAAAGGAACATTCTGTGATATTTTTTTGCCCACCAGGAAGGAGCAGAGGAAGATGAAGGAGACAAAGTAGGTGTAGGCAAAGGTGCTGCCACATTCAGGTTCTGTGTTCCCTGAGGCCGGGTCGCATTCCTTCCCACCCAGGCAAGCCAACATGATGTCATGCCAGGCCTCGCCCGTAGCGCTCCTGCACGAAGGAAAACACACAGCAAATCCTGAACGAGTGAGCACACATAAGAAAGCATTTCATTGATAGTAATGTGCGAGATGCATCTACTCAAACATGCAGAGTACGCTGCTATGGCGCAGCTTTAGGAGCATGAGAATTCATCAGAAAGAAGATACATTGATAAATTGCAGAAATCATGGAAATTGCATCTACAGACAAGAACTGATGTATTCCCAACAATTATTACAGTGCCATAGTCTTTTTAAATGATATTTTAAGATCCTTTACATCAGCATGCAAGCAGGAATAAATACACTTACGCACACACACACACACACACAAACGCACACACACAAATGATAACATACAATAGGACTGTGAGACTGTGACATGCAGTTGGAGTTGAACATGTTGACATAAAGTAGGAGGCGACGGTGTGCAATGGCAATTAATTAGGGATCTCTGACGGTTTGATTTGTTTCATGTTTTTAGAGAAAAGAGGCTTGTGCGAACATAATAATATAGCCTACAGGTGTAAAAGAGAGGCTAAAAGACTGACCTGAACAGCAGCATTAGAGCCATGATGAAGGTCCTGAAGTTATTGTGTTTGTTGATGGCACTCTCTCCCTCGTCATCTAGCGCCAAATTCCCAAACAACTAAATTCATTAAGAGAATGAAAGCAACCACAAAAAAAAAAAAACATTACTGTATATTCTTTACTCTGAGGATGTAACAAGAAGAGCTGCAGTGTGGATTTTAAAATGCTGCGTATGCATATGTATTTGATAAGTCTTTTACTCAATCCCGGTAATTATATATCATTGTGAGCTACTTACTTGTATAAATCTATGTTTCTGCACAACCAAAATTGTACTTTTCCCCCACAGCTATATACACATTTATTTGACAGTATTATTATCTTGCCGAGTCAGAGATTACATACAAAACCTACATTAAACAGATTTGGTGCATATTTAATAATTTAAACCATTCTGTAGCATATAAAACCTTCCAATTGGCTCCACAACCAGCTGCAGGATTAACATGTTGCGTTACAAATTAATGCATCAGTACAGTAACAATAAACTAGCATTACAATGTGCATTATAACGTCAGACTGGAGCTATTGTTTCTTGCATAAGAAGTATTAAAAGTAAGAAGTATTTAGTTTTGATACTTTGAGGACATTTGGCTGGTATCACTTCTGTGTTTTAAGTTAAGTTCTTCACTTGTAATTTTGGAATAAAAGATTTTTATTTGTAACTGGCAAATAGCCAAATCTGTATGTTTATGTAGGTAAAGGATGTGATTATTTCTTCCATCACTGGATTTTATATGCTGTTCACACATGTGCAGAGAACGATTTTTACCCTAAAAAGTCAAATAACAACATGTGAAATTGAATATTCAAATAGGCAGATAGCGGTACTCACCTGCATGCCAATGATGGCATAGATGAAGAAGAGCATGGCAATGAGCAGGCACACGTATGGCAGAGCCTACCAGAGAAGATGAAGAGAGAGGACGGATTTGTAAGGGTTGTTACGTGTATTGTGGCTACATGTACATTTTAGTATAGGGTTTGATTACTATGGGATTAGAGAGGAACAGGAGAATAGTAGAAATGAGAATGTGAACAATATAGTGAAATAAAATCAAAATTGCTTCTTTTTCGGACAACACAATATACATAACGTGTGTATATGTTAACGACAGAATACCTTAAAGGACTGGACGAAGGTCCACAGGAGGATGCGGATGGTCTCTCCCTGTCTCAGCAGCTTGATGAGGCGAGCTGCTCTGAACAACCTCAGGAAGCTCAGGTTGATGAAGTTATTCTACATCGCAGAGGGAGAACACAGTTAGTCTCACCAAACTCACGATGCATGCACAACCTCCCTCTACCAAACACAAAAAAACAAAAAACAACAGTGGAAGAAAGAGAGGTTAAAGACAAAAACAGAAAGAGAGGGGGGGTCAAACCCAACAAAACACAACCAATTGCAAACATAATGGCTCTCAGTAGATACAAGTATAAATGGGAGAAAGACAGAGAGAAGGTCAAAAGACAAAGAAAAGCTGAAAGGAGGAAAAAAAAAAGAGGAAATAAGGAAAATCATAATTCAAAGAGGCTAAAGGTCATCATCCAATCTGGTACAGCAGAATGTTTTTTTTTTTTTAAAGAACCAAATGCACTGATCTCTGGGGGGCAAGCAGGCCACACAAGATGGAGCACAGTGCACTGTGCCTGTCAACCACCCACACACACACACACACATACACACAGACGCACCCCCACACACACGTCTACGGCCCAAAGAGCGTGGCTTAGGAGGGTTGTCTGTGACACTGAACTTTTTCAAATAATTGGGGAGTTTTCTTTACAAAATCAGCCTGAATCTGGTGTTTCATCTCCGGAGAACAGCAGCCATTGTGTATTACATAAGTGGTGGATAAACTTTGTGCCTTTTCATACTTGGGTTGAATATTGGAGGTTTGTTCTCTCCGAGAGTTTAGTATGTTTGGAAAAGTGTTCTTCTGGTCTTTGGTTCCCTTTGAGCATGCTCTTGAGCCTGCGAATGTTATTGCCCATGTGCAATATTATAGATCTACATGACACATTAACGCCATCCCTCACTGGGTGCAATAGGAATACTGAAATTAGGAGAAAAGAAAATACTAGACAAATGGTTAAAACT
Source organism: Percina caprodes (assembly GCA_013375575.1). NCBI lineage: Eukaryota > Metazoa > Chordata > Actinopteri > Perciformes > Percidae > Percina > Percina caprodes. The sequence continues at coordinate 1,407,496 of JABXJD010000050.1, read as the reverse complement.
ATTATGTTCATTCTGAAATGTTTTGGACATGTGTCTTGATTCAAGGTGTTGCAGGATTATGACATGCCACACATCCAAACATGACTTGCTTTGTGACTAAAGGTCACGTATATATGCGTATATAATTATACTATTATATAATGCGTAATATAATATTGCTAAAAACTCAACTGTACGTCCAGTAGGTGATGATTATGTTGTTGAAGATATCTGTCTTAAAACTATACCAAGGGTGTAAGAGTGACTCTTGTCAAAAGCATCCTGCAGTAATGACTCGCGGTGCTCAATGACCGAAGAAACAAACCTGAGAATAGACTCGAGTATCTAGACCAAGTGTGAAAATGCCATCCAACACTGCGGCGCTACGGTCTCAACATGAATTCAGCCCAATGAATTGCTGATTTTGCTTGTGTTTCTTAACAGTGTCACAGAGAGAATAATGTAACGTACAACAGCCAAACTCCCTGGTGAGGCCCTGGCATTTTGTGGTTGACAGGCATGGTGGGAAAAGGAGCATGAAGAGGGAGGGGGAGAGGAAGGACTAGCGAGCAGCCTCAATGCAGGCATGGTTTGGCATGTCAGCATACTTTTTGAGGAAAAGAAGTGGCCTACATGCAGACCAGTAGGGGCCAGTGGGGCCGAGCACATCCTAAGCTCTGATTCACACATTCACTTATTTAGTTGCATTAAGAGTGTGGGATTTTAATTTTTCACTTTGCATCAGATTTAAGTACAGGTAAATACTAGCAGCTAATGTTGTCATGATAACATAAATGTGCATATAGTACTAATACTTTAGCAAAGAGTATGAATTATTAACTGGTTGCAGTTTTATCAAATGCGATCTTAGCAGTCATCTGCACTACCCCACACAGATGCCTTGAGTAGCAATGCAGTCAACTACATCTTAAAGCAGATCCAAGTGTACCTAATTTGTTGCCAGAAGAACAGAACATTTGCATTTGCAACATTTGCCCCTGTTCTTCAGCACCAATCCACCTGGATGGAAAATTGGCTAAACGTTGGAGATTTTGGGTATGAATAAAGCACAGTGAATTAAGCCCAGTGACCAGGAAGCCTTTGCTTTTCCTGTGTACAGATCAGAGTAATAAAGCAATAAACTGAATATTAAACTGTACCTACAAATGTTTTTTCAAGGAATTGAATGTGCATGTAAGTATGTGTAAAAAAAATGTTATTAAGTCAATAATTAACCTCTCTATGTCATCAGATACAGAGTTTAAAAAGTCATCATCCAGGAAGCACATGCACTAGTGTCAAGGATAAAACTGGTCATGAAGGGAGGGGAGTGGGTGACTTGGGGGAGGGGGGTATGCATGACCAATGAGGATGCAGCAGAAAGCTTTGAGAGATAAATTACAAACCAACCAGATTCTACATGTGCCAAGATGTAGAAAGATGAATTGGGAGGGAGTTTTATTTTTAAGTTTTATTGGTAAGTTGTAGTAGTAGTAGTAGTACATTGTGAGTGGGTGAGAGACATTTTTGTGGGGAAGGGGAGGGTTGGTCGTGTGTTTTATTGGGCAGGGGCATGGGGCACACCATCAGCATCATTATCATCATCATCATCATCATCATCATCATCATCATCATCATCACAGCACCACCACATGTCATGGCGCAGCACGGATGGAGAACACGATGAAGGATTTCATAGTGCATTTTGATTGGATGGATTTTATCAGAGGAGGAGGAAGTGGGAGGGGCGTAGGGCGCCAACAAAGTAGAGAGGTTTAAAGAAAGCATGTAAAGAGATAGAAGAGGAAGACGGAATCATTATGGGTGTCATTGATAAAGACAGTGAAACACACTTTCAAGTCAACAACAAAAGTGAATGTTTGAGATACAGCATGTTCAGCCCCTCTTTGATGCCAGCTCTATCAGTTAAACAATGTAGCGCTTTCTTATTCGGTTAGCTTTAGCATTAGGTAGTAACAAGCTTGTTTGACTGGGCTCGAGACCAAAAGCTTGGCTTTATAGGTAAATGTTTGCACTAGACCCAAGTGTACAGAGGCTTCTTTTCTCCTTATTTGATTTGTTGGCAATCTTTAAAATGTTAGTCAGTGGAACAAAAGGAAAAAGGGACTGGTCTCATTAGGTAGATTTTAGTTTAATTTTGGGGAAATGAATAGTCCTCCAAACTGTAACAAGAAGCTTAGTTAACCTAAAGTTAAAGCAGGTGTTGGGCTTTGCCCACAAGGTAACTATGCAACCAAGCAACCTGCCACTTAAAACTAACTTTTGCTTGATGTACAAAGATCAGATGTGCTGCTGCAAGCTGACAGAGAATCAATCGGTTGTCTGATATGATCACTTCACTGACTGTTGTCAATTAATGTCTCTTCAGACAGCTAAGATGTCAATTGAGCACATCCAACATGGCCAGAGGGTGTCTTTAAATCATCTGAAAACACTCTTGTTTTGCAATAACTACCACATTTACTCCTAATCAAGTAAGTGTGAATGAGAAGAAGTCTTTAGTAAACGTCAGAGAGATTTTGTCAATTAATAACGGAAAACCAGACACAAAATCCAAATCACTGTTTGGTTTAAGGTAAAAACCAATACAGTAACTGGACAACAGAGAGGGGTGTAAATTATTAAAATTTTGACTATTATAAATCTAATGTATGTATAATCATATTAAGCTCAAATGTATAGAATAAGACATACTGATACACATACAAACAAACAAAATCCCAGTTAAAAGTGAGATAAATGTGAGTGTACGCCAGCACATTAAAGACACAATCAATGATTGGTACAAATTTAACATCAAACATCAGTCTCTGCATGCCTCTCCTCCAGTTGCACTTACAGATACTACATGGGCTGTAATTTGAATGAATGTGGACTTTATAATTATTTGATGTTGAAGCAATTCTGCACACCAATCCAGAGCTAGGCTATTAAGTTCTGTGAGAGGCTTTGCTTAAAAAGAATAAGAAAGTACCAGATAACTACTATAAAAGATTGAAATAGTGAAACCTTCCATAGACTAATGTACACACATCATAAATACACACATAGATGAATTAGTACTGGCAAGCTACATTTAGCTAATGTCAGACTCTCTGTTAATCATTTTGGCATCCGGAATGCATCTGCCTGTATCATTTACAGTCTGACAGACAGCTACATTCAATGTAGCAGACAAGGAAATAAAAATGTCGTTAGTTAAAGGAATAGTTAACATTTTTTGGTACTGATTCACATTCCTGCCAAGAGTTAGATTAGAAGATCAACACCACTCTCATATGTGTATGATAAATATTGTTAGCAAAGCTTAGCATTAATGACTAGAAACATTTAGCTAGGCTCTGTCCAAAGGTAACAAAATCCACCAATAGGCTGCCTCTTTATCTTTATCTTGTTTACTCCAAAGTGTTAAAATGATATGTTGAGTGTTTATGTGGAACCTTAATCATTCTTAAGTGCAACTTTATAGTCTTCCTTAGCATTGAACATCTTTTGCTTTTAAAATAATGTTAATTGCGCTCTCTAGGCTTCTCCAAATAACTCATAAATAAAATACAAATCATGATATTGGGTGAAATAAAGGATTTCAGTAGGTTAGTAGCATTTTGAGGGTTTTGAGCAAAAAATAACTACACAGTGGGCCGTCAAGATTACAACAACGATTACATCAGGGGACTGTTTTAAATTAATTCAAAATGTATATTTACTTTTAAAAACCCAGATCTATCAAGACTGGTTTAGATATAGGGCATTTTGATTATTTTGGATTCCCTCTGAGTCCACCAAACCTGTTTATACATGACAAATCATTAACTAGTGTTCGCCTGCAACCATCAAATGAAGTGTCATCCAAACACTACACAGCACTTACCCCTAGTTCTGTCACTAATATGTCAGTGATGCTTCCAAGGACGGAGACAAAATCAAAAATGTTCCAGGCATCTCTGAAGAAATTCTGTTGGGAAAGAGAGAACAGTGAGATAGTGGGAGACGTTGGCCCAATGAGAAGACAGAGAGACGGTGAAGGCATCCTCTTGGCACTGCAGGCAAGAGAGGTAAGGGGCACGCCCCTGGCCAATGGTGGTGTTGTTCCAGATGGGACAGGCTTGCAGGAGGCTGATAGCGTGACTGCTGTGCGACACAGTATGCTCTGGGGTTTTTCAGGGACAGGAAGAACATGCTCTATATCTGTCTTCCAAAACAACCCGCTTTATAAATGAATAATAGGATGAAACACAGTAGCAACCTAGATAAGCAATATGTGTGTGTATGTGTGTGTGTCTGTGTGTGTCCGGATAGCTCAGTTAGTAGAGCGGGAGCCCATATATAGAGGTTTACTCCTCAACGCAGAGGGCCCAGGCTTGACTTTGACCTGCGGACCTTTGCTGCATGTCATTCCGCCTCTCTCTCTTTCATGTCTTCAGCTGTCCTATCAAATAAAAGCTTAAAAATGTCAAAAAAATAATCTTAAAAATAATAATAATATATATATATATATATATGTGTGCGTGTGTGTTTGTGCATTACCAGAGGGCCAAAGCGATGACCTTAAGGACTGATTCCATGAAGAAGAAGGTGGTAAACACGATGTTGAGGTTCTTCAGGACCTCATCATACGTTTTTGATGCACCGTCAAACTAGAGACAAGGGGGAAAAAAATGGTGGAAAAAGAATAAGAACAGTAAAAGTAGGAATCTAAAGCTCCATTATTCGGCCTTTTTAATTACAATTCCACAATCTTAGCTAAGCTGGACATCACACACTTGTTTTACATATTATGGCCTTCAATGTTCTTTATTTGTCATGGGCACAACAATAACCGGACGGAGTAGTTGGCAATGAAAATCGTAAGTTTGAGGCACCTCCAACAATGCTCATTAAATGAAAATAAAAATAAATTTAAAAAAACAAGTAAAAGCAAAATCTGTATCTAAGACAAAAGAAAAAAAATAGTGAAAGTTAGGATATACTTTTTGGGAATTCTAAAAGTCTAAACTGTAAAGTATGAAGAGAAATTTCACAGTTCACAAGGTGTTTTCACTGTTGATCAGTTTAACTGTTTCACAATATTTTAAGTTCAATAAATGCAAAATCTTTTCCAAAAGTCAATGAGTTAATCAGGTTAAATAATCGTGACCAAAAATAATTGTGATCATTAATTCTTTCCATAATCGAGCAGCCCTAGTTACAGTCAACGCTTTCCCTGTGATCACACTCTGGAATACCTCTGCGATGCTAAAATGTACAACACAATTCCACACTGAGAGACAGACGTGTACCTTCATCATGAGGACAATGGTGTTGAGCGCAATCAGAGCCATGATGCTGTACTCAAGGGCGGAGACACCACAAACTGCCACATGCGATACTGGAAGCTCAGTTTATTCTTGGGCATGTGGCGAGTCAAAGGCCTGGCGTTGATGGCGAAATCTATACAGGCTCTCTGTAAGGGGAAAAGGGGAGGAGATAGGAGGAAAGAGTTACAGCTACATTACTTTTAACTCTTTAAGAAGCTTTAAAAAAAGAAAAGAAAAAAAAGACTTGACACACAGATGTGGTATCCCAGAGGGATCACTGTCACACTTATTCTGGCAATGTCCAGTAGTAAGTCTTTTTTTCCAAACAATGCCAGATGAATATTAGGCAGGACTGTAAACTGGCTATTCTTGGTACGGAGGCCCTTCCTCCCCAACAGAGGGCAAGCATTAAAGCAGGCAATGTTGCAACCAAAATGTTTTGAAATACTTTCTATGGCTAAGAGTGAAAAGATTTGGTTTGACGAAAGGAATTCACTAACATAAAATGCTTGATGAGACCTATATTAATGATGCGTGTGTTTGCTGCTATGCTACGCCCTTAATCTGAGCATGCTTTGATCTTGCACTCTGATACTTTGGCAGCTCTCCACCTCTGTGTGTGTGTGTGTGTGTGTGTGTGTGTGGGTGATAGTTATTTATTTTATTTAAATTTTTTTGTCTGTTTTATTACCTTTTTTCTTGCTGTCTTGTCTAATTTACTGTGTGTCTGTTATGGTAAAAACCTAAAATAAAGACTAAAAAAAATAAATAAATGACTTGGCACAAGATATCTAAAACATTCAGAGATTCTGCACATCTCCTCACCTCATTCTTTTCTAAACTGTAGTCCTCCATCATCTTATCCCCCTGTTCCTGGAAGGTGATGATGATGAGAGCCACAAAGATGTTTACGAAGAAGAAGGGGAAGACAACGAAGTACACCACGTAAAAGATGGACATTTCCATCCTATAACCCGGGCTAGGGCCCTGATTCTCAAAGGTGGAGTCCACCGAGTGCTTTAACACCCTGGGAGAGGAAGAGAGAAAAGAAAGAAAGAAAGAACTAAAATGAGTCATGGGTTCAGGGAAGCTTAAACCTATGCATTAGTATTTTAGTGTGTTTTCAGATTAAGGTATCTACGTTTAATTTCAATATTAAATAGCATAACATGACATTCCAATCAAATCTGCAAAAAAAGGTGACGCGTTCAATAAAATTAAGTACTGTACATATTGTTTTCATTCATGTATGAAATAATTTCAATAATCTTTACCACAAAATGTATAGAAATTCCCAAATAATAACAATTGGTTATAGTAAATATGCCGTTAATCCATACCATGTTCGTTTCAGCTTCGCATTTATGGTTTAAATGTATATCTTTGACTAGATATTTCTAGATATTGCAAACATGATCATGGCTGGCAAAATCCAGACTACTGTGAATTACTTTATTTAGTATTTTATATTAACATCAAGACCTTTTAGGTTGTAGCAGTTGTTTAAAATGAGATTTTTATTTATGGTGCTTATATTACATGACTAATACATGTAGAAGCAAAATTGATACACACCATACAATATAGTTACACACATATAATCCAGCCCCAGTAATGGAAAGTGGTGAGTAGGCTCTCTAACTGGAAAGTGTATTATGAACAATTTTAAAACTACCGTCCTGTGGGTAGACTCATTGTGAGCAGTTTGTGCTTCTTACTGCGGGATATATGTTACTCTATATGTGTGGAAATGTGTTTGTGTGTGTGTGCGTGAGTGCATTCCACTTACTGCGGCCACCCCTCTCCAGTGGAGACGGTGAAGAGGGTGAGCAGGGCCCAAGCCACGTTGTCGTAGTGGAAATCGTACTTCTTCCACTCCCGCTTCTGAGCTTTAACCTCATCTCTATCATACACCAAGTACTCGCCCCTGAAGGAACAAACGCATGGTTCATAATTAAAACACAACATAAGTATCAACCAGTAAAAACAGCCACAAAAAGAAGTGTAGAAAAGCACCAGGCCTACCATACACCTTACATTTCTAATCTTGGTTTATATTTGACATAATGAGAAGTTAGGGTTAGTCAAGCCTTTTATGTTTCTCAATGAATAACAGCTTATTTTTTTCCACCAAACTCCTCAAGGTGGCAGCATCTGCACAACTGATACAACTGATTAAGTGACTAAGTTATATTTTTTATTCTCATTTATAGAAGTCCATGCTGTGTTTACTTGCTAGCAAAGCGCAAAGTATCTGTGGCACTATGATAATGAATAATTATAGTATTTTGAGAGTAGCATACTCTACTATACATATAAAAAGGTTGCTTAACATGATGTTACTTTGTATACATCAATGTATCTTAATAAATTAGAAGATCTTGATACAGATTAGATAAAAGATGAAAAATGCTTATTCTTGATACATAACACCATGTAAAAAACAACTACTGGCTGAAAATAAGTATTCTTGGCACTGCATGAAAAACATAAAACTCTCATCCTAAATTAATTATTAGTAAAATTAAGGTCTTTTTAAAACTGTTTCAGAACCAATATGTATTGCACACTGTGTGTTTGGGTTTTTGAAACAACCTGCAGTCACGCTCAAACTCTTTGGATTCGTCCGTGCAGAAGAAGAATCGGCCTTTAAAGAGCTGCACGGCCACCACAGCGAAGATGAACATGAAGAGCATGTAGACAATCAAGATGTTCAGCACATTCTTCAGAGAGTTGACCACACAGTCAAACACAGCCTGCAGGGCAGAGATGGAGACATTAAGAAGACCTCTACAGCTGACTCAGACAGAAACTCTAATGAATGTGTATGACAGGCAGTTTGGGGAAATGTTTATAATAGAATAGAAATGTTAATAGAAATGTTTATCTGTTCGTCTTGAATTGGCTAACCAGTAGGTTTGTTCGCCCTGTTGGATATATCAGCAATCAGCAATGCCGCCACATTTTGGGATCTCAGAAATGACTTTGGTGAGAGCATTAAAATAATTGACAAAAGCCACAAAAAACACCAGTTATCACCAACACAAGTGTTGAGGAATAAAAGAGTGAATGTGTCATTATTCCAATTACTAAAAAAATGTTGCATGCAATTTTTCACAGATAAACTGTAAGCTGTGTCCCACTTAAGGGTCTGCATCTTTTAAGGAATTCAATGAATTGTGAATGAATTCTTGCAAAAGAAGGCTTTATTTATGTGTCAAATTCAGAAGAGATGTGAACACATTATCACCCCGAGCACGTCACAAGGAGAGGCTTGGTCAGGTGCCTTGGGCCTTTCTTACGGATACAAAAAGTCAGCCTTTACCGTCTAGTCGTTTGGTGTCATATTTAGACACGCTTGGTCGAGACTCTTGGCGTCCCTCTTTGACGCTCTGGACAGAAGGTTTCAGTGACATGTTTCTCGGGTAAAAGTCCTATGTTGTGTTTATATTTTGACGCTCTGGGTCGGGACGGATGTTAAACTGACATGTGGCACAAGAACGGGACAGTTAGGGTTAGGAAAAGATCGTGGATGGGGTTACAAAATGAACGTTTTAGTGACACGTGGGACAAGGACGAGACACAAAACCTGGTCTCCTGGGTTCCATCCACAACCCCAACGTGCCTCCTTTTGCGGATTTTTGGCCTTCCATCATACTTGCTAGTCGCTACTGTTGTCGCCCTTGATACTATGTCACTATCTGACGCTTAGAGCCACTGACCAAGCGTCTGTATTTGACCAGTTGGGAATGAGAACGGGTTGAAATGAGACAAGCCTTGTTCATCTGATATGACTTATTATAGAAACATCATCTTCACGTGTGCAGCCACTGAAGGGAGATACACCAACAGACCTGCTGAGCCCTACCTTTAACTTGGGGAGTCGTTTGATGGTCTTCAGAGGACGCAGCACCCTCAACACACGAAGGGACTTGATCGTACTGATGTCTTTGCCCTTGCTGCTGCCCCTAGAGTTCAGCCAAGGAACAACAACAATGTCAGAGGAGAATGAGGGAGCAGGGTGGAGGAATGAAGAGATGGAGCGATATTATGAAGTTGAGTTTATCTTAAACATAACCTCTATAGTGACAATCTTAGTAAAAGCAAAAACATGATATGACACTTGCAATAGTCTTGTATACAAAAAGAGTGCACTGCATCAGTGTGCACAATCAAGGCTCTTATAGTCTCTTCTTCTGCAGAAAAAAGGAACATTTAAGTGCATGTCAAACATGAAACCAGTGGGAGAGAAAGCAATCAGTTCCCTGACCGTTTGGTTTCATGGACATCAAGAAGCAGCATCATCATCATTTGTTATAATCTCCACCATGATACAATAGACATTTACTCATTCCATATCGACAGGCATCTTCCGGTAGAGTGCCCAGCCAAACCTCTTTCTTTCTTTTTCTGTGAAACGCGTTGTTCGGTTCTTCGCAACAAATGGGAGTTTTAGATGTGGAGACATGTACTTCAAGTACTATATGGCTAGGATTATGCTAATATAATCCTGACTTTGGAAACACTAAATGAACTGATGTTTCACATAGCTTCCTTTTGTTCAAATTCAGATGATTTTGTATTTTTCTTCGGGTCAGGACTGCAACCTGAATCGAAGTGAACGAGCAAAAAGAAACGGAGGCTATGTGAGACTCTTGGGACATGCGATGTCGCCTGCAGAACACAACATCACATGTCATTACACAGACAAACACGTTGCACTATTGGCGTCAAACAAGCCATTAAAAAGCGACCGGAGGAAACGGTTTAAAGCCGAAAGACAAACTCCTTCGGTCGTGTGTTTTAATGCGCTTGTGAACCCCTTAACTGAACATTCTGCTTATGATTTGTGTGCCCATAAACCAATACCAGTGAGGAAATATTGTGGTGTCAAGGGAGTAAATAGCCGAGTTGATCTTTACAGTAAGTGGATGGCCCATTTAAAAAACAAAAACAAGGCAGCGAGCGCCTGGATGCCTGCCAAGCATGAGCAGAAGAGAGGTATTCCATCAAGGCTCGCTCTTTAACTATGAACTCAGTTCCTGTGGCAGAAAACGTAAGACAATTCAATTCAAGGCTAATTGATTAAGTCTGAGCCTTGGAAGTTATATGTGTATGCTAGTGTGTGTGTGTGTGTGTGTGTGTGTGTGTGTGTGTGTGTGTGTGTGTGTGTGTGCAAGAGTAAGACTCAATCAATAATCAATAGGCCTTCCTACTTTGAAGTTGAGTAAGAGTGAGGTCTCTATTAGAGCAGCTTGGGAGTATTAGAGTAAAGCCCAGTAAGGCCAAAGGTGTTAGGAATTAAAATATACCTGAGCACGCACACGCACACGCACACACACACACACACACACACACACACACACACACACACACACACACACACACACACACACACACACACACACACACACCCCAGCATAATGATAAGGGCAACAGCTCTTTGAGTCTCACGATTGATGTGTGCATTGTTTGTGCACTGCATTATGTTTTAGCACCCCTAGTTAACAGATTTTAACTGAAATGCCGTGTTTCTTAAACGGTAAAATTAGGATGATACTCCACACAAAATCTATGTTTTGAGTTTTAATCTCACTCAACTCAAACACCTGTGGAACTAAAAGGCGGATGTATAAGGCTTCTATACTCTCGTTCTTCACTGTTGAAAGCTTGGATTTATGTCTACAATGGTTGCCAACAGTGATAACTTTTATGGTGGAAAAAAAAAGTCCACAGAAACTCTAAAACTGTGACCCCAGCACGCTGCTATATAATCCTGGAGTATCTCATCCACTTGATCAGCATGTCCCAAAAGACTGATGCACCAAGTGCCTGTCTTAATACTCATGCACCTACGATACTGTTGCATAACACTCTGCAATGGCCAATCAAATATGTACAATTGTAAATTTTAGTAGATTACTTTACAAAGTGGCCGGTGCAATTCTTCTGTTTACCTTGCAATTCTCAAAGCAGAGGATAAAGTGATTGCTGATGTTGTAACTTTCCAAAGTTGTAAATTCCTCCCTCACTGATGTATTACCTCCGCCAAGGAGGTTATGCTTTCGGTTGGTGTGTTTGTTTGTGTCAGCAGTATTACAGACAAAAACTACCAGCCAGATTTTCATGAAACTTTGTGGACGGTTGTAGCATGGGCCAAGGAAGAACCCATAAGACAAGGAGCGGATCCGAATCACGGGGTGGATCAATAAATTATTATTATTAAATTATTACTGACAAGCTAACTGAACTTCCAGCAATGTATTTCATCTTCTCACGGGTACATGTAGAAACACACCCACACTGATGCAAGCCTTTGTATTTTTTTTTTTTTTTGATCAGATTGAGACTTGAGACTCAGGGCAGTTTTCCTGACCATCCTGCACAGATGACTGACAGCATAATTCAGGTGGAGATGAATAAGACAAGCTACGATACGGCGAGAATGAGTACGGGCGACCAGAAGAACAAAGAAAGAAAGAGCGAGAAGCCAATTTGATCCAGTGGTGGAGAGCAGAGGACACTGCGGAGGAGGATGAGGAGGACAGAGGAAGAACTTTACCGGGTGCTAGTCCTGTTGAGTTTCACCGAAGGTGGAGACAGCAAGAGTCAGTGACAGCGACAGAAAGAAACACAGGGACAGAGACAGAAAAAAGATAGAAAGCCAGGCACACACACACACACACACACAGACAAATATAGATAGAGAAAGATTGACAAAGACAGACACAAGACAAGAGAGAGGGATTGGTAGAAACAGGGAAAAATACATCCATATGAGAGACAAAGAAGGAAGGACAGCAAGATGGCCACACCCACTTAGAAAACCCCCACCCACTAATCACCCATACTCTATACACACAGCATCCCCTCTCATTCAACCTCTCCCTCCCACACCCCACATCCATCTCTTGTCTCTATGACGACTCGATGGGATGTCTACATCCCTAAATTTGTCAGAAGATATGTGAGTACTATAAGACCAAAAAGTTGCCAAACAGCATGGATATGATCACAACTATGGCCACTTATTAACTAACCTAATTTGAGCCTGCCCATCCTTGTGACACAAAATTCAGTTTGATTACATAGTTAAATCTAACAAAGCTAATGGATGAGATCAAACAAATGGCTCACTACAATTATGATAATAAATCATACATATATTGATGTTAAATTTCATAATTATTGTTAAATCAATGTTTTGTGTGTTGTTCAATTCAGACATCAGCGGAAAAAAAGTTTACACACACACACACACACACACACACACACACACATATATATATATATATATATATATATATATATACCATTTAATATAGTTAAATCACTGTACATTTACTATAATAAAATAAATAAAAAAACATAAATATATTTGATATGAACTGAGCTTTTTACCTCATTCCTTCCCCTTGCATTACAACATTTAAGGATGTCCTTTTATTCTATCAAAACTGCACAAAACAATCTTTAAAAACATGTGATTCTGCACTTTTGAGGATCTGGCCCCTGGCTGAGACTCTAAATGTGCAAACCCTCCTTCCCTCCTGGCTGTCTTCTACTGTGGCCTGCTGTGCTACCAGCTCTATGAAGAATTACCTTCACGGTTGGAAGAGGAAACTCGATTGCTGCATCCATTTACACCGATTCTTATCTTATCACACCATAATGATCAATTAGACTGGGCCTACAGCACAAATTGCCCTCATTAGATCTGCAATCATCTAGTGGGATTTTATCAAAGCTCTTTTGCATGCACATCTGCACAGGGGAAGAAAAAGACGTTAAAATCTTTACAAGTGGCCGGTTCCAGGTTCTCTTGACATGTTAGAGCACACAGGCATACACTCAGGACAGCCATCACGAGTGGAAATTCAAGAAACCAGGATTTGTGTGTATTGTCCCATACACGCACACCGTCAATAGAAAGAAAAAGGCATTCTCACGGAGTACTGCGACTGCATGCAGTTCTCAGTCACTGTTTCATAGGCATTTATTTGGAGGATGAAGGGTGCCAGAAGCGCAATTGTTTTGTTTGAAACCCATAAAAATATGAAACCATTGCACTCCATGCTAAAACTCTTCTCTGTACAATGGTTTGCTAAGTACCTGCTTTGAAACAATGTCATGCGTCAAAGTGAAATTTCAAACGTGTGTGGGAAGAGTTCACCCCTGAAGCAGAACTGTACTGTAACTCAGCCCTGGAGCAGATGGTGGGAGCAAGGAGGCAAAGGAGGAGAGATGGTGGAGAGGGAAGAAGGGTGAAGAAAAGAGGCAAAGATGAGGGGGCAAAGATGGGAGAGCATCCTAAAAGGGAATGGAAAGGGTGATTAAGAAAGTGGGAGGGAGGGGAGGAGGAAGGGGACCAGCGAAGAAGAGGAGGAGGCATCCTTATTTTAGCAGGGAGTGATGCTGTGGAGGGAGTGCTTTGTAACTTGTTAGGCTGTTGTTGTGATATTTAACTTTGATTGAACAATTTCACTTTTTGCTGTGTGTGGAGTTCATGATCTGTTCACCATCATTGTGTGTCTTTCTGGAAACCTGTGCCCGGTGTTGCTCTACTGCTTTTAATGTGTAATTTAACTTGTGGAAAATCACATTTAAGGTAAAAAAATAAATAAAAATGATTGCAGTGGATGATAATGTCATTGTATTCTTGCTTGCAGTTATTACCACTATTAGTACTGTATATGTATGTATATATATGTATGTATACATATATGTATGCGTATATATGTATATATGTGTGTATATATATATATATATGTGTGTGTATATATGTGTATATATGAATATATGTATACAGGTGCTATTGGCAAATCTGATACAGTAACAGTAAAGGTTCACTTTGACACAGGTGGGAAATGTTTAACCAAAGTAATATATCACTTTAAATACATACCCCCTGTCTCCTGAAAGCTTCACCTTAAACAACTTGTATGTGCACCTTCCCCATCCTGCTTGCTGCTTAATTTACATTTGCTGCTGTTGGCTTCCTTGAACACTGTTCACTCTGTATTCAGACTGTGAGCAACAACATTGTTTTAATACTGTCCAATAGCATGTGCTTATTTTTATGTAGGACATACAATGGACTGTACATGATGCAGTAGGACAAAGGTGCTGACAGCTTTTCTGAATATCAGGACAGCACGTCAACCATTGTTAACATTGACTGAGGCTTCTAGTTGCTGATATTGTGAATGCATAGTGACAAAGACATTCAGAACACGACTAACTTATATTTGCTATTAAAGACAGAGGTGTCATGTGTTCAGACTGAGTGCTAAGTGAAGTCAATAACACCACTGGCTGTGGTGCAGTGTACGTGTCTGCCTCTCTTTGTTTTTTATTTTTATAGGAGATGCAAGTAAATTGTTTTTTCAAGGCATTGTGTAAATGGCAGGTCCTGCAATGTACTATAAGAACATAAAGTGTCCAATAGCTGAAATGTTTTAATTTAGTTGCACAAGGGTTGCCTTGGTCTACGCTAATAATCACAAAGTGGATTTGTATCCATAAGTCTTCATAGTACTACTCCATTAGATTTTAGCTGTCCCTAGCTAGCAACATATGCCACTATGCAGCTTGGACTGAAATTGATCTCAAAATTGACTGGGTCTTTCTGTTATTTTCCAACCATTTCTTCAGTTTTTCTGCTTGTCTCTGCACATATCAGAGTCAAACAATATTGGGAATATTTTTTTCTCCTTTGGGATATTCAATAATTTAAAGCTTTACTACAGACACAGGTCCATATTGCACATCTTACAGTATAAAAAGTATAAAAAGTAGATTCAAAAATACATAATAATTCCATTTTTGCCTATAGGATATGCAGGCTATTGCACCAATGTCGTCTTAATCTAGAAGTGTATCTATAAAAGCTTTTTCAGAGGACTGACTAGACCTTCAATTATATGGTTCTCTGACTTGTCCAAACAACACGTCAATATTTTACTCACCGTCAAAAAAATGAAATCCCTTGAAAAGACTAAAGTTAACAATGAATTGATCCTACTATTGTTGCACTAGGTTACATGTTCCTTCAGTCCAATGAACACAGGCACTATAATTTTAATTATACAGCCCAATATCACTAATCAAAAATTTGACCCAAGGGGTCAAATTGAAAAGGAAAGGAAGCTCAGGAAGAGCAACAGAGGGATCCCTCTTCCAGGAAGCACAGACATGCATTAGTGTGTACAGAGTCAATCCCACATACACTGTCCTGCTGCTGTTAAAGCTTAAAATATACTTCTTTGTGGCTGAAAATTGTTTCTAACAAATGCAAAAAGCAAAAAAATGACTGTGTCTTAAAAATTACTATGCCCAGCTTGTTTTAGAAACTAATGTTGTCTTTTCTAGAAGTTAAACTATACATTTATGACACATTTTGAAAGATTTACATCTAAAGTAGAAACAAATGGGCTTAGTTGAGGGCCAAAGATGCATGGGCATATCAGAAAGTATTGAGAAATGGACACATTATTTATTTTAATATTTTCATGGAATTTGTTGACAGTAAGAAAAATTCTTGGATTTCCCCAAAACAATTTCAACTTGCGCATTTGGACCTCAGTACATGCAACGTCAATCAAATCTGCACCTATTTGTCTCACTCATGTATTCCCATTGGCTTTTAAAGCAATGGCGCCATCTTTTAAAAGTTGCTTTTCATCCAATCTGAACACACTTTGACAGTAGCTATTAGCTCTATTGTTCACAGAACATATTTAAGCACATTCTTTGCCTGTGACTGACTCCGAACATCATTAACATAGTTCTGAGTGATGCAGTCTACTGCATCACAACTTGGGTTCCGGTTCATGCAGTCACCAAGGCAGGCATGCACTGGACATCCACAGGGCTGAGGAGGATGCACACACAAGCTTCTTTCTCTCTCGCTCACTCTTTGGTTTGTTTCTCGAAGACAAACATACAATCAGCCCCTCCAGTTGCATATATCATACATATTTGACTAATATGTATTTATCTATATAATGGCTTAGCGTACATGTAAAAACAATCATTCCACCCACCACAGCCTGCCCCAGCATGCCTCCCTCCTTCCCTCCCCTGTTCAGTCTGACTTCCCCGGGTCGTGCAGAGGAAGGAGAGTTAAATACCTGAGCTTCCGGGTTAACATGGTCAGAACGACGGATGAGTATGTGTGTTTGTGTTTGAGTGTGTGGGCAAAAAAAGAGAGAGTGGGGGACGAGGCGGTGAGCCATGGTGGTGTTCTTCCCAGTGGCGAACCGATACCCTGGGCACTTAAAGGGTTAAAGGTGTCTGGGGCGCCCTCACCCCCACGGACTGACCGTCAGGGACCTCCAGCCCGGAGGACGGGGGGAGGATGAAGTGGCGAGGGAGTGGTTGGTTTGGAGGCAGGATGTTGGCTTTAATGGTTGTTGAATGGACGGGGTTGAAAGGTGTGTGTGTGGTGGAGTTTGGAAGGGCAGAAGGGTTCATTACAGACTATAGGGGTTATATTCAGACAAGGGTGGAGGCTGGGGTTGGGTTAGGGGTTAGGATAACGGCAAGCTAGGGAGCAATGAGTGACACTTGTTCCTTACATACAGCACGCAAATTCAAGACAAGAATGTGGCACTTGACATACATTGTCACCATTTTGTACTATTTCTTCTTTCATTTACTATATAAAAAATTGTAAAAAAATACAAGAAATTGGTTGCTTTCCCTTACGTACAGTATTTTTAAGTCATTATGGTGCTACCGGCCCGGAACAAAGTCCCATAAATATATGTTTAAGCAGGTTCAGCACAGACTTCTTGTTCTTACAGTAAATGCTTATAAATTAGCAAACATTAACTTGCTAACACGCTAAACTAAGACGGTGGACCTGTAATAGCTTATACCTGCTAAACATTAGCGAAATCACATTGACATTGTGAGCATGTTAGCATTAGCATTTAGCTCAAAGCACTGTTGTGCCTAAGTATCGCCTCATAGTGCTGCTAGCATGGCTATGGACTCTTGTCTTTGTTTTTGAAGAAGGATCCTGTGGTTTTATGATGATTACCTGGTGGGAAGAATTGGACTGACCGTGAGGTAACAATTTTGCGTGACCAGCTTGGAGTTGGAGCAAGTTAACGGTAAAACTCCCCTTTCTGTTTGCTGAAGTGGGTCGTTTGGAGAAGTTGACTGAGAGCACTACATGCGAGTCAATATCGACTTGTTCCCTCACTCTCTTTGCTGTATGTTGGGAATAAGATGGGTGTAAGGGGGTTGGGGTAGGGAAATCTGGTAGACGCGCAAAATGTAATGATAGATAGGAGGAACACTTATAAAAGAGTGGGTTGAAAGGTATATGGAAGGAGGTGAATGCATCAGCAGGAACCAAAGCTGTGAAGGACCTTGGGTGAGTGTTGCTAAGCAAAGGTTTGAGGGATCAGAGTCAGGGCTTTAGATGCAAGAAAAGAGGAAGGGATGACTCACGGCCTGGTTGGTGGAAATATCAGAGCGGCATGGATTGGCAAATAGGCGACACAAGGGAGCAGGAGCAAGGAAGATTGGGAAAAAGAAAATGTTGGTGCTTTGAATTGTATTAGGTAAGACAGTTAAGGAGAATGATGTTCGGGATTGGTGTGAGATGATTGTGTCAGACAAGGTTTGGGGTTTGTGGGGGCTGAAAGGTGGTGAAGACAGTGTCACTACACTCTAAAAACTAATTTCACTTTCAGTACTTTTGGCTTCCTTGCTTGGAACTACAAAAGAACTATCCAAACAGTTAAGAGATTTATGAAACTACTTTGATAATGGTTTCAAAGGAGTACCTCAGGATACACTTCTGAGGTCCCCCAAAGATTGCAGCATCAATTAAAAGCAAAATGGTTTGAGGAGCATTTTTTAGAGTGTAGGTCGGAGGTTGGTGGGGTTCATCCAGAACATTAGGAAAAGATGTTGGTTAAGGATCACGGGTTGTTGTCCGGATGAAGGTGGCGATGAAACGTAGAGAAAGACCTGCTCATATGATGCCACGTGTGATGATGACCAGTGAGGAGATAGAAATGGAAATGGAGAAAAGGTAGAATGCAGGGGGGGGACATAAAGAGACAATGACAAGACTACAGAAACTAGTTAATGAAAGAAAGACAGAAAGAGTAGATAGTAGAAAGACAAGGAAAGGAGATAATGATTTCTGAAGTACATCAGAAAATAGGAGCGAAAGATCAGAAATGCCTGGTGTATCGGACGCACAAGGCTGTGCGACAAGGGTCTTTCTGTGAAGGGTGGGAAGTGTGTGTGTGTGGGGTTGGTGAAGATGATGAACAGGAGGATGGGGAGGGCACTTACGTGAAGGCGAAGGCCACCAGAGCACCACTAACCACTATAAAGTCCAGAATGTTCCACAAGTCGCGAAAGTAAGAGCCCTGGTGGAGAAACAAGCCGAGCACCACCATCTGGAAGACACAGGGCACACTCAGTACAACACACACAAATCCATACAAGTATAACACACATGCGCACGCACATACCTGCGCATGCGCACACAGTACACATAGTAATTTACAAACTCACAGGCGCACAGCACAAATACACAAAATACACCCGTAGGCAAACAAATAACAAAAAGAAATATAAACAAAGAACAATTATACAAAAATGTCAAAACACACACACTGTCTCTCTCGCACACAAGCACACACACACAGGAAATATTTATTCATAATTCAAATTGAAATTCCAAAGAAAAATTGAAGCGAGATCAAATTAAAATATTATTATTTTACTATGATACTAGTAAAAATCATGCCATTAAATTAAATAAAAAAATAAATGGAAACATACTGTAAATGCTTAAACTAAAGACTTAAAAGATTTCAGGTTAAACAATTATGTTTTCCTTTTCTTTTTTAAATTTAATTATTGCATGATTTTTCCTAGCAGCATAGTAAAATAATATTTTTTAATTTGATCTCGCTTTGTTTCTTTGGAAAATCTTTGGAGTTTCAATTTGAATTATAAATAAATATTACCTCACACACACACACACACACACACACACACACACACGCACACGCACACAGTGATACTTTGTTACCTTGATCAACATTTCAAATGTGAAGACGCCTGTGAAAACGTAGTCAAAATAACGCAGCACCTGCAGAGCAACACAACACCATGAGATATAATTATCACACTAGAAGGAAAGAAGCAGAAAGATGAATCAGAGGGAAAGACAAAAAGAGGAAACACAGCAGGGGACATTAAGAAAGAGAGAGAAAGAGACAAACAATCAGATTAACCAGAGCTTAATCCTCATCTTAATCCTGTCACCAGTTCCCATCGTCAAATTGCCATTTTACAAAATCTATTTGTCCAATTTCCCTTTTTAGTTCCTCTCTGATTAAAATTTGAATAAAATAATAATTTATTCACTATTTTCTTTTTTAAATGTCCTGTTTCCCCTATTTTTTCCTCATTAAAAGTTTAATAGTAGAAAATATAGTAAGTGGATTTAGAGTGGGCTGATAATTATGTACACTTAAAAAAACATCCTCGCAATGCAGTGTTGTAGTTTGATTGGCTCTGGCATTCAATAGAAAGCACCCTGCACTATGTTGTTGCGTTCATCCCCGAAGGGCAATATAGTTTCTACAGTCTACTGAGACAGTTTCTACACATTCATACTGGCTGTCATCAATGACAGAGGAAGCACAATACATTTAAAGGTCCCATGACATGGTGTTCTCTGGATGCTTTTATATAGACCTTAGTGGTCCCCTAATACCAGTCTCTTTCCCAAAATTCAGCCTTGGTGCAGAATTACTATAATTAATGGGTGGGCCAAATTCTCATGGGTCTCATGGGCGGGCCAAATTCTCTGGGTGGCCAAAGCAGAGAATGGAGGTAACCTTGCCCCTTACATAAGGTCAAGATTCCAGATCTTAGTTTTTATTTTCTCAAACGCAGGGCTCGGTTTACCCCTATTGCCATTTCTAGCTACTGGGGGACCATAGGCAGGCTGGGGTAACGCATGTTAATGAAAAGAAAAACCTCATAAAGTGAAAATTTCATGGCATGGGACCTTTAAGTTTTTATTATTTAAATTTACCTCTTGTCCCAAAAAGAATTCTTGCACAATTTGCTCAGACCCAAAGAACTGCCAAATTATGCCATCTGTGATGCTATTTAAAGAAATTTCACTATGAGAATTACTAAGATTACTAAGAGACAGGTGCGCTTAAAAATATGTTAAAAAAGTGTCTACAAGTGATGTTGCAATACATAAAATGTAATACATAACTTGTATAATTGGCAGTTTCAGCATATTTTATTGTATAGATGATAACTTGATATGTTAGTGTGCAAATGTACCAGAATCCTACCCCTGACCATGTACAAGATTAAAAAAATAAAAAATAAACTGTCATTATTACCATAAATAACCATTTCACTAACTCAATCCTAACCAAAAGTATTTTTTTACTTTAAGGGGGTTAATACAAAACCAACCTCTGTACTTGAAATACATTTTATTTTTTAAAAGGATGAAGACGCACACACATTTACAGGTGGACAGAAAGACACACAAAGCGATGTCTCACATTGTTTCGTGGGGACTCAGGCCAGACAGGGTCCTCTGCAGCGAGGGCGATGCTGCTCATTGCGATGACAGACAGGATGCTGAACTCAAAATACTTCAGAGTCAGGATGTAGTGACAGCACTTCCGAAACCTGGCGCAAATACACAGACACAGTCACGTGTTAACACAATAAAGCACACAAAACAAACTGTTTAAACATGTATAGGCCCAGAGAGAAAAATGTCCATATTCAATAACTCCTTGATGTCCTCAATAAGGACACAGAACAATGTTTTACAACAGAGCTTGACCAAGGTTTAACACACACACACATAAATACTCACGGGTTGGTGGTGGACATTATGAAGCAGGAGCTGAAGGGAGGCATAGGTTTGGGGCCATCTTCATCTCCTCCCTCGTCCTCCTCCTCCTTTTTCTCCTCGCTCTTCTTCTGGTCGGTGTTGGCGTTCTTGTTCACTGAGCAAAACAAAGAGGGAAAAGAATGGACAGAGAGACAGAAGGAGGTCAGCTTCACCAGGGCGAGAAAGTCAACATATATTTAAACATACATATTTGGTCTCTGAGTATTCTGTTACAGGAATTGTCAGATACTATAGAGACCATTAATCAAGTCAGATGCATTGAGCTGTAACATCTGCAGCACAATTTGTGCTGCAGATGTTACATGTTATAAGGCAATATACCTATATTCACAGAATATATCAATGTTACCATACATAGTTATCACACCACTGGTAAGAATCTTCTATTGTCTTCATGCATAGCAAGTTTCTTAAGATGCTTGTCATTAGGAGTCAATTCAATTCATTATTCGTAAAGAAATCCTAAAGTTGTACATCTATGGATGCCATTTCAGCCGTCTTCAGCCACATATACTGCATTAATGTGGTGTCAGAATAATCGGGAAAATGAATTCCGGACTGGGAAAATTCAAGGGAATGGCACCTTTCTGTCAGAACAACAAAGTCGAAGACAGCGTTGGTCCACGACTTGTTTCGGAGAAACATGGCAGACAAAAGTAAATATTGGGTTCGTGGTAAGAAACTTTTTCTTAACTCACTTATTGCATATTCGTGTTTTACTCACATGAAATCTGTAATATGGTATCTTGTTCTAACCGGTAGTTTCCAAAATACAACTTAAAGCTTTAGTGAGTAACTTTTTGATATTAATGAATGTCTGTTACATTCAAGCCATTGCCAAATGAGTTGCTACACACAAGTCTCTCTCTGTTTCTCAATATATTCAGAAGATTGTGTTGTGCGGCAACTTTCGCGTGCAGAAGCTTGAGTGAAGATACATACCTCTTCTAAAGAGACCATCATGTTTTTTTAATCCTCTGTGTCCTCTTTGGCTACTAGCAACTGCGTGGAGGAGGTATGGGGGCTGTGCCCGATCACGGAAGGCTTGTATCAAGTGGATGTGCCAACAGTGTTGTTGGCATTACTTAGAGTTCCTCATGGGGAAACAGAAACTATGCACTATAGCTTTAAAGCTCATGAATATACCAAAGTCAGAAAAATGACTTCCCAACTCAGGGAATGGGACCATTTGCATATGAATGAACTATAAGCATCATGGATTTTTTTTTTACCACCACTTGTCTTTGAGTTATGATTGGCAAATGTTCTATTTCGAGGGCCATTTGTGCCCTTAATGCGGAATATAAATGGGCCACTGAACTCTATGTGAAAATGTAGTGTTGAGTAGGACAGGATCACGGGGGGAAGACTGGGTGCCAAGGTATTGGGACATGGCCCTAATCTCAATGGGTTATAACAACAAAATATAAAATGCAACACTTTTGTTTTTGCCCCCATTTTTCTTGAGCTAAACTCAAAGATCTAATACCTTTTCTATGTACACAAAAGGCATATTTTTCTCAAATATTATATACACAAATCTGTCTAAATCTGTGTTAGTGAGCACTTCTCCTTTGCCAAGATAATCCATCTACCTCACAGGTGTGACATTTCAAGATGCTGATTAGACAGCATGATTATAGCACAGCATCTTTAAATGCCACACCTGTGAGGTGGATGGATTATCTCGACAAAGGAGAAGTGCTCACTAACACAGATTTAGACAGATTTGTGAAGAATATTGGAGAGAAATAAACCTTTTGTGGACATAAAAAAAGTTTTAGATCTTTGAGTTGAAAAATGGGGGCAAAACCTAAAGTGTTGCGTTTATAATTTTGTTCAGTGTATGTAACAGTGCTGTGAGTAGTCATTAAGAATAGAAAAGCACTATATAAAAACAGTCCATTTACCCTTGTTTAACCATGATTGATCCCCCTTGATGCTTACCTTGCAGGATGGCGTTGGTGGAGGGGTAGGGATAGACAGGTGGCATGTCTATTTTTGTGTACTCAGGTTTGGCCATGCTGGTCAGGATCAAGCTGTCCATGCTGTGGAGGAGGGTGTGGGTGTCTGCGTCACGGCAGTTCAGCAGGTTGTTGACGTGGTCAGGATGGTCCGGGTGATCCGGTGGGAGGGCGTAGGGGTGCACATGGGCACCGGCTAGCTTGCTGTTGTTGCGGAAGTTGTCCAGATCCTCGTTGTACTGCTGTATGGGCCGTGCGGTGGAGAGGCTGGGACCGGTGCTGTGGTGCTCCCTGATGAAAGAGGAGGGGAGGAAGAACAAGGGATGGAAAGAAAGGAGGAATCAGGGGCAGAAGAGAAGAACAAAAAATAAATTAAGGATCATGGATTAGGTGATAGAAGGAGTATTTTTATTAAAAACTCCATGTGTCACCATTTGCCACAAGATGTGCACTGTCTCCAGTTCTGTTATTTTTGAACATACTGTTCAAAAATTACACAGACAGACATAATCTTATATTTTGGATCACCTGCCACAAGGTGGAGGAAATGAAATATGCTTTACACTTTTCACCCGACAAAACAATTAACACGTCTTTCACAGAACTATGTCAAAATTTGAGTAATACCCTGATAACACAAAACACAAATCATTCTTTTAATGGTCATATTTAACTAACATGGGGCACCAGGGAAGACAACGATCATTAGGCACAACAACAGCAACCAGGCAGCTAATCACAAAAGCTGCTAACATGCCCTTAGTATGCAGACAAATGTTTTTGGAAAGTTACTAGCTCAGTGTTTCTGTGGGTCGCTTCCTGTCTTGAAGACAAACTTAACTGCTTTTAAAAAATGTCAGGTTGTAATTTCAGGAACACAAACGAGAGAAAATAAACCCTTATTTCACTCACTTTCTGGTGCGATGACCTCTGCTCCTCTCCTGGTTGCCATGGCGATGCCGTCTCGACTTCCGTCCCTCCCCTTCTTTCACTTTCTCCCCCTCTCCCTCCATCCCTCTGGATCTATGTCTCCTTCCTTCCTCCCCCTCCCTGGCTGCCTTGCGGTGTTGCCGGGACATCCTGTGTTCGTTGTTCCCGTCTACCCCCTCGCTATGGTGGGGAGACACGCTGCGAGCCTCCCTGCCTTCCCTGTTCCTGTGCCGGTGGCCCCGGTGGCTCCTGTGGCTGTGCCTCCCCTCCCCAAGCTGGCCCTCTGCGTTGCCTAGAGACGTGCAGCTGAAGCCGCGCTCCATGCGGGTATCCGCTGGCTGGCCCGTCCCTCTGATGTCCGGCCCAGTGGCTTTCTGATGATGGGGGTGGTAGTGATAGTGGTGTGTGGCTCGGCGGTAGTGATCAATGTCCTGGTGCCGGTACTCCTGGTCTAGAGGCAGCTCACCAGGTTGGGTCTTGTTGGTGTTGTTGTTGCGGTTGTCCTGAGGGTTGACCACCAGGGGCCGGTCCAGGTGGGTCTTCATATCGCCACGTGGTTTCCGTGGATAAGACACCTGGGTAGCAGATAGGATAAGTGTGTGCTGTAAAAATTTGAGATACATCTTGAAGGGTCCCATCCAAAATCACAAAAAGACATTGTACTTACCTTGAGTGTTATTGAGCATTGCATGATAGTTTTGAATTTCAAAATTACAAAATAATAAAACTAATAAACCGCAAAACAATGTCCCTATTACTTTAGTTAGTAGTTTCACATTATTAACTGGAAACGGCTCACAATATCTTCTGAGGATTACTGAAAGTAACCAGGACATTGTTTCTGGAAAGAGGTATGCTTTTGACTTTCAACTCAGTGAGCACACACATTAATTTCCACAGACCTTAATTCCATTCAGGTGGCAGCAGACATTTAATCTCAAAACCTGAGCACATAAAATTTACCTGCATGGTGTTGATGATTTCGGTAAACTGACCCTTTAAGGCCAGTTTCTGTTAATGGAAGACATCAGCATCAACACCATTTCTGCATGCAAATGAATTGTTATGAGCCATGTAGGAAATCAAGTCAACTGTGACATGTACAATGTACAAGATAGATAACACAGTTTTTTTAGATAGCAGGAATATTTGAAATAAGCCCCAATGCAAAGATGGATTACAATGTGTGGGTATAATATTTCCTTTGGTTGTGCATTTCAAGTGTGTTAATACAGTACTACTAAATGACATACCAGACTAATAAATAGCAATTTTTGCTAGTTTAGGACAATAACATGTAACAATGGAGAAAAAACTTGTCTTTTAAAAGGAATGGGAGATGACACTCTGATTGGTGTATTGCATGCATTGCCCAAAAGACACCTATGAATTAATTAAGACACTAAGTTTTATTCCTTTTTCCACCATTTAACTAACAAAAGTTGATTTGTACACACCTTAACCGCACCTGCGCCATGCAATTCACGCAATTAGATCGTTAAAATAACAAAGTCTCACCAAACTCGAGAAAATACATCACAATTGGATCTAAAAGATTTTTAAAAGATACTGCAGCGGTTTTCTTCAAAGCTAGCACATAGAGACCCAGTATAACTTCATAACTTCATTCATTCATTCAGGCAGTTTATACCTCAGTTTTCCAAGAATAAACCCCTTAGCCAATTCCTTCCACTGAGCCACAGATACACACGGTTCGGCAAACAGTCCACCACTTTTGCCTCCACATGAAAAACTTGAAATTAAAATTTTCATGAATTCTTTTTCAGAACCACAAAATGAAAAACACCTCCAGCTATAAATATACAGTTTGCCAAACCATATACACTCATTTCTTTTTTGAATTGCGGTACACTTTGCCCTGCTCCAGTTTTGAGTGTGCTGCCTTCTTTGGGTACAGCACAGGATTTCTCTGTGTGCCCCACTTTAATAATGCATCGCTCACAAGCATGCAGCTTCAAGCCGTCCCATATAGCAGCAGCTAGTGCAATAATAACACTCTTTCGTGGGCTTAAAGGGACATTACACCCTGGAATCAAAACCTTTGTAAAATGCAGCATGACCCAAAATACACAGTGGTCTTTTCTGTTAGTACAGAGATATTACATTACATACAGACTGGCTGACATGCAGTAATCAACTGCCCTTACTAGTTTCAAGTCAGTTTTATTCGGTGGCTGACAGAGGCAAATGCGCTGCAACACATGCAAACAGACAAAACACAAGCAAATTACATTCATTACCTTCATACATTTGACAACACATGTGCAGCATTTAGCAAACACTGCATATACACACAACACAACCAAATAGACAAACAAGCTGCAAATACACAAAAATCAAGCTGTTTAAACTCAGCGCTTCCCCTAGAGGCCTGCAGAACTTCCATTATGTGTAATCTGGATGCAGCAGGGTTTTTTTGTATTTGTTTTTGGGAATGTGTGCTTTTCTTTGTGCATCGTTTCTGTATTTGCATCATATCTGTATTTGCAGCGCATTTGTGTTTGTGTTTGTGCTGTGTGGATATGCAGCGTGTTTGCTAAATGATGCGCGTGTGATGTCAAAGTAATGAAGATGTTTTCTTAATTTGCTTGTGTTTTGTCTATTCAGTTCAATTTTATTTATACTATCAAATCATAAAAAACAGTTCTCTCGAGACACTTTACAGATAGAGTAGGTCTAGACCACATTCTTCAATTTATAAAGTCCCAACAATTCTAGTAATACCCCCAAGAGCAAGCATGGTGCGACCATGGCCACCGTAGTTCCATCTCTCACACAGCATCACACAATTGGTGATTCAATTGATTGTGATACAATGGGAATATACAGTATTAGGGCTGCACGGTATGAGGAAAATGTCTAATTGCGATTATTTTGCGATTATTTTGAATGATATTGCGATTGTGTTATGATTCACGACATTGGAGGGAATGATGATTCTTGTATTGTTACTCTCATTGCCTTTAAAAAATATTAAAATCACAAGAATTAAAATGATTATATTGGGATATTTGCCAACATAAATGATAATATCCTTTTGTCCCAAGTGGTTCAACGGTGGAATCACTGTACACACCCTACAACACAAATATTCACCATATATATATATATATATATATATCAGGAATAGACTGCATATATATGTGTATATGTGTCTTCTTTTTTTTTTAGGGGCAGAATCCTTACCTCCTCTCCATCCCCTCCCACTTTCCACTCCTCCTGCTCCAGCTCGTTGTAGAGCGCCTCGCGACTCGTCATCAGGTTCTGACGGCGGATCTCGCTCGTTCTCTGCTCCCACACTGACATGTTGCCCTTGATGTGGTTCTTCTGCTGCTCCTTACTGTTAGGAGGGGTTGGTGAAGACAACAGGTAGAGAAAACAGAGAAAGAAAGGGTAGATCGTGATGGCAAACAGGGAAAGAAAGACAGCAGAATGGCAGATGGAGGAGGGTGAGATAGAGAGGGGAAAAGTATTCAAAATGTTAGGGATGGAAGTGTACGATCCCTGTGAGAAAGTACCAGCAACAGTAAGTAGTAAGAGCTTAAGTACATCAAAGCAAATGTGGTTATAAAAGTATTCCCAAGCTGCAATTTTAATGTGAGATTGTGTAACATTACGTAGAATGTGCAAATGACGTCCATAGAGCTCCAGTGTCCCCAGCCGTGCAAGAAACACTGTGTTTTCACATTGGATATGAGTTGCACTGTCCCTGAATTAATAGTGTTTGTAAGTCGGCTATAGTTTTTTTTTTTTTATTTTTGTTCCAAGGATTCACATTTGGAAAAGAGGGATGCAGCTTACATTTGAGGACTATACATTTACATATTCCTAATGGCTGGTGTTCTCTTTGAATGTAGTACAAAAAGTTCTTGTATTATTGAATGAACCGGTCACTTAAGGAGTGCTGCATTTTGGGTTGTTTGGACACTTTCTGTTGCTAACCTGGTGAGTGTCTATTGTGATGTAGTTAAAAGAGCTGGATACGCCACAGCCTTAGCCCTGCTTGTGTTCTTGTGTCCTTGTGAAACGTCATCTTTTGTAGACAACGTACTGTCCCAATTACAAAAAATGTGTGGAAAGCATCTTTTGAGATCTTTAGCACAGACTGGGGACAGAGTATGTTAAGAAGCCAAGAAGAAATACAGGGTCTCAAAATGTTTAACAAGATGGCGAGTCAAAAAAAGAAGTGAGAATAAGAAATGAGAATACATCTTTCACTAGTCCCAAAAATGTCCCAACTAGCTCCAAAGCTCTCGACTGAAGAGTTTTGAGTCACTGTGTTGAGTTCTGTGATTGAAAGGAAGCTAATTTTCCAGGCTTAAAAACCCACTATTTAGATTATATAACTTATAGAAATCCTCCCCACCCCTGTTCCAGTAAACGAATGACACATATAATTGACAAGCACAACTGTAGCACAAAACCAACAAGCTTCTAATCTTGCCATCAAAGGCTCGCCGCAGTGACTGAAGAGTCCGGAGACTTCTAAAAGAGCAGAAGGGTTTTTGTGAGCATCATTTTGATGTGTCCTATTGTCAGCGTTTCTGCTGCCAGGAGCAGATTTTACAGGATGCCCGCCTCTCGCTCTTCTTCACTTCACAAAGCCCTGAATCTGTTCCTTTCACTCGCAGAACAATGGCTTAATCATATTTTAGAGAATGAGAACGCGGGGAGAGTGTGATGGTGGGTGTTTGTGTGTGTTTGTGTGTGTTTGTGTGTGTGTGTGCAATCTGCCAATCATGAATGTGCGGATTTTAGAAAGAAACAGCGCTTTCGGTGTGTGTGCAAATTTTACAAAACAGTGAGAGACTTTCCCCCTGATGTGTTTGTGTGTGTATGCGTTTGAGAAACAACTTTGTTTAGCTGTGTGTGCATGTGCATTTTGGGGTAATATTGTGCTCATGCAGTGTACAGTATGTGTACACAAAATGTACATATTGTATTATATGTGCATGTGTACTCACGCAGCAATAGTCAGGTTGGCTGCTGACAGCGGGCTGACCTCTGCTACTTCCTTAGCCTTCTGCATTGCAGTCTTCTGATTGGCTGCTTCCTCCTGTTCCTCTTCATCCTATTGGAGAAGAAAAGTATCATCTCAGTCACTTCATCTTGGTTCAAATTACAATGCACTGGCACATAAAACATATGATATATTAATAATAACAAAGGCAGTATCCAAGAACAAAAGATGTGATATCAAATACAGCTAATTCAATTTTAATTTAAAGACCTAATCATAATTTAATTTCTTTGTATTTTTTAAAGATTCTTTTGTAATATTTCCCTAAATATTGAAGTATTTTAAAACTAAAATAAGGGAGAGAATGTCTTTTTTTTGGACCTTGGTGAGCTCCTGGGCGTTGGCCAGATTGTCGACAGCGATGGCCAAGAAGACGTTTAGCAGAGTGTCTGTTGTGTCAGAAGTTAAGGAGAAATATTGATGAAAGGACAGCCGGAGAGGAAGAGGAAGGAAGGAAGGAAGAATGGAGTGGACAGGAAAAGAGACATGTCAGGTTGCAGATACAGGACAGGAAAGACAGGAAGAGGAACTGTATTCTTTAAAATTTGTGGAGCTCAAATGGACAAGAAAAAGGAAGTCTTCATCTACATTTTCATCATGTCTGTATATCATGTTTGTTTAGTATATTTACATACATGCATATTGTACGTTGTGTGTGTATGTGTATATGCAAATGGGGGCGTGCAGTCAGGATACAGTTGCCAAAAAGTGTGAGGACGATGAAGAAGATGGAGAACACCATCCCTTTGTCGTTCACTCCTCCCTGGGACTCAATGCCATCGTACATCACCATGTTCCAGTCCTCTCCTGTCAGGATCTACACAGAGAACACAAAAAGATCTTCTTACTTAAAAAAGAAGAAGGATTAAATCTTACTGGTTCGATGCATTTGTGGCTGATTAAAAAAAAAAAAAAAAACGAGAAAGAAAAAACTAGTGTATTGGAATTTATTTTGAAAAGGTTTTTGTTAATGAGTGAGGACATTAGCATTACTGTGTGCGTTTCTACCTTTTCACTTTTTATTAACCAAACCAACAACATATCCATGTGTTAAAACTTAATTTTAAAGTGAAAATCAATTAAATCCTTTCAAACTCTCTTCTGAATAACTTTGATATGACAATCAGATAAAAACTTAATTAACCATTAGCACAACACCTACTGCAAATAGAGAAAAAAACAATATTTAAATAAAGTAAACTAAAGACAAGAAGCCTAAAGACACTTTTCGCACACTGATGCATGAGCATCAACAGGACCAGAAACGCGCACGCACACACACACACACACACACACACACACACACACACACACAGCCGGCTTCTGAGTCATTCGGAGACAATAAAGCAACACAAAATAGCTCTTTACAAAAGCCGTCTCTCCATCTGAGTAGAGAGAACACAAAAACATGGAGGCTGCAGCCAGCACCGAACAAGTCATCTGACAACCTGATGACATGACTACAATGGGCATCATTACATTTCAACTTCAGCTGTCCTGAAATTTGTGTGCTTACAGTAATGTTTGGCACAGTACTGTCATAAAGTGCCCATGTTAATGTGCCATCTACGTTTAAGGGCATTCAGCTACGTCCCTAGGTGCGTACGCACATGATTGATGAGAGAAAGGTTTTAGCACACGGCTGTTATCTGCAAGTTTGCTTAACACTACACAGTATTTAAGACTTATGGGGACATTTTAATTCTTTACAAATATAGTAACTCACTGCTACCTAACTTTTAACCACACTGTTGAATTTCTTCAGCTGAATAAATGTAACTTTTATTCATTGTTGTGAATATGTTAAATTTCACATTCCGTTTTGTGGGAACTCTTACGAAAGTCGTTCTCATCTGTTTCATTCGCATCATAAATAGTAACACTGTTTTTCAATCAGTGTGAACAAACCTTCTGCCCATCCTGACTCTCTTAATTTACTACACGTCATCTACTGTAAATGAATGTGGCGATGTTAGAAAATATGCATATCCTCGTGTGTCTCAAACTGAACCCTCTTTGGTGTCGCAGTGTTCTTCAAGATCTCGCCATTGCTTTTAGAATCAACTTACAGGGGTCAAGCAATCCTGATCAGATTGTTTCACAATATTCATTCATACCGCTAAAAGAAATAACATAAAACCAGAGGTGTCAAAAGTATTCACATTCATTAGTCAGGTAGAAATATAGATACTAGTTACTTTAAAAAGACTTCTGTAGAAGTTGAAGTATAATCTCAAGCTTTTTACTCAAGTAAAAGTGTAAAAGTATGGGTTACGAAACTACTTAAACTATAAAAGTAATGTAAGGGGAAAAAAAATATCAAGAAGCTTTTTCTGTAAAATAATTACTCCAGTAAAGTATAGATACCCAAAATTTCTACTTAAGTAAGGTAACAAAGTATTTGTAAAGTTCTTTGATGAGTGAGTATGATTTCAATAACAGGATAGTTCAGAGATTGTTAAATGCAACTTTGTGTCCTGCTGTTTAATGAACCTACTGTATATATTTAAAATAATCTCAGACTTTGAAGTGAATCCGTGCTTAGAGAGAAGAGATGATTAATATCTAATTAATGTAAGGCTTAATATGGGCCACATCATACAAAATATCTTTTTATTTTCGTCCCTCTTTCCTACCTGAAACACTGTCATGATCGCTGCTGCAAAAGTATCAAAGTTGGTAGGTGGGGTTCCATCATCAAAGTTGAATCTGAGAAGAAGAAAATAAAAAAAAGTGGAATCACACCATCCTAATCACATACACAATGAAAGACACAAACATGACGTCAACGCAAAGAAGCAAGCTTGTTTTTGTTGAAAGTTTGTGTTGATACTGACTGTCCTCCAAACAGCTGCATCCCCAACAAGGCAAAGACCACAATGAAGAGGAAGAGGAGGAACAGCAAACTGACGATGGACTTCATGGAGTTTAACAGAGACACCACCAGGTTTCGAAGAGGAGCCCAGTACCTGTGGCGTAGGAGGATTAATAAAGGAAGGGCGAACGGTAAGAAGGAAGAAAGAGATAAAGAAAACAAAAAGAAGTGGAGAAGGGAGAAAATTATAAAGAAAAAAGAGAAGAGGACAGGAAAGGGGGCAGGGATAGAAAAGGGGAAAGAGAAAAACAAAACATTAAGGAGGAAAACATTTTAATGTAATGTATAGGGACAAAATATGTTGTCAAATTGAATCTTATAATAATCATTTGATTCTGTTTTCTGCACATGGACACAATGTCCAGAGCATTGAAATACTAACTGAACTTGAAAACATGAAACCATTTTCGACGAGGGATTCCTGTTAGTATTCACTTTTGTTCTTATATTGCTTTCACCACAGTGCAATCTTATATGTAGTATTAATATAGATTACAGCCCAGTCAATCCTGATCAAGCCCTACTGACTTCAGGGTCAGAGCTCTAATTAAAAGACAGTAACAGTAATACTGTGTCATTGTCCAGCTCTAACTGTATTGGGAATTGACTCTTAAGCCATGGTTGCAATCACCCAGAAAACATAGTCTCATGACTTCACCAGGTCCCCCAGTGCAGCTAAATGATTTGTTCAAATGAGCAGTGACACAGAAACAAACAGAACATTGAGCATGAGCCAAATCCAATTCAAACTTCTCCTGAAGGGAGTGTCAATGATGTGTCAAAGCGCCAAAACCCAAGCAGTGTTTACATGTTACAACAGTGAAAAAGATTTTCAAATTAAAACACTGAAATGTCTTTCATGTCAACACCACAACCTCAGTTTGTCATCATGATCTTTATTATCATCGTTGTCTTATTTGTGCATGCTGATGGACATCTGTAAGTGTGTGCGTGTGTGTGTGTGTGTGTGTGTGTGTGTGTGTGTGTGTGTGTGTGTGTGTGTGTGTGTGTGTGAGAGAAACTTACTTGGTAACTTTGAAGATGCGGAGCAGTCGAAGAGCTCGTAACACACTGATCCCGAAGGATGTTCCTGGTTTGATGGTGGCCCACACCACCTCGAAGATACTGCCCACAATGACCTGCACATGCACACATACATCAGATCCGTTCTTTTAATTTGTATTAATTGCTAAATTTTATCTAAAGATTTGGTGAGTACTACAAACGGTCTTGTTGATGTTAGCCATGTTTCCTTTTTCAAAACTTGCCCGGGGCCGGGAAGCAACGATACCCATTAGCACATTAGCAGCACCTGTGAGTTTATCATGTGACAGTAAAAACACAAAAGGCGGAGCAGTATGTTGTGTATGTCCCTTCCCGGCTATATTTTATATTTTAAGATGGTGCATGAATATGGAGGGTCTACCCCAGTTCATGCAAATGCAAATGTAAAATTTCAAGCCAATAGGAGTACGGGCAACACAGATTTTAATAATGAACATCTAAAAACGTTGGACACACTGGACCTTTAATACGATTGTATGAAATCGGAATAGAGTTGTGTCATCAAATCCTCTAAAGAATTTATGTCAGCTCAGCTTTCAGCAATTTAAAGCTAAAAACATGATAAATAATACCTAAAAGTCTGAGACCTTAAAGTGCAAACGCACATTTGGCATATAGACTACATAGTATCTTAATAATAAAATGCTGTACACTGCTCCTCTGAAATAAAATGAAATCACTGTCGGTCCTGCAGCCCTCTCTGAGTTAATATAAGCTTTGAAATCATCACTGAGCTTTATGTTAAGGTTTGATAAATAATCTTTAAAGTCAACCCCAAAAAAAAGAAACTGCATCTCAAACTCCACCTGGTGCTTACTGACTGAACAGAGTATTCCATGGCGTCCCTTCACCATGTACTGTATGACTGTAATAGGAAGTAACCTGCCAATAAACCACTGCAACAATGACAGCATGACAAATGAATGTGCAGTTATTGCACATGTATTGGTGACAAACGTGCCGCTGAATCTGCGCAAGGTAACAAGAGAAAAGTCTATTCCTCAAATCTGTTGATTAAATGGAGCGTTGGATTTGTCATCAATCCCTGATTGTTATGAGCACAATTTGTTTTTCACATTTACAGATTACAGTGTGTGTGTGTGTGTGTGTGTGTGTGTGTGTGTGTGTGTGTGTGTGTGTGTGTGTGTGTGTGTGTGCGCACTCACCACACAGTCAAAGCAGTTGAAGGAGGAGTGCAAGTAGGGCTGGATGCCCAGACCATACATCTTGATCAGCATCTCAGACATGAACAGACCAAGAAAGATAAACTCTGCATAGACTGGAGGGAGGAAGGAGAAAGATAGAAGGAGGGATGGAGGGAGAAAGGGAGGGAGAGGGAGGTAGGAAGGGAGAGAGGGAGGGAGAAGGAGGAAGGGTGGGAGGAGAGGGCAGGGATGAAGAGCCAGAAGCAGAGAGTGGGATAAATGGGGGACAGAGGAAGGTGAAAATGAACAAGGGTCAGGCCATGGAGAGACACAGAGTGCATTCAAAAAAGTAAGACGGTAAAGGGAATACAGAGAGCAAGAGGGAGGTGGAGAAATGAGATAAAAGCAAAGAGAAAGTGAGGGAGGAGAGAAAGGGAGGGTAACAAAAGGAAGGAAGGTAAAGAGAGTGAGAGAGGGAGAGTTAGATGAGTGGAAGTCAATAGTGGTGCGTGCCCAACGGTGTACATGACAGCCTATGATGAATAGACTCCATCAACAGCTACAGCTTCATATGCTAATGACACTGGACACC
Source organism: Percina caprodes (assembly GCA_013375575.1). Lineage (NCBI taxonomy): Eukaryota > Metazoa > Chordata > Actinopteri > Perciformes > Percidae > Percina > Percina caprodes. The sequence goes on along the minus strand of JABXJD010000050.1, from coordinate 1,372,650 downwards.
GGCCAGGGACAACCCTGTGTGTCTTTGTGTATATGTGTGTGTGTAAAATTATATATATGAGCCCTAACCATGAAATAAGCAGAATGTGAAATATATATCATCATATATCATTGATATGGGTGAGTAGTTACAACTCTTACTTTGGTTAATGGTTACTCAAAAATGTTAAACAACTTTCTGCCACAAAGCTCATGCTGAATATATTGGATTTTATTTATGGTCCAATCAAAGACAACAGTGCAAAAGTACAATATCTATGACTCATACTTTTAGTGTATTTGCATCATATTGTTAAGCTGCTTGTACCAGCAATCAAAAAACCAAAAAGATAAGGAAAAACATTGTTGTTTGACCATCTAAGTTTAACTGAGCAAGTATGACTAAAAACCAGAGGGAAGATGTAAAAAAAAAAAAGGGATGATGGACTAGATACTGGTAAGTAGAGAAAGTCACTGCTATTTAAAAGAGTTTAAAATCCATAGTTTGCATATGTAGGCGGAAAGAATAGATTTGAAGTGTAAAAAGATGATTCAGGTTGGGACGAGGTGTGTGTGGACAGCAGTGGTGATTAAACTGAATAGGGTTCTTAACTGTGAAATATTGTGGCTTCAGATTAGGACTGTCCTCAACAAAAGAAATTCTTATTCTACTCAAACTCTTTTTTAATTGTGTAGACTAATTGATTAAATCGACAGATCTGCAAAACTGAGTTTCCCCACACAGAATTATGCAAAAGCACAACTTTAAATCTTATGTTAACCAGAAATTTGCTCATACCTTTCTTGGAAATAAGTCATTCAGCATGGAAAATGTTGGTATTTGGAATTTGGTAATGCAGAGATGCCGTCATATTTGCCTTCAGTCAAACAAATCTGTCCCAAAGTTAGCGCCAAAAGATGAAGTGATGCCAAGAGTTTGATGAAGATGATAAAGAGATACTGTACAGAACAACAGTTCTTGAGTTTTCTCAAAGGAAAAGTTCCTGTAGTTGATGGTACAGTGTAGTGTGCAGCTTGTTCACACACTGTACAGTGATGTGTGCCTAATATATATATATATATAGAGTGTTTCATGTGTGTATTTACTCACAGAGGAAGTCGGAGAGCATCTCAGGCTGGTTGTAATGCACGGCAGCCACACACATGGTGTTGAGGCCCACTAGGCAGAGCACAGTCCAATAGAAAGCCTGAGTCTTCACTATCTTGCGGATGAAGAATCGCAGTCGCCGCTCCCTCTTGCTGTAATTGGAGCCGTCCATCCCATTCTTTAAACTGGAGCGGGCAAAACCTGGGATGAGGAAGGGATACATGCATAGTTGAGTTCATCTGATTACAGAGATTATTTAGTGTTTTACAACTAACCCGCTGCAGATGTCAATACATTATACAAAACCAAGCGCTGCAGTTTGCCTGGAAGTTAACGGAAACTTCTCACCTGAACACATGACACTCGTTGAAATAACTGGTGTGAGTAAGCTTTAAAAGACGTTTTTCTTTTCATCCTCACGCATCCATCCCCTGCACATGTACCGATCCATCCCTCTATTTTTCTTACCTACAGCATCTCCCATGTTGTCCTCTCCTTCCTCAGGGTTCAGCAGCTCTGTCTTGTTGTTTTTGGTTTTGATGGTTGGCCTTCGCCTCGTACCTAGAAATGAAGAGAGAAAGGATTATGTCTTCATTTGTCTAGACCTAAATATCTAGTATTCTTAAGTTGCTTAGCACTGTTAGCTAAACACATTGCTAAAACTTGTGCCAAACCATCCCACTAGAATAATTTTTCTTCTAAACACTTTTAACTTGAACCGTTTTGAGGTCTTTACACTGGCGTCCTATCTCTCAACTAATTTATTTCACGATACTTCTATTGGTTTATAAAGCACTGATTTAGGACCAACATACTGTATATCATCCAACCAAGTATGTAATTGCCTTTTTCTGAGCAGGCGAGACGCCTCAGCCTGCCCCAGAAAGACCCAAGGAGGCCTGCTTGCAACAGCAAGAGACTGGCACCTCCTGGTGGACCTAGGGAGACAATTGAGATTCCCAGAAACTATTGCAGATTGAAACTAACTGTCCCATGGGAAGATCAAATGGAGGAAGCCCAGGAATGGACGAGGGCTATGTACGTTGATCTGGTAGCTGAGTGTCGGAGGAACGGGTGGAAGGCCCACTGTGAGCCTGTTGAAGAGGGCTGCAGGAGATTCGCAGGCCAGTCTCTAAATCAAGTCCTGGGATTCTTAGGGATTTGGGGATGGCAAAGGTAAAAAGCCATCAAGAACATCCTGAAAGCTGCAGAAAAGGCTTCACGGTGGCTCTGGTTAAGGAGGGGGGACGCGTGGCGTAGTGCGCTACCTGAAAAAAAGTCGGGGCCTGATTACCCCCGGCTGGGTCGCCCGGGTGAGGGTGTCTGATGCAAGACCAGGAACACCCTATAACCCCAGGAGCATCACTGACAATGTGTCCAGCTTGCACCACAAGGTGTATTCAAGTACTTCTGATCTGCAGCTGCATTATAAACCGTCCAAAACCTCTCAGGTTATCTGGGACAGGTCTCCCTTCTGGAGAAGCAGAGTTCAGTTTTTTGCACTGCATATCTGGAGCAAACTCTCAGAAAACTGCAGGTGTGCTGCAACTCTCAGTTCTTTTAAATCAAGGATGAAGACTTTTCTTTCTGATGCAGTCTTTTTTTAAAGTAATGGTTCATTTCTTACTTTTATTTTTACATTTCACACCTGTCTTATTGTATTTAAGCTGTTTTTATATTCTCTTTTAATGAGTGTTTTTAATGGTTTTAATTGCTCTTTAATGCTTTATAAAAGACACTTTATAAAATTGCCTTCTTGCTAAAATTTGATATACAAATATGACAATTACATGTTTTGGTATTCTACAGTGTCTGGTATCCTCTATGTCAGTTTCTCAAATGTGAGAACTACGGGTACTTTGGAGTACTGCAGTGGGTGTGTGAAATTTTTGCAAAAAAGCTAATTTAAAAACATATCATGCACAAGTCCTACAATAACTATGGTATCATAATGAATGAATTAAGTGATGGAATCTAAATATTTGAAATCTAGCATTTATATGTTTTGGTTTAAAAAAGGTTGTTTTTTATTAAATCTATGCTGGCGGCCTCTTTATATAGACTTTTTCTCTACCAAAAATGTTTTGTGCTGTTCCGGGGGTACTTGGCTTAAAAAAAGAATTAAAAGGGGGTACACTATTGAATGAAGTTTGAGAAACACTGCTCTAGCTGATATCCTCTCATGATACAAGCTGGCATGCTTGATTCTCTCTATAGTCTTGATACTCTGTCTATTGCTAACTGCACAAATAACATAACAAAATCTGCGGACAGGTACCGAATTCCACAAAATTATCTGCAGATTAATTAAAAACTAAAAATCTGACTCAGAATGCTAACACAACTCCACCACAAGCAGAAAAACAGTCTGCTAAATTTCACAGATTTTCATTGTGGATTGCCACTAAAACAAAAACAAATCTCTTCAGATTCAGTTTGGGCCTTGCCATCAGCCTGACTCTTCGTCTCTGTCTCACTTTTTGTACAGTATACAGTACACATACACACAATTAAAAAAGAGAGGTCAGTTACCATCAAAGTTCACTGTGCCGTCCTCTTCAGCCAATATCACTTCTTCTGTCCAAGAAAACACTTTGTTAGTTAAGATTTTGTTTGTTTTCCCCACATTGAACAGTGTGTGTTGGTGTGTCTGAGTGTGTTTGTCAGTGTGCACTGACCCGCTTTGCAGATCCACTCCAGGTATCCGTTGAGCTCCCTCTCAATCTGCTGCTGTCGCCTCAGCTTGAGGAACTCGCTCCTGTTCTCCACTCGCTCTCTCTCTTTGGCAAATTCACTGTGGACACATTATTTCTATTTTACCTTGCTGATTGCGATCAAACAAAACACAAAAAATTAAATTATACAAAGCATACAAAAGTATATATTTAAAAAGGAATGAAAGAGGAGGACATGTGAAAATGTTCACAGACACACAGAAGAGCTTACTGTACCCTGAGAGTACACCCAGCACCAGGTTGAGCATGAAGAAGGAGCCGATGATGATGAGGGGGATGTAGTACATCCAGTTCCAGGCACTGCCCTCCACGTCATTACTCTGCATGGGAAATAACAGAGACAGACACACAGACAGAGACAGACGTGTTATTACTGGTCATCTTATCTAATATAAAAACTAAATGTGCATCGAGACTGGGACGACTTGAAAGGACAGACTTTTTTTTTTCTTTTTACTTTTAATACCCCTTTGCTCTTCTTGTGCACTGACTCTCGACTGCCTTTGTTGTCTTGATATTTATCTCAAATACAGCCATGGTGAGGGTTGATTCTTTCATTGTTTTAGCTCTAAATATTTCCTGTTCAACCTGCTACTATATATTTTACTAGTGATATTTTGCCAAAAGAACCCCAATGAAAGTAAAGTTGTGAAGTATTCTTGTAGACACAAACAAAAGTTGCATTACATGTTTCTCACCAAAACACAGCGTGTATCATTGACTTCTAACAAACATGTTGAATATTTTCCTCATAAAGCATTTGCCAGGCAGATTTTTTGTAATGTGTTAATTTGTGTGTTATTTACATCCATGTTTATGTAGCTTGCTGAAAGTCTTCTTACTGTATACCACACAGTGTGAAAATTGTGCCTTCTATGTTTGTGTTATCTTGTGTGTGTTCAGGACACAACCAAGACTGGGGCCCACACCTAAAAACATTGCTCCAAAAACTCCACGGAGCACCTTTAAGAGTCACTCACTCCTCTAAAGGATTGGAAAAATAGCCTATTTAATTATATAACTGTGTCAGTTTTCAGATGTTGCCGTTTTTAGTAGTGTGTCTGTGTTTTGTGAACTATGATTTCCGAATTGCCTGACTTGGAATTTGGTTTGAATTTTTATCCCAGTTGTCGCAAAAGAGATCTCAATCTTCAATCAAACTACTTGGTTAATACAATGATGAGTCTGATAGATGTTGGCAACTTTATATTTAGAATCTTTCTTTGTCACACACTGAATCATACTTTAACCCATCCTAACTAATCAGCCATAGTCCAGCACCCAGAGAACCTTAGTGCACTGGCAAGAGTTACCTAGCATGCATGTCTTGTGATGGTAGGAAACCAGAGCACCAGGGATATGCAAACTCCACACAGACAGGCCGGGCGATCAAACAGGGGATCACCTGCCGTGCCTCTTTGCTGTGAGGCAGCAGCGCTAACCACTGAGCCACCAAGGAGAGTATGTATGTTATGCTGGCTCAGTGGTGACACATTTTCTATCCTAAAACCTGAGTGCAGAAATAACACTATGTTACGTTTTAGCATCACTGGTCAGAAACATTGATTGCACCGAGGTGTCTGGTGAGAAGTCAACAGTGACAACATTGACTGACACTGTGTCACTAAACAAACCCAGCTGACAATCTGAAATCAGGTTACTGGAGGAAATTGTGTTTCTGTTACCCGTTTAACACCTAAATGGAACAATCATCTGATTGTCATCTGCTGCTGTAGTGCTGTGTGCATGTGTTAGGTTTTAAACTGCATGGGACAGTGCAAGCATCCCCGTTCTCTATTAAACTTTCATTGGTTTCCTCCTGACTGCCTGTGTGAGTGTGGAAGTCAGCCTCCATCCATCAGAAAAGATGTTAAATATAGAGCGAGACGGACCAGAATAGAGAGTGGAAGAGAAGGAGGCACAGAGGAGAGGGAGGGAGACCGACTCCGAAGGCAGGACATCTGAGAAGATGGATAGAGGAAGTCAGAGAACAGAGAATGAACGGAGAGAGGGGGGATGGAAAATGGCTTTCGGACAAATAAATGGTGTTTTGAATCAAATCTCAATCTACTTTATGCCTCATTTAGCTGAACGAAATTTAAGCCAATCACCAAACTCCACACCCACTTGCCCCCACAAGTCCTTCAGAGTGCTAAAAAAAAAACATACAGTACGAACCTAAAGCACATGACAAAGAAAACAAAGAACGTAGGCGTTCAACTGTGAGAAGAGTGACCAGATGGATGGTCGGTATGGATAGCATTACTCGCAGTAACCAATGTCTCTAACACATTTGGTATTTCTGTAGATATAACATTATGTACAAGGCTGTGTTCAGACCAACACTGCATCAAAAAACAGCCTTCTCTTTTGTTTCAATGAGGCCCAGTGAGGTCCCTATGCACACTGTGCTTTTTGGCTGACAACAGCCCAATTACTTTTCCCTACATGTTTAGCCAAGTGATTTTTCCAAAAAAAGTCTGTTCTTGATTTAAAGAGATGGAAATGAATGTATGTATAATGGGGTTAGTACAGGTCTGTTGTACGATTATTATGGTAAACATTTCTTATCTAATTATGACACTGTTAAGCACATGCTTGCTCATCAGATTGTTGCTTACAGTAGGCACTGTGTTTTTCGATGGATAAATTAAGCCTTTTTTATAGTACTTTATTATACACAGCCTAGTCTGACTGACCAGATGTGCTATCTATTTTGCGAAGGCAATGCATTGCTACATCCGGGGCTTAGCGCTACCCAAGAAGATTGTGATTGCTTTGAAGAAATACAAACAACTCAGAACGTTTTATTACCTTATTCCAAAATGTTAACCTGTGCAGCCAGACTTTTCTCAAGTGCTGACACAGCGTTGTGGAGATAGGTCTGGCACTGCAGGACTATGTTGCATTACTGTTGGTAATAAAATGTACTGTAAAGATTCCTGGACAATGTCTGCTTTCTTTTATATATTATTTGAAATGGTCACCCATTTACATGTGAAAACATCCTGGCTCTATACACATTAAAAGTATTGTTTTTAGTAGCATTGTGGTATTGTCTTATGAGTTTGGTGATAGCAATTTCGGAGCTGTTTTCCCCACTCTTTAACAAAAGGTCTGTCTCTGTAAGGATCCTTTCTATAATGTTGTCAGACACTTAGACTAACAATCTGAGCCCCTCAGTGGCCAAAACAGCACTTCTAGTGGATGGAAGTTTGGCTGACTGGACAGGCTAACTTACGTAGTAGAGCATGTCTGTCCATCCCTCCATGGTGATGCATTGGAAGACAGTGAGCACGGCAAACAGGATGTTGTCGAACTGGGTGATGCCGTAGTTGGGTCCAATCCAGGGACCTTCGCACACTGTGCCGTTAGGACACAACCGGGATGGCAACTCTTTGCCACATGGTAATGCGTCCACTACCTCTCCTGATCAAAGAGAGAAAGATTCACCACTACAACAAAGCAACTCAACCTAAATTTGTTTTGGATCAGAAAGCAAACTTGTAACAATCCTTATGTTGTCTATCCATGAAGCTGGTAGTGCAGACAAACTGACAGAAATTTATCACAGCAGATATATTTTGACTTGTTGAACACAGGTTTATTTAATAACATTAAAAATGGATGCATTTGACATGGTTTTGCCAGTTCCAGGGCCCTGTATTTTGAATGCTGGCTAAATATATCATTTATACAGCAAATATGTTGACTTACAGTACGGTAAAGTTGGTTAGTAGGAAAAGAACAAGTGTCCCTATCCAGGACCCTGAAACTGAAGCAGCTACGATCAGCGATCAGCCATAATTATTTTCACTACTTACAGCAGTGCTTTTCCTACTGGCATATGTCAAATACTTTTTATAAAAAAGGCCAATGACATGCATAAATTGGACGGAGCCAGCGTTATTGTTAATAGCTACAGTACACCTCGGCTTTGCCTGATATGGTTAGTCAAAAGTTCTGCTGTGAAAAAGGCTAGGCTTTTGGACTTTAGTATCCAGTAAAAGCATAGTGTAGCAATGCATTTCAATTTAGATACATTAACAGAAATAACAGGATAAGCCTTAAAGTGCCCATATTATGCTCATTTTCAGGTTTATAATTGTATTTAGAGGTTGTATCAGAATAGGTTTACATGGTTTAATTTAACATATTTTTGTTGTACTGCACATTGCTGCAGATCCTCTTTTCACCCTGTGTGTTGAGCTTTCTGTTTTAGCCACAGAGTGAGACATCTCACGTCTGTACCATCTTTGTTGGGAGTTGCACATGCAACTAGCGGTTTCTCCAACTTTGGTCAGTACAAGGCAGGATTAGCTGGGAGACTTCTTCTAAAGGAGCGGAATCCCTGCAGAACAGGGACATGTAAGTAGTTCTTTTGTAGATTATGGTGAACGTGTGTGTTGTAGCAGTGTTTTGCAGTTGAGAACGAGTTTTGGCCGATGTTACTACTGTATGGCTGATTTGTTTTCTTACGTGTGACTTTGTCGTAGCAGGTAGTGTGGAACTTTCCCATGTAGAACTCCAGGCCGATGATGGCAAACATAAGGATGGCCACGAACAACAGCAAGCCAATCTGCAGCAGGGGAATCATAGCCTTCATAATGGACTTGAGCACCACCTGCAGGCCTGGAGGACACATCAGAGGAGGAACTTGAAGCATAATCAATCAACAATTCATCTGAATATTAGATACAGGCCACATTTATAAAGCAAACTGATATGTCATAGTGCACTGATATGAGGTCATTTATTTCCAGCCATTGCGTTTAAATTGTTGAAGTAAATGTATTTAAACGCAATGGCAAGAAACACAAACAAACAAAGCAGCACAGCACTTACTGGGAATCCCAGACACTAGTTTCAGAGGTCGTAGCACTCTGACGGCTCGTAGTGTCCTCAAGTCAAGCTGAGACCCCACTGACGACAAAATACTGCAGAGAGATAACGAGAAAACATAGAGCAATATCACTTTAACAATCTTTCACAGTCATCTAATTTGATCAAATATGCATGGTACACTCTGCGCCGTTTGAGTTGTAGCTGCCATATTACTGTCTAACACACTGCTTCAGCACAGAATTCCCTAAACTAACTGACACTGGCATGTCTAGTCTGCTGAGCAAAGTGTGTTCTCATCAAAATCATTTGCTGAAACCAGTTAACCTTGTATAGTTTTCATCTTTTTCATAGTTTTCATCAGATGCACACCTGAAAAAAAAAGGACTGTACATAGCGGAGAAAAAATAATATAACAAATAAAATAATTATCCAATCAACTGAGCCAAACAGATCCGTGTTGCACCATCAGACGAGTATTAAGCTGATGAAATGACACAAGTTGCTACCCGTCAGACTTTCCAGCTTTCTACAGTTCCATGTCAACTAAGCAAATTCCATCTGCTGCTAAACATAATTAATTATGAATACTATGATCATGTGTTGCGGTCAAAAGCTCAACAGAAGGTGGACCTTGAGTGGAGAGTGCTTTGTCAAATTCTTATATCTTGTGAACAACTACCATATTTAAATTGGTGTCATGACCAAAAAATGAAACTGATTCTGCAGCTCCATGGTGGTTCACTATGTGGTCAGTTATTGGCACACGGAAGCCACAACATGTGGGTTATACCAATTTAAAATCAACTTTACAATTAAGGTTAAAATTGATAGTTACAACAGTGTACAATGAGTCAGTGATTTAGTAAGAGTATGAAGGCGGCTTGTGCCACCACTGCCTCATTCCGTATCTTTGTCCCGCCTCCTGCTCCGACGCACTGTTTTATGTGTCTTTGTGTGTGTGAGTGCATGTGTGCATATGTGTAAAGCTCTGGTGTAAAGGTAGCCAAAGACAAGGTTGGAAAATTCCATGCTGCGTCTCGTACGGGGGCGGAAGGCAGGGTCTGTCCAACACAAGAGGGGAGGGGGAAGTGCGCGGGCGTAGTGAAGGGATGTTCTGAGGAGGAGGAGAGAGAGAAGCGAAGGGGAGGAGCACAATACATGGGCAGACTTTGGCCTTAAGTCAGACATAATTAGCAGATAAAACAAGTGTTGATAATTAAATGTATGTATATTTTCCGCAAAATCAATTCAGTATGTTGGCAGCTCTCATAACATCAATACTGAATAATTGTAAAAAAGTCACATCAGCTAACTGCAGGCAGCTTATTTATCTTTTTACTAATCAGAGACCAAAGTGATTTTGAGTGGTCATTTCCTCCGCTTAGAAAAGATTTCCTTAATATGTTTCTGTCAGAATCATGTTTAGCGTCCATACATCTCCATTAGAGGTGTCGAAATTATCTTATTTTAATCGACCAGGCCATAAGCGATAATTTCTGTAAATTCTGTATAATATTCTATATGGCTTTTATCGTGATGCATCGAGCTTGCAAATTAAAGACAGGGTTACCTCAAATAAAATGGTGAGTAAACCCCTCCGATATGAGCATGCATGGACATAAGTCGGAAGGCCAGGCACCGTTTTCATTAAATTTGTAACACAAATTTGATTTTCCTCTCACTCATGTTTCACTAATCATAATGAGTGCAGGTCCGAGATTCGCTAACGTGAAAATGCAAGTGAAACATGCACTACAGCTTTTATTAAATTTGCGCTTGAAATCAACTCGCAAACTGCAATTCTTTTAACCCTCAAATTAATTTGCAATTACGACAGAGGTGCATCTCACTGCACACAGAATGCCTCCGATGGCAAACTGCACCTCTGGGCATCTGCATGCGCATGCAGAATGCCTTCTGTACCTATAGACTTAGAAAATCTGTCCCACAGAAAGGACATCTGTCATCAGTTTACCTGATAATGAACTGTGCATTGCAACAATGACAAATGAGAAAGCAGGAATAAATGCCATTGTACCACTTAACACTATGCTAAGATAACACTATATAAGGAAGAGTGAGAAGCTACAGTGAGAAAAGAATAAAAAAAACAGATATTCAAGCGATGTGAAAAAAAGGAAGAGGGGCAAAGAACGTGAAAAAGAATTGAGCTAAATTTTCAACATTTGGCATCTCGTCCTCCCTCCATCTTTCTTTCTCTACTATCCTCCTTCGTCTTCATCCCCACCCTCCTCCTTCTCCATCTCTCTCCAGGTTGGTTGCTAATTCCAGTAAGAGGTCATTTATTAACAGACACAGTCCTGGCAGCCAAACCCCTCATTCCCTCAATGGCTTTTTAACTGCCACAGCTAAAGGCCATGTTGCAGACCTGAAAACACTGGACCTCAGCAAAAAAAAGCAAACAGCCTCAGGTCCAGTAAAGATCCAACAGGACACACAGATAGATTAAAGTCTAACATGGTCTCTGAGAAATGAGCGCTCACAACAGGGTGATAACCAAATCAGCATGTGAGCAGTTGTAGTTTAAGCAGTGAGCAGTTGTGGTTTTTTATTCTCATACATTCCCCGTTTGTCTTCTTATACATTGCCAACACATTGTAACTTTTTGAATATGGCTTTTGTTATTTCATTCATTTTGATTTTTGACTTTATCTTAAATATGGTTGTTTCTTTTCTGTATCTTGTTACTATTTGCTGCTCCAACTGCTCCTTCCCCCATTGGGAACATTAAAGTATCAGATACATTTTCAGAGATTTGGATTCATGCATGGTTGAGTAGATGGATGCAGCAAAAAAAGAGCAAAGGGTCTGTTTCGATATCTTAAATTCAGACTTTTTATGCCTTTCTGTCTGTGTCATTCATTTTCTCTCCTTTTGCTCTCTGTTTGTGTTTGGCCCACTTTCACTGCTTCTTTTTTTCCTCCCGCACATCTCATTTGAGAGCGAATGCAGAGCTCCAATATTCATCCGTGCGAGACGGCAACCATCCGCTTCTGCCAGACAACCCAAGCCTCCAGGATGCAGTCACCCCTGGCAACAGCTGAACCTGGCCACAGTGCACCGAGGTGGCCAGTAGAGGGAGCAGCGACTGTGCCACCAGTGGCGATGGGGATGGAGGGATGGGATAGACAGGGAGGGCCATGGAGGGGTTTTAGGAGAGAGGGAAAGGGTACAACAACAACATAAGTGTAAAAGAGTAATAGGTAAGACTTACATGGAAGGAGAGGAAGAACAGAGTAGCAGAGAAAGAAAAAATGGCAGGCCTTAAAGAAAGAGGCTAAGTAAAGATATGGAATGACTTATATTTTATGATTATATTCTCTATTCACTCTATTTTATAAACTTGATTCAATATTATCATGACCTTTGCTTTATTATCCAGAAGTTTGATAGGGCATTAATCAAAGCTCCTGCATCTAAAAAGAAATTCTTGAAATGCCCAATTTTTGCCACAGTATCTTTAAATAAACTGGGTTATGATGAACATGATAAGGTTTTAAAGATAGTTTAAAGAGTGTAAAAGGTGACTGGATGTAATATTAAGCCACACTGGACATAAGGCAAGAACAGCCCGTTCATAATGATGGCATATGGTGGATGTTGAAGAAAAAATTTAGAAACCGTTAATACTAGAGGGAACAAAAAGATGTCATTTGGCTAATTATGGCAGCCATGCCAATTTTGGACAAGGGAACGGGCAAATATTTGCGCTTGTTATGATTGAATAATAAGCAGAAAGAGACAGAAATGGACAGACTAACAAGTCATCTAGCTTCATTATTGTTAGCATTCCTATTTAGGTTACATAAAAAAAAGCTTTTTGTTTAAAACTTTGCACTTTTTCCACTTTTAGTATGTTAATATGTTTTTACTAATTCTTTAATGAGGGCTGTTTGGCATTCAAACTGTTTATTAGCATCGTCTGCTGGCCAAAAACGGACTAAACCATTCCTTAAAATCAAGATTTTCTTACATATGGGAGATTTATATTAACAGTAGAGATGAGAGTCCCTGATAAGATAAAGATACAGACTGGGAGGGAAGACATGGAGCATCCTTCAATAGACAGAGGGTAAGAGAAAGAGTGAGCAGATTGAAAGAGAGTGATAGTCCTGTGTCTCGAAAGTGTGAGATTCAACTGCTGAGCGAGGGAGAGAGAGAAACCCCCGAAGAGAGAGCGAGACGGAGAGACTCCTTAGAGAAAGAGAGTTTTATCTGTGGAGGGAGAATGTGTTTGGACAGCGATGAGAGAGGCTTTCACTCCTGGGAAACACCTAACAATCAACCTGTAAAGCGCACACATACACAGACACACATACTGTGCTATAACATGCTAACGGTGTGCTCACGTTTCCCGTGTTGCAGGTGAACTCTTCTTTTTTTAACTGTATCTTGCATGTCAATTAAGCGAGGTGTCTTAATAAATTAAAAGTAATGAATGAGGGGGGATGTCACATGGTGAAGTCGAGGTGTGTTCTCGTCTAGTCCATAATTTTCCATATCAAGATGCCCCAGTCAGAGTGCAATATCACACTTATCCTTTGACCATCCACGTACAATCTAGAGCTTTTACAGACGGCTCGAAGCTATAAAAAGCTACATGAATATGACTTAGACACTCAACCTCTTGGTCAACATGTTCATTTTAAAAACAACACTGTGTCGTAAAAATAAAATGTGGCGTCTGTTACTATTCAAATCAGTCTGGCAGTCTAAAAATGTCACAAATACATGAAAACTTATTTTAAATCCATTTCCCCCCATTTTCAAATCTTCCTTTATTTTGAAAAAATAATGTTAGTATATCATATATCATAGATAGGGGTTGTAATTTATTGTGCTGTAATAGCAATGATTAGGACCTTTTAAGATAACTTGTATTGTTGATATTAAGTAAATCAACTGTAAACTCTGAGTTCTAAAATATTAACACATTCAATTTTGGCGAAACAGTCAAAAACTACCAGAAAGATCCGGAGATACTGCTGTGTATGATGTCCTGTCGTCTCTGTCTCTCCAGAGGGACACCAATGTGATGTTGATAATGACTGATGGCCCTGATGAGGAAGCTCTCGGGGGTCACTCGCCACCTTCCCTTTGCCTGGTCTCTTCCCGTACATGGCATTGCCATGGCAACCGGCGATTCCTCTCTTCGCCAAGTCTCCACGGTTACCGACCTGCTCTCATTCATAAGCGTTGCCAGGGCAACGCAGTCCTGGCTCATTGATGGAATCTCGGCATTGCCGCAGCAACGGGGATTGGAAGTGGGTCTCCTAACGATTGATTTTCAACCCCTCCCGCATTTCCCTCCCACCCACACTCAGACACACAAACACACTCAGACACACACACCCTCACACACACCCTCACACACACACACACACACACACACACACACACACACACACACACACACACACACACACACACACACACACACACACACACAACAGCAGCTCCTGTGTTGCAAGCATGCAGTATGTACACATAAGCGGAACTTCCCTTGCATCTAGACACACACATACACTGACCAAAGGAGTGCTACCTTTTACCGCATACAAACACAGATACACTCTCATCAAATACATGTGTACGTGCTCACTCTGCACAGAGAGTACGATCCGATGACAGCGACGAATGCAGCGCAGCCCAGGTAGTATGGATGACCCAATTTCTCTGCTGCTGCTGGTATGTTGAATGCTAAAATTGTTGTTTTACAAAATGTACAAAGACACATAAATCACACATACACACACAAACACATAAAATCAGATACAAGGGTCTAATTCTATATGTGTAGTCTTTTGGACAATCCTAAACAAGTAATTCAGGGATGCTGTCTAACCAGGAACTCAATTCCAATTGAGTTTGATTGGTCAAATTAATCAAGCCGAAATGCAGCCATCACTTCTAATTAACTGATCTTGAAAAAGTCATCAATTACATTACATTTAGACTTATCTACGGTATGACTCAGAAGACAAGATCACAAACCCCAGATTTTAGCACTTTTACACTAGCTACTTTGTGTTTTGTTGATTTTAAGATGTTCTATTCACCTTTAGGGATTTTATTCTTGAATTGCAAATGCCTTGTTTTGCACACTTAGGCCGTCAGACAGAGCAATCCTGGCTGTTCAGAGGTCCAAACAAAGACTTAAGGAATTTAATCTTTGATATCAGAACTCTGATGCTTTGGAACAACTTGCTTGAGGGGCTAAACTACAAAAATATGACTCAAGTTGTAATAAACCGGAGTGCATTGCTACATAACCGAGGTCTCCATTTCAGTTTACGTATGACAGCTTACGTAAACTGACACTAATTCACAGAGGATGGGTCACAACCGGCATCGCCATTATATAAATATGTGTATGCACATATTTATCATTTACATCAAAAAGATGTAATTTGGCTAATTATGGCAGCCATGCCAATTTTGGACAAGGGAACGGGCAAAATCAAGATCATCGCCATTATATAAATATGTGTAGTGGCTTATATGAGTCAATATTTACTGATTATGGTACTTGATGGAATTTAAATGATGGCATGAACTCAAACGTAACATACATGAGTCTGAGTGTGTTGTATGCTACGCATGCTATTACAGTGTGGCTTCTTTGGCAGAAATAGTAAAAACACATGCAAGCATAGCATGCAAGAGACTGGGACAAGTTCCAGCCAACGACATGTACATGAGCTCTGTGTGTGTGTGTGTGTGTGTGTGTGTGTGTGTGTGTGTGTGTGTGTGTGTACATGGTTTATGTGTGTATTATGTGGAAATAGTGTGGGAGTGCCATGTGTCATCACAGTGTGAACTCGTGTCCCCTTATTGTCTCCCGCTAAGCCCTCACCCACCTCACACATGCACGCACACACACCAACAGTGTTCCAGTGTGACACAGTTAAGGAATTTGAACAATATGTTCCAATATAGGATAAGAAAAGAACAAATGGCCTCATGCATGTTGAAAAAATATATGGAAGGCGGGTTTCATCATCTCCATTATAATCCGGATTATTTAGATATGTGTGAAAGAAAAGTGCCAAATAAATATACATGTAAAAATAACTGTCCTAAGCTTACCCACAGACAGATGTGCACCGGCCGCAACTGTTCATTCGAAACAACGATGGTGGACATGATAGACAGATGGTTCATCCAATCACCTGTAAGGTTTTTTTTTTTTTTAAAGTGCCTGTCATTTCCCAAACAGTTTCCAATGATAGCTTCTCAGATTGTTCTGTGTCAACAGACCGTCTAGCACATCGGGTTAGAAAACAGTCGGCTGCATGCCATTCTGTCTTTTCGTACCGTAAAGTAATAGTTTTCTAAATGTTCAGATGACTCAAATATTCAGATGAAACAGCCGTACTTGCACTTCTCAAGCACAATAACTCAGTCATGGCCTATCAGTCCTCCATCTCCCACTTCACTCAGTGGTGCAAAGAGAACCACCTACTCCTGAATGTCAGATCAACATTGAGCCAGTGGAGAGCCTCGAGTACCTTGGAATCACCCTCGACAATAAACTCAGCTCTGATCATCACACTACCGCCATCCATAGACGTGGCCAACAGAGCTTCTCCGCCATCCAGAAACGCAGGGCAGTCTTAGCCACACCCCACCTTCTGCTCCACCTGTCAACCTCCTCTACTGTTCCACATGCTACTTCACCACTGTCACCAACAGGGACAAAAAGCATTGGTCTCAATACTCCCAACCTCTCAGACCTCACTAGCACTGCCATCACATGCAGAGCGCTCACCATAGCACATGACCCACGCCAATAATACTTAATGGACTCATGTTCTTGTGAATGAATTGGGTTACTTTGTAGCATTGTGGGTTTTTTCAATTAAAGGTGGACAGCAGGCAAAAGAAAAACAGGGGAAAAGAAAACAGATTCTCCTTTCAGTAACTTTGCAGAAAATTGTTGTTATTGATATGTACACATTTGAGCACAATGCATGGTGCATCATGTGCATTCATGTGAATGGTCCAGCTTGTGTATACTATAATGCAGTGCAAATGGGGAAACATGCAGCCACAGACAACTATCTTGAATGGTTAGAAATAAAAGACACTAACCGAGAGATGCACCTAATTGCAGGGCCAGCTGGAAGGAAAGCTTCTGTTATGTGTGTACAGGCTGTGAAAACACATTTCCTCTCACAAAGGACAATAAATGATCTATCTACTTTCTGCTCTGTCTACAAATGTTTGCAGAGCAGGGTGGATATATATATAACAGGTGAGCCAGGCAACTATTTAGTGGCCCCAGGCTGTTAGGGGGAGGAAAGGACGTCTCATCCCTCAACATTTGCTCGTTGCCTCTCTCCACACATGATTTCCAAGGCAAGTGGAGGAGTTGGGATACTATTTAAGTGCTACGGGATGTCACATTTGCCAAGATGGCGCTCTGAATACACACTCCACGGATGTGCTCCACGGACCTAACTGGTTTTCTTGACTTATATTGTGAACAAAATAATTATCTTTAGTGATTCTGACATGTACTGTACTCAGCTACTTTTGGTTAACACCAATAAGCCATAATGAAAGATACAGAGAGAAGAAAGAACAAAGCTTGTAAGTTGATAACTTATGCTAATACTGCTAGCAACCTTATTACTCCAGCTCTGGGCGGGCAAGCTGAATCTAAGAATACGCTCATTAACAACCTGCACGACAATCTGGGTTCCGACTCTGAACAAATGAAGGTAACGCTGATAGAAGAAGACTTTCCACTTCTTCCCATCACACCGTCTATGTCCCTTGCAATTAAACAGAGGAGAGCTGAAATGGAGATGACTACCATTCTCTCCCATCTTACATTGCAGGTTGCATTAACAGCAGGTCGGATGCCATGGAAAAGATGGTTGGTGACAATACTTTTGCTGTCAAAGAAAACAAATTGCAGGCGTTAAGTTAAGTTAACTTAAGTGTTGAGTTAAAAAGCATGAAGGATAGTAAAAAAATATGAAGAAACGTCTTCCACACGAGAGAAAGTGGAAAGTAACTCACGCTGCTGAAATCTCAAACTATGGCTTAGCTGAAAAGGAGAAGCAAGACATCGGAAAAGAAGCCATTGAAGTGTCATGCTCGTGTCAACACGTTGGTGCTGTTTTTGCTGTAATAGTTTCTGTTGGTTTTGAAAGCTAAGAAAACATATTGTTTTTGCTCTCAAAACCTCTCACACCCCTGCCCTTCTCTCTCTCTGTCTCTCTCCTATTGTTACTTTACAGCCGTTATGTCACCGCTGACTCCTATCCTACGCCACCAAGGTGGTACGCCCCAATCACTTTCTCTTATTGGGAGAGCCCATTTGCTAGGTGCAGAGGGGTGTCGGGAGAGAAATGGATGGTTGGGTTGAAATTGAAGGGGGATATTGTGGTGGCTCCATTAACTCCGGGGTTGGGATTCTTTTTTTCAACAGCTCATGACATCAGCCCTCTCCCTCTTATTTCATCAAATACACATTTTTTGTTTTCTCCTATCCATCCAAAGGTCTCTCTTTATCTCTCATTTCCTTCCTCTTTTTTCAGTTCTCCTTTCTGTCCTCTGGTTGCTGGAGCTTTCATTGGCAGAGGCAGGATGCAAGCACTCTCATTCTGACCATATTCTCCATCCTCAATCCCCCTCCACTTCATTTTCTCGCACATTATTGCTGATCTCAGCAGAGTGCTAACACTCAGCTGATGGACTCGCTCCCTACCTCCACCCCCAACCACACTCCCTTATTTTCCCTTCATTCCGTTCTTCCTCCACCATCCCTTCTCTCTCCCTCTCTTAGTGCTCTTCTTTTCAATTGAATTCAATTGTATTTATAATGTCAAATCACAACAGGAGTTATTTCAGGACACTTTACAGATAGATCGGTCTAGACCACACTCTATAATTTACAAAGCACCAACAATTCCCCCCTAAAGAGCAAGCATTTGGTGCGAAAGTGGTTTCAAGCAGCAGAAAGCTCAGACAGACCCTGACTCTTGGTGGGCCGCCATCTGCCCCCCGCCAGTTAGGACAAAGAGACACTGAAACAGATATGGAGAAATGTGGAAATTATGGATTCATAATATCTATAGCAGTTGGCAAGATGAACAGTAGCAATTATCTTACCAATAAGGATAATAGAACTATGACTAGTACTACTACTATTGTCTTTCCTCTATCCATGCACCCTGTTGTCTATTAATAACATATGTGTTTTCAATGCAAGACTTATACTTGTAACAGAGTATTTTTTACAGTGTGGAATTAGTACTTTTCCTTAAGTAGAGGATCTGAATACTTCTTCCACCCCTGGTAACAGAGCAAGGCATGTTCGATCTGCCTTCACTTTGATTTTCCCATCTACTGTATAATTTCAAATTAATAACCTCATTCTCTGGTGTCAGTCCTGTTCCATCCACCCCTGCCCTTTAATTACATCCTCATTCATCTTTCTCCTGTTCACACACGTCATTCTTCCTCCAGTTTTTCCATTCTCCTCTATCTCTGCCAGGCCGGCTAGGCCCACCTGTCCTCCGTCTCCTGTCAGCATGACTCTCGGCCCTCATGTGGGCATTGGGATTTCTGTCTCCTTGTTTGTGTGTCTCTTTCCTCTCAATGTGCTTGGGGTTGTTTTTGTGCATTTGACATGTCATGTACAGTAGTTGCATGTTTGTGTGCACACAAACTTGAACTAAAACAGAAAAAGAACAGAAAATAACACATACTTCACAAGTATGTGTTGTTTTCTGTTTTTGATAGATTTGCAGTTGTTTTAAGCTGCAAATTCCCCAAAATATGTCTTTCTGATGTCCAATGAACCACCCACACCTAACTCCAACTACTAATCAATACATTATAGTTCCAGCAACCAATTTTATTACATAGATCAAATGATTACATGCAATGTAATCTATATCCATGACGTTCCACTTCCGGAATTAGTCTGTTTCTGCAGAATGTTCCGTTTCCTTCCACTTTCTTTGTGTTGGCATTCTAACCTCTGGTGGATTTCTGAGGACTATGGTTAACTGCTCCTCAGATCTCTGCAGGGTAAATCCAGACAGCTAACTAGACTATCTGTCTAATCTGAGTTTTCTGTTGCACGACTAAAACTACCTTTCTGAGGTTAATTTGCAGCGAAACCAGGGCTAGGTATGATGCTTGGCGCCGCCCAACACGATAGTTTAAAGACATGCCAATAAGCCAGAGCACGCTTTTTCTCTATCCCAGAATACTGTTTGGACTCGCCAGACCATCCTCCACAGTGCTTTGGAGGAAGGTCTGGCAATGCGAGCCTACATGCAATGTGAAAGGGGTTACTAGTAAAACTAGTTTTATTTGAATTATCACCCATCTTTGCACCTTTTTTTTTTACTTAATGGAATATTTCTATTTGGTTTCTGTTTGGTTGAGTTTCACTTCTCTAATGGACTTGTTGCCTGTCTGGAGTGTTGGAATTCACACGCCGAGCAAATAGCTAAGGCCCATCATGAGTTGGTGGAGACTGGACTTACGTTCATCATGTGGCCAGACATACAATTCCAATTCAGGTTTTCGCGGGTCAACCGCTTTGTAAATTCAACATTAGTGAGGCTTGTTTGACTTGTTATTGTCAATATATTGACTGATAGAATAGAAATAGAAAGCCTTTTTTGTCATTATACACAAGTACACAGTACCTGTGCAATGAAATTGGAGCAATCCCTTTACAGTGTTGACACAAAAATATAAGAAATATAAGATAACAATATAAAATATCAAAAATATAAAGTGTAGGTAGTGCAGAGAAAGGGGGGGGGGCTGGTGCACAGTCCTGAGAGCAGCTGTATACATATATAAAATAGCTAAAGCTATATAGATATATATTGATTATTGTATCGTGGTGAAATGATCACTTCCCTGACAGTAAACAAGTGTACTGATTCATGTTAATTACATGTCTACAACACAATTAGTTGTTTAGAGTCAAGTAAAGTGCGGCAGAGCTGGAGCTGATAGTGATTAAGTGCCTTGCTAAAGGACACTCAAGCAGGACAAATACTTGTCAGCACTGTGGGAGTGATGATGAACTGGTCCAATGCCTAACTTTACTGCCCTCACATTGTGTATCTGTAGGTGTGCGCTTGTGTCTGTGACTCTATTTCTGTTCAAAAGGGTGTGTGGGTGTGCACAAAGCACCACACACTGAAGCAGGCTTTTAGCAAAAACTATTTTGTTTAAAACATGTCACCTGCTATATTTCCTACCTTTTGTTTCAAAATGGCTGGATGATCTGCAGTAACAAACAACAATTATCCCCATCCGCATGTATACCAGATAATCCATAAAATAAACTGCTCAAGGTGAACCTGACCTAATTCAAAGGCAGCAGTAACCTGACAAACACACACAGGTAGCTCCCTGATTTAACTGCCCAGAATTTCATTTGTCAACAGTCAAAAAAATGTTAATGAGCAAAAAATGTAAATGCCTGGGGCCTCATGTATAAACGTTGCTTACAGATGAAAAGCTTGCGTACGCTGGTTTTTACAGACACTTTGTAATAAAAAAAAAGTCTTTTCTGACTCTGTAACCTGGCGAATTCTAAGTGAAAAGTGCCAAAAATCACCAAACGTTACAAAATAATGTTTCCACTTCACTTACTGGCATTTGTCTACAACATTGTCTATGGAAAAACATAATTATATCTGCTGATATTCCATAAAAGATTGAACATTTACGTGGATAATGTTACACATCCTTCACACACTAATAATTCAATTTGCAGGCTACTTAACCTCTGTTAAACATGAGGAAGGGAAATGAATGAAAAATCCATTTAGGACATATTTTTAGTGATCCTCTGTATTTCCCCTCACTGTGCAACAATAAGATCAGCACGGAAAATGCAATAGCGTCTGTGAGTCTGTAGTTGCGGAGGCTCAGATATCCATGGTATACAAGGGGAGGGATGCACGGATCCATCTCCCCAGCAACAAACCCTGACTGATCCCGTGGATTATATGTAAGTGAACAAGGTGTACCCGGTCCACCAAACACTGGGCCGTCTTGTCTGTCTCGATTCTGCACACATCTCTCTTACTGTAGTCCTATTCAATATTTGAGTCGGATCTCCCTCGTGAGCTTAGTACGCTCAGTGAGACTGAGTTTATAACTTATATAAAATAATAATAAATAAATGGCATTACATCAGTGAGCTCAAACTGCTTATTGTGCGTAATTTGGACTGACACTGTGTTGCATGTTGCTCTGTATCTACTGTGGCGAAACTTGTTTTGGGGAGAATACAATTCTCTGGACTGAGTTTTGCTAGTAACCTTACCAAAAAGGCTCAGGATGCTGCAAATGTTGGTATAATATAAAAATGGCTGGTGGATTTAAGAAAAAAATAATAATTTATTGAATGAATCAAAATTGTGTCAGTGGCTTGTTGATCTTTACATTGTTAGTCAGTTTCTTATCCTGGGCTGGGACACATTAATACGGTAAAGTACTTATTGGTCTTTAACATATCATTGCACTTACAATAGCAAGCGTAGCTGTCCTCAATTTAGGTCATCTTGTACGTCTCGTCTCTACGTCTAGAAAGTGGCACTTTTAGTACAGTACTTGAGTAAATGTAGTTGTATTCCACCACTGATTCACAGTGCGAAGCTTCCCAAGCTTAATGTTCTTAACCTCGTCCTAAACTGTTTTGGATGGCATAAGTTGATTACAGCTGGATAAATATCTGTATGAAGACCTGTTTTTATGTGAACTGTCCTGTTTCTGACGCAAAACTCAGCAGTCAGTCATCCCTGCAGTGAGTCAGATGCTCCTGTTTCCCCCTAATGTCATTTGGTAGCTTTGCCAGATACACTAGTGACTCAGTATGCCATCTTTTTTCCCCGAGATGAGACTAGATGTTTTTACAAGCCCCATGAGATGTCACTGTCTCACCTGCACAGTCTGTTCCATCTCTCCTTTAAGAGACGAAAAAAGACTCAATCTCATGTGTGTGCACAAACTAAATCTAACGCACATTTTAACAGACAATGACCACTTTGATGTCAGTAGACTTTTTCGATTTTTTTTTTTTTGGTAATATAGCTGAAAGTGCATGTGGCACCTACAGTACAAAACCTAGAGGTGGGCAATATATCGATATTATATCGACATCGTGAAATGAGACTAGATATTGTCTTAGATTTTTGATATTGTAATATCATAGCTGTAAATGTTGTCTTTTCCTGGTTTTAAATGCTGCATTACAGTAAAGTAATGTCATTTTTGTTAACTTACCAGACTGTTGTAGCTGTTCTATTATTAGCCTTTACCCACTTAGTCATCATATCCACATTCCTGATGATTATTTATCAAAAATCTCCTTGTGTAAATATTTTGTGAAAGCACCAATAATCAACACTACAATATCTACAGCCAATGCCTTGCAACAAAGCACAAACTACAAACTTTTTAAATCCACCCTTTTACATCTGCATGAGGTGAGTACTGATACTCAAAAGATATATTTCCAGTGGAATCTTCCTTTAAGTTTTGGCTGCTGTTTTACCATGTCAAAGCTTTCTCCTATTACAGTAATAATCTCAAAAAGTGAGACCGACTGAGCCACCAATCCTGGAAAATATACACACAAGGATCCAGTTTCAAAATATATAGACACTACAATGAGAGGTCTATTTTTGAACACTGTCTCTGTGAACATCCATTAAAAAAGTCGTAGGGATGTCTATGGTGTCCTCTAATTGACTGGCCCAGTGTCTACAGTAAAATATTAGATTACTGCGTGACGTCACGTCACAGCACTGAAAATCAATGGGCGGTCATCCCTGAATACTAAATACACTGGTCACTCTGTGTGTGAGTGTGTGTGTCCTCTCCTCTTTAATTCCCTCTCTCATTAATTCTTGTCCTCATCAAGTATCTCCGCCTATGTGTTTGCCAAGAACGAAGTCAGCACACATTAGATTTGGGTGGTATCCAAATTTGGATACCGTCAAACCTCCTCCCTATTTTATCTCGGTATACAGTATGACCGTGACTAATTAAAAATGATGACGTAAGGCTCAGACGGCGTCACCAAACTGTTGGCTTGTGCCTACATCGGTATACCGTATTACCGCCCAACCCTAGCACACATGCATGCACGCACACACACACACACACACACACACACACACACACGACAACATAGTGGCAGAAGCCTTATCAGTCATGACTTGCACAGCACAAGCACAACCTCTCCTAGAAACCATGAGGAGAGAAAAAGCGAGAAAGGGATAGACCGACACTATTAATACAATGCTGCAATGTTGGTTTCATACCACATTACGAAAGTGTTGGAACAAACAATTATTTTTGCCTTACCAATAGCATGAATAGGTTTCGCAAATTTAATGGGATTGTACTTTGATTTGGAGGAGTAAACGTTGGCTGAACAGTGACACTGAGTAAAAACATCATCAAAAGCTTGAGGAGGAGAGGGTTCATTCTCTAGGGACCAGGAAGATCCACTAGACTTTTTTTTCCTTCATTTTTTTGTGAAAAGGAACATTTTGAGCTGTGCTGCACATGGATGTAGCATTCAGTTTGGTTAAGGCTGGGCCTTGCTACAAATTTAATCCCGGTGGCCAATATAGGCAAGAAAATAAAATCCTGTGCTAGAAAAAAAAACACATTCCCCACAGACTGCCATCAAAAAGTAGACATTTTTAAAACTGCTGACGGGTTACCTTGAATGAAAAAGAGGTTTTTTTCTGTATTATATTATTGTAATGTATTATCCTATTTGGATTTTTTTGACATTTGAAACACCTTTTTCAGAGCCTAAAATATCTTATATAGGCCAATATAAAATAATTTTTAAGATATGATTTTAGCACAATGTGGAAGCACACCAGAAAGAGAGCAACATCAGTTTTCCACCATTGAGAAAAAGATTCAAAGAAGTTTCCAAAAATGTCTTCCCTCTCAAGGTCTTAAATTGGTCCTCACACAGATATCGGAACAAACTCACACACACACACACACACACACACACACACACACACACACACACACACACACACACACAAGGCGAGGAAACATGGGAAACATGGTACCGAGAAATGTTTAACCCTCATGTTGTCCTTGGGTCAAATGTACCTGTTATCCTATGTCAATGTTACTTTTAACTACCCCAAATAACATGATTGATTCCACATAACGCTCTTTGGCAAGTTCAAATTTCAACTTTCATGAATTTTGGGGTGTCTTCAATTTTATAGCATTTAGAGAAAAAATTGAAGTGGTTTTGAAATAGTATTGCGAAAAAGTTTACATATTCCAGTCTGTGACTATCCATCAATTATCCATCTTTCCTTTAATTTTAGTCTAAATAATTCCTAATTTCTGCTTTTCTAAAACAAACATTAGGTATAATTTCCTAAAAATTAGGTTTATTCAACATAAATTCCAAAAATAACTGTAAAACTAAAGTTAATAAGTTAGTGTTACGTAGTGTTAAACGTAAAAAAAAAGGATGAAAACGGGACAAAAACTTAAGAAATGTTAAAAACATTGATTAAAATGTGTTGACTTTCAATTTTGATGGGACGACAACACAAGGGTTTAAATGAATATGCATAAAAGCTTGAAATGTGACTGTAATTGGCATGGTAATCATGTGTCTATACAGTATCTGAATAGAGAAATACAGTATATGTGTGTGAGTGTAACAGCAGAGTGCATGTGTTATATAGGCTGTGCTGAGTGATTGATCATAGGGAGCAGGGAAAAGCAGGTTACTGCAGCACACATGCACACACGCACACACACACACACACACACACACACACACACACACACACACCCTCTCTGAGCCTGCTCCTTTCGGCGTTTGCTCTTTTTCACCCCCCCTTTCCATCTCCATCTTTGCCGTCCCTCCTCCTCCCAACCTCTCACTCTCTCCATACATCACTCTTACCTCCCCCCACACACACCCACCCAGCCATCACTCTTCCCTCCTTCCTGAGGTCTTCGTCCTCCAGCTTTACCTCCTCTCTGCTTTCCATCCCTCTCACGCCTTCTTTTACAGACAAACCCATCTTGTACCCCACCCCCCCACCCTTCTCTCTCTCTGTCCTGTTATCCAGAGCCCAAGGGACACGAGACATCGTCACGTGTCCTCTTCTTCTTCCACCTCCTCCTCCTTTTCCCTTCCTCTATCTAGCTGCAGTAGTACAGCTCTACTATACTGCTGCTGAGGTTTCATCTCTCATAGGGCTCCATCTGTCTCTATCTATTTATCTGTGAATAAAGCTATCTATCTATCTATCTATCTATCTATCTATCTATCTATCTATCTATCTATCTATCTATCTATCTATCTATCTATCTATCTATCTATCTATCTATCTATCTATCTATCTATCTATCTATCTATCTATCTATCTATCTATCTATCTATCTATCTATCTATCTATCTATCTATCTATCTATCTATCTATCTATCTATCTATCTATCTATCTATCTATTTTAAGATGGTGGTGGAAAGGGCAGTCAAACACATCCCTCCAAAATCTCCCATAAGTGTTCAATTGGTTTAAAACATGGTCCAATCTGCACATATACAATATGTACTTTCACACAACATCAATCTTTTTTCCTGGCTTTTATTATCTAGTGAAAAGAAAGGAAAGTATACACAGCAAGCCAAAAACTTTAGCTTTTGCATATGCCAAGCAAGGTCCCGACAGCCTTAGGTGTTACTGGGCTTATAGAACATGCCCTCCAAAGACTTCCTGCTGGCTCCCTGCACACATACATGGCACGATATCATTTTTTGTATAAGCTCCTTTAGATTTACCAAATTCAACTGGACTGAATAGATCCAATTCCGTTGATGTAAAGAGTCATTACAGTGTGTTTCTGAAAAATGTAATTTATCGTTTTATAGCTGTTCCTTCGGTAATGAATGTGCATGCGGAAAAGTATTCTTAGCCCCTCAGAGCCCAGAGCTGTCAGCATTGCTACTGTTGTATTTTTGTTTTTTTATTGAGGTAATCCAGGTAATCTGTCTCCACACTACTTTTATATAGTCTTTATTGTACTCGACTGAACATGACATAAAGCTACTTCATCACTCTTTGTAAAAAAGAATCCCTCAACATGTACTTGTGCTTTGTCATTGATTGACTGGCAATTTGAAACCAATTTTTAAAAGCCCTGAACACCCACACAGGTGTTTAGAGTTAATGTGGCTGATTGGACCTTTTCCAGGACTGTGTGGGTGTGGTTAGACTGAGTGATTGACATCTTCCTGAGTCCACTGTTAGTACTGTTGCACCTGTTAGGGCGGGACAAATTACACCTTTGTCATCCTTTTTGATAGAAAGAATTTGTGACATAATAAGTTCCCATTAAAGCTACCTTAAACCTAAAAAGAGTCTAATCAGCTGGAATAACTGAAAACATCTGTGTGGGTGTTCAGAGTCTTTAAGTTTGGATGCAGACCTCCCTTCTGACCAGCGTGAGCCAAAGGGAGGAATGTATTTATCCCAAAGTGTGTTGCAGAGTGTTGCCTCACTTGCCTTCATAATCATTTTAAAATTATGTTTTGTATCCCAAGAACTTAAATTAACAATATTTAACAACATTCAGAGCATTCAGCTAACTAGATTTTTTTTGGAAGCTTTCAACCACATGTGAAAGCCGAAAGCTCTGGAAAAAATGAAGTAGGCCTAGTAAACAGCCATTAGTTTGGAGTGTTACTGTGACAAAGGGTTAAACCTTTGTGGGACACATTCCTACCCAGGAAACCCCACCCTCTGAGCTCTGTTCTGTTCTGTGATTCTGAGCACAGCATGCACATTTCCCATGATAAAGTACCATCTTTGTGTGTTTTCATCACCTTCGTAGTGAAAACATCGCTATATGTGAACACTTTTAGCGAGGACTGGCTACATTTTCTGTCTGCTTCTACTACACCGTGGTAGCGGTTAACATCTCGTGAAGATGAGGGACAAAGAGACTGACTGGCTGATAGCATATTTCCTGTGTTGAGAATTTAAGTCACAGATTTGAAAATTTCACAGCTGCTGCTGTTGTAATCTGATATAAGGTAGTTCTTGTTTTAGCTTTGACAGTTAGTGCTTTTGCAATGAACAGAGTAAGTACAAGAGAAAGGGAGAGAGAGAGACAGACGGATGGAGGGAACTCAGCTACCACTCTCTCAGCTATTGCCATAACAACAAACCCGCTCCCCCATCTCTTGGAGAAGTGACATTTCACTTTGCCCTGGTAGCTGCTCCCTGCAGTGCTGCTCTGATCCAGCCTCTGTATGTGTGTGTGTGTGTGTGTGTGTGTGTGTGTGTCCTCATTAAAGAAAGCCTGCGACTGAGGGGGAGTGGCCCTGATCACACACGCACACCTTGTCAAAGCAGACCTCTGCTGCGTATGTGTGAGTGTGTGTGAGAGCAGAAAAGAGAGGACATCATGCTACTATAAGATGCAGACACACACACTTTCTGACAAAAATTAAATGTCAAAATTGCTAAACTACTATCAAAGCTAATGAAGCACTTTTTAAATTCACTGAAGTGTGTGTGTGTGTGTGTGTGTGTCTTCTACATGTCTGTCTGTATTTCTGTTTTTCCTCCTTGACAAACACTTTATCTCCACCCATCCCCCCTTTCTCTCTCAGGCAGCCATATTTAGATCACGCAACAAACACACAGTTACACCACCACCCTTACCACACACACACACACACACACACACACACACACACACACACACACACACACACACACACACACACACACACACACACACACACACACACACACAGGCTCAAATGAAGTGATGAGTATGTAATACTCATTTTCAGTAGGCCTATGTAAAGATTTTTCACTACAAAAAAACGATAAAATGGTCCGTTTCACCCAGATATGATGTTCCCATACATTCCATGTTGTCTTCTGTTTCCTGCTGTCAGATGTCTCTGTTCAGCACTGGTTACACTACATGGAGTCCTCGCATGGTAAGGACAACTCAAATAATGTTTGTTTAAAATGAAATGGACAAAAAAAGAGCTGATGGCTATGCAAAAGATCAAATGGAGTCCCTCTAACTAATTAGAAATAACAGAGACACAAATTGAACGATTTTTGCATTATTTTTTTCGTCTAATTGTTACTTGATTAGTAAAAGCAGACCACTTCCCACAATTTCTTGACAATTAAAAACAGAAAGTAAAAGGCATTCAAGATAGGTGAATGAGAGAATATGAGGAAAAACCACAAAGCATATGTCATTTTTTTAAGGTTATAAGAAAAAAAACATATCAGTGAGCCACTTTTAACTTGAAAATACACTTACATAAATATACACACCACGCGGTGTGCATTGATCAGCAGGCCATTTGTCCTGAAGGTTTGTTGTGGAGCAGAAGTTTCTGCTCGCCCATATTTACAGTGATCCTGTAACTCAGTGGGCTGAAATTCACTTTAACCATCTGATCACCGCCACCTGCTTTTGGCAGAAACCTGGGTTCTGAAATGTGTTCGGACTGGAAATCTTCCTCCATCAGATTAAAGGATGAAAGAGAAACCCAGTTGACTCAAGGAGACTTTCTGGCCTAAAAAATCTCAACCTGATTTCCCTACCTAACCAGCGCTGAAGTAAAACAGATAGCCATGGAAACACATCCTACACATTTCAGTATCCAGAGGGAGGTCCACATTAGTAGAAACATTGAAATGTTCAACTCACATGACTCAGTGACAAATACTGTATTTCCCCAACGAAAGTTAAAGACATAATGAAAAGAAAGTTGTCTACAAAAGTCAAGTAACTAAAATGAGGACTCACCCGGTGAGCACGACCACAAAGTCCATGACGTTCCAGCCGTTCCTCAGATAGGAGCCCTTATGTAACGCAAAACCCAGAGCCAGGATCTTTATCCCCGATTCAAAACAAAAGATGGCTATGAAGTAGGGCTCCGTCTCCTCCTGTTGGGGGGGGGAGAGTAGAGGAGAGACAGAAAACAGGAAGAATGAAAAAGGGGTAAGGGGTAGATTAGGTGAGGAGAGTAGAAAGAGCAGATGAATTCCAGAGGAGGGGTTGGATAAAAGAAGATAAGGGTTAGTGACAGGTGGATTGTGAGTGATTTCTTTGTTCACATGGAGTTTGTTTATTGGGAAATGTGTAAATTAAAAAAAGTTTTTGTACTATAAAATTCCAACCATGTGTGAATCTGTGTGTTTAATTGTGCCTGGGTGTGCTCTGTGAATGTTTGTCTTGTGTGTCTCTACTGCAATTCAAATGTCTCAGTAAGTTTTCAAGCTTTTCTGAGCATACAGTACTGCCTATGCGTGCATGTTTGTACGTGCCGCTTTGTGTGCGTGTGTGTGTGTGTGTGTGTGTGTGTGTGTGTGTGTGTGTGTGTGTTACCAGTCGTTCAGACAGAGGCGTCTTGTCTCCATCAGGAAGGTGCTGTTCCAGAGCCAGGACAATGCAATTTGCAATGATGGTGGTAAGGATCATCCATTCAAACGGAGTGCAGCTGGAGTTAAGGCCAACATCACCAACAAGACATACACACAAACACACACCTCGTATACGTTCACACCGGAGAGACCAAGCAACTGCTGATCGACTGCTGTTCAACATGTAGGATGTCCCGATGGACAGGTACCACCAGTCTGTCCAGGGAACCTTTGAGACATTTTGCTCTCTCTCTCTCTCTCCATATATTTCTTTCGATATCTAATGTCAAACTGTCCAATAAAGGTAAAATTGCATTAAAAAATGAATTATTCTTGATCCGCGAGTTATGACATTTTCAAAATTGCATTGTGTTGTCTGTCTGGCAGATGTCTATTTGATTCTCTTATGTTAAAGTTCAAGTTCACATAAAAGATTGGAAATAGGACCTACTAAGACTATTTGTTGGTCTGATTCTTTTTGTTTTATGTGTTTTTGCATCTGTGGTTTTCCTGCAAAGAGCATTGTGACTCATCTGTTTGTTTTAAGGTCTGTGTAAATACACTTAACTCCGCTTGAACTCTACAGTAGCTGACTTGGATTTTAGACCGCATCTAAACCATTGTTCCCATATGCATGGGCTTAGGAATTCATAAAATGCTACATGTTTCAGACACAGACATGAGTTTGTTGAATAATAATAACTAAAAATGCTTGAGGAAAGACTGGTGAGCATGCCACATTACAATTCTTTGCATCTGCACTCCTGCAGCCTCAAAGTCAGATTCAATAACTGACATTATTCAATTGAAACTGAAAATGGTCAGTATTTAAAAGTGGTAGCCTACATGAGAATACCTATACACACACACACACACACACACACACACACACACACAAAGGCTGACTAACAGAGGTCGCCTGGTGGAGCAGCCAGCTCTTCACAGAGCTCCATCCAGTCAAGTGTGTTTATTTTTGTTGTGGTGTGTGTGTGTGTGTGTGTGTGTGTGTGTGTGTGTGTGTGTGTGTGTGTGTGTGTGTGTGTGTGTGTGTGTGTGTGTGTGTGTCCATGCCTGAGTAATGGTCGCTGGAGGGCCTAAGATGACTGGATACATCCAGACAGATCAAGCCTGTGCCTAATTGGCCAGTCATTATCCTGTTAGCTTTTGTGGCTGTGTGTGTGTGTGTGTGTGTGTGTGTGTGTGTGTGTGTTGTGTGTGTGTGTGGCTGTGTGTGTGTGTGTGTGTTTCTGGTGATAGTACGTGTCTATTGTCGTGTTTACCAGAAGCAACGTTGACACTGACACTATGGCCGGAGGACGGCCTCTGTGTGTGTGTGTGTGTGTGTGTGTGTGTGTGTGTGTGTGTGTGTATGTGTGTGTGTGTGTGTGTGTGTGTATATGTGTGTGTGTGTGTGTCTGTGTGTATATGTGTGTGTCTGTGTGTATATGTGTGTGTGTGTATGAGGGAGAAGAGGCTGCTGGTTGATGTGAAAGGATGAGACAGGTCAGTCTGCGGAGTACACACTAACAAGACAGCGCTGAACTACACTGCACATGCTGACCAGAAAACACAGCGCACCCACCTGTGGAAGATGCAGCCCTGGAAACAGGATGGAACCTACCCGAATGTTTTAGGAGCAAAACTTTAGAAAAATAAATACATTCTGGCTTTGATTTTCAAAGTTTAAGGAATTTTGGTGTGCTTTTGGGCTGTTTCACACAGTTTGCATTCTTGAACTGATAATCTTTTGTGTTAAATGCACCTTAAGTCTTGCCTATACCACCAATAAAGATGATTAAAAGGCTTAGTAATGCAGTCTTCGGCTATTCAGTGGACAAAAGAGCAATCTGTCAGCTTGTTTGTACTTTACAGAATCAGGATCTCTGAAAAGTACCTGTTCACAGATGAGGATGATTGTACACCTGTACACATTAGACTCCTGAATCAGACTTCACTTGAATTGAAACTTAAAGGCGAAAAAAATCAATGTGTGTCTGTGTTTCCGTCCTAAACGTTGACAATTTTAAAGTGTGTTTGCACTTCATGAAAGCTAATTGTAACATTTTGGTCACCGAAAATATGTTGTTAAGTGTTACTGCTGTTAAGGCTCCTCCCCAGCTCCACAGTCCAGTCCGAACATGGCCACACTTAGACGTCAAGGGGGCCACGTCCACTTCTTTTGCACACACTATGCTTTAAACACAATAATCTATACTTAAACATGTTAACCATGGAAAAAAGAAATCTGTACTTAAACTGCAGTCTAATCTCATGAAACGGCGTATGTATGACACGCCTATTTGTCTGCCATTAATGGCGTGTTATGAATACGCATACTTGCTTTTTTTAGCATGTTTATCAACACCGTTTGGCCTCCATTGACTTACATTACATTGCGATTTCGTGTGAATTTACGCCGTAGTGAGTAGTATGAAAAGGCAAGAATCGGCGTAGGGAGGTTGGTGGTGGATGGGTAAAACACAGGACTTTCACCCTGTCACATTTCCTTCATGTCCTAAACCCAACCGTCGGTTTCTTTTTTTACTAAAGCCAACCCCGTTGTTATTTTCCTAAACCCAACAGAGAGGCACGTTTCCTAAACTCAACCGTCACTTTCTTCTTGCCATAACACGCCAAGTAGACATACAAGCAGATAACTCTACACGCGTACAGATAACACGCCACTTGGTTTAAGAAAGTGGGTGTGTATGTTTACGTGAAGTCATGATGTCATGTTGCAGACTGAACTACTTGGATCATATTTTCTGTTTCATTGGTACATTAACCCTCATGTTGTCTTCAAAATAATTTTTAAACATTTTGTTCATTTTGTTTTTCATTGACTTTTGTTGTTTTGACATTTTTATCACTTTTTTTTTAAAAAAAATGTTACATGCGTTTTTCCCACATTTTTCTTTCCTTTATATAAAAAGTAAAAAAAAAAATTCAAATGCCATTGAATAAAACACCTAAATTAATTAAACCGCCACGTTACAATTTGTTTGAAAGAAACCCAAATTTATAATATAGAAACCTTATGAAAACGGGAGTGTTAAACAAAATGTCCCCACCAACACAGCCCTCAGCACCGTTCACCGCAGGGCTCTTGTTGATCTAAATCCCCACTCAAGGACATAAGACTCAATTTCTTGCCACCCTAACAGCTGGGATTCTAGCAAGGTTGTTAGAATTAGAACAGAATTAGTAACAAAAACTAAACAAAAGGTGCAGGGGCTGATCTACATAAGCAACTTATCTTTCTAATATACTGTAAACTGTAAGAAAAAAGCTACTTTGTCTTGTCTTTTAATGTTTAAGAGATATTTTTAGCCAGTCTTCTTCTTATTTATTGTAATATCTGGCATGCAAAGCACAGCCGTTGCTAACATGCTGCCATCCTGTGGGCAGACTCACACGGAGCAGTTTGTGTTTCTTGCTGCTGAATATACAGTTTAATACGCAAGAGTGGAAATTATGATTTTTTTTTAAGTTAATGATATTACACTCCTGCCTATTCTTTTCATTTTTTTCTTCAAATCACGTATCAAGTAAGCATAGTATGAACAACTTTCTGGATTTACTTTTCAATTTAAACCGTTTGCAGCTCGCAGATGCTGTGTCTGTGTGTGTGTGTGTGTGTGTGTGTGTGTGTGTGTGTGTGTGTGTGTGTGTGTGTGTGTGTGTCTTCAGACTACATGCTACCCTGCTACACCATCTATTATTCAGCAGACACACACTCTGCTGGCCTAACAACCTGCTGAAAGCAGGAGGTAACACTCCCTCTATCTGTTTGTGTGTGTGTGTGTGTGTGTGTGTGTGTGTGTGTGTGTGTGTGTGTTTCTCTCTATCTCTTTTTTGTTTTTCTTTCTGTTTTGGTTTTGTCTTTTCCTACTCCTCCTTATCATTATTGATTTTCCTTTCTCCCTTACACTTTTTACACCCATCACTTTTCTTTTTCATTGCTTTCTCTTACCCCTTTCCTTGTCCCTTTCTTCCTCCAGCTGACTGCAAAGTGTAAGTCACCCCTCCTTCTTCCTGCACTCCTTTTCCTCCTCTCTTCCCTCACTGGCTCTCTTTTCTTTTTTCCTCACTTTCTCTTTTTCCGTTTCTCACTTCACCCTATTCCTTCTTGTTGAGAGAGAAAGAAATCGGAAGCAATTAGAGAGCAGATTTTTTTGGCAACAGCATTATTGGTGAGCACTGCAAAAATCTGTGTGTACGTGTTCCTCTCTCGTTAATTAAAATGGCTTTCTGATGGCGACAAACAAGCCCTGCCAAATACACTGACCTCACACACACACACACACACACACACACACACACACACACACACACACACACACACACACACACACACACACACACACACACACACACACACACACAGTCTCTCCTTCTCCTTTCACTCTTTATCTCTTCTTTCCACTGCAGGCGGCTACTCAAAGCAAACAATCTCTCTCTCTCTCTCTCTCTCTCTCTCTCTCACACACACACACACACACACACACAAAATGCATGTATGCAAACAGAACACAAGCATTACGCGCACATATACACGTGCAAGCAGACATTATTACACTAACTAATGCACTGATATGCACAGGTAATTCCTTGGTACAAAGATACAAACAAACATACACACACACACACACACACACACACACACACACACACACACACACACACACACACACAAAAGAAATACCCACATCAGCATTATTCTGTTGCTTTATTGCCTATTATTGAGTATACACACACTCACACTCACTATGATTCTGCCAGCAAGTGTATTAAGTTATTACAGAGAGAGAGAGATTATTGGTATTTATGCAAATGCTCCATTTTTCAGGCAAGACTGCAAAATGGCTGCATACCAAGTGGTTGAGGAAGAACTGTGCAAGTACAATAATTTTGAGATTATGTTGAACTGACCCTTCAAGCATTAAGGCTCTGTCCTTGTAAAAAATAAAAACTTCAGTTACACAGAACAATTTGTGTTCTTGGGGATTTGGGATTAGCGAAGTCCGAGCTGAAACGTCTTTGCCTCAGTCCCCTGGACTCCATTGTGGTCCCAGGACGGGGACCTTCTGACATGCCCTGATTGAGTCACAGGATTGTTTGTGCTCGTTTTGGCACTTTCCTTCATGCCTGAATACTCTGTGTGGTGTCCTTGGCACTTTAAAACCAATATATTACTGTGTTACGGATCTTTTTTTTGCTCCTTCAATAACGCCCATCTTTACCTCATCACCTTCTATCCTAATACAACAGACCTAATAGTGACGCCCCAAACACACTTTAATGCCTTTACAGTGCACCTTACATGATCTAAGTAGCGCCTCAGCTTGTGTCTGATTGGCTGGTGTGTCTGATCGCCACCCATGGTATTACATCCTATCTGCTGACAGTCATGAACACTTACATAGAAAACTACTGCAGGCGAGTTACAGTTTTTTTGCCCATAAAAAAAAACACAGATATGCAGAATATAATTTTATAGGTACATATTTGGCTGGGATGAAAAAGCTGAATCCGCTATGAGGGGATGCACATGCAGTGTCCCCATAATAAACACATGCAGTTATTTAGTTTGAGTTAATCAAAGAAAAAAACTCAAACAGCATCTCACGTTCTACAGTTTTCACAGTTCCACTTTCCACCTTACTACGCTCAAAAAAAAAAAAACTATAGACCTCGATGTGCGCAACACACCTGTCCCAATTACTCTACCCACAGCACATATTAAATGTCAGAAAACTCAAATTCCGGCCACATTTTACCTCTAACCAGTCCAGCAAATCAAACATTTGATCATTTTTATTCAAATGGCTTTACCTTTTTTGAGATATGTATTCATTTTCCTCCCACTATTGCAGTTATACTCTAACCCAGCAGGCGCAGAGGGTATATTTGGTGAGGGTGAGTGAGAGAGAAATTTGCTCCTACACCCTTATAATGGTGAAGAATGTCCTCCGTGAAGACGATAAACTATCTACCTGCTAAAGGTTCCTCTTCCAGCTGCTCACTACAAGCCACAACCTCCACAAAACTACCCACACCTTTTTAAATGTGCCTCAGTCTAAGTCATCCTGTGAAAAATGTCCTTGTGTACCTGTTTGCTTGTCAGTGTTTGTGTGTGTGTGTGTGTGTGTGTGTGTGTGTGTGTGTGTGTGTGTGTGTGTGTCTGTGTTTTCAGCTGATGAGGCATTTTGGCGTGGCGCTGAGGCTGTGCTTTAGGGGAGTCGAGCCTGATGAGGGGGAGATTTTAAATCACACCAAATGAAGCTTTATCAAATAAATGAAACTGTGTAGCACTCGACTCAGCAAGAGTCAGTTCCTTTATGGGAGTGACGCAAGCACTCGCTCGCTCTATTGCCCTCCCTCTCTCATTCTCCCTCCATCTTTATTCACAAACATGCAGAGCTGAGAAGGAAACAGGCACACACACTAATGTTCAATATGTTCAATATTCTCAAAATATTAATTCCAATTAGGGTTTTAAAGAGTCTAAATGAATTCAGTAGAATTCACTCACCCGCATATTCTCTACTTGTGTTGGTAACGTGTGCTGTAACTGAATGCAAAGAGAAAACTAGAGGTACTCTTGCATGTAAGGCCAATGTGAAAAAACAGACGAACATTTGCAGGTTTAGTGCAAGATGAGGCGAAGACTGTTTTGTTTTCTCATAAACACTAATTTATTTCAAAAATCTAGGAACAGTAAATGTTCATAGAGTCAGGTGTGTTGTTTGAGAGAGCTGTCAAAGAATCCAGGCAGCTACGTGGTTTCTGCTGAGGAACTCAATCCCCCTTAATAAATATACGTGAATATAAATCATAGGTAAATCAACAATCCAAAATACAACAGAAGGAGGTTGGGATGGTGGATGGAGCTGTGGCAGCAAACAGCAGTTGCATGAGCGTAATCAGCAGAGTAATCGGGTGGTGATGGCGTATTGGATATGACACATACCTTTGGTGTGGGAGACCTGCGTTCAATTCCCACTGCAATACATCAACCAATGTGTCCCTTAACTCCACTGACATATACAGTATATAGCAATTATAAGTTGCTTTGGATAAAAGCGTCAGCTAAATGACATGTGATATAATGTGTCAGGTTATAATGCCCGTGCTGTTCATCTGCATTAATATGATTGTAAGTTACTTGCCCCACAGCTGCAAATGAGCCAATACCAGCACAACTTCAGTGCTCTGCCTGAACTAACGCACAAACGCAAAGCTTCATTTATTTTATTTAAGGTTTATATTTCCATGCAGTTGTGGCAACAACCTTTTCCCCACATGCTTAAAGTTTCATATTCTCCTCTCCTACATCTCTCAGTTTCCTGCTACCTCCTCTCTACTGTTTTTCTCTCCAACTGCCTTCACCTTCTCTAGGGTGCTCAGAGTGGCTGCAGACAGTCTCAGCTGGTTGAATACTCCTCTTTTTCTTTTTCTTTCAAACCAGAAAAAACCCTGTAAACTGCTGTGCATATGTCCTTCCTTGTCTGTTCTTATTCAGCCATCTTGCCTACTCTCCCAATCCTCTCCTCCTCTACCTCCACTTCCCCTCCTCTCTCTTATCCTGCTCCACTCTTTTCCTCCATAAACCGCTATATATAGACATGTGAAAGATAAAAGGGTGCGCTCTCTCTCTCTCTCTCTCTCTCTCTCTCTCTCTCTCTCTTTCCTCTGACCCTAGCTCTTTTTGATTTGTGGAAGAAGCTTGTTTTTTTTGCCAAATAACTGCTGTGCCACTTTGCAGGCTGATAATGAGAACTGCATAGATTCTCTCTCCCTCCCTCTATCACACACACACACACACACACACACACACACACACACACACACACACACACACACACACACACACACTAATCGTTCCATCACTCTCTCCCTTCTCTTTTTACTGGGCCATTTCGAAACTTGAATGGAAACTACACACACATGCCTACTAATACACACATGCATGCATTTATAAGTACGCAAACAAATTATTCACACACAGAACACACACACATTTGCAGCATCTTCTATGATGCAACTCTGGGAAAGAGTCTCATCTGTTTGAAAGCTGTGCACACGCGCACACGCACACACACACACACACACACACACACACACACACACACACGCGCGCACCGGTTATCTCCTCTGTTAGCTAGGAACTAGCTTACTTTAATTTACTGTCAGAATAGACATTAGATTACAGTGGACTAGATTTTAATTATCACCATGGGAAATGGGGTCATTTGGACAGTGTAAAGTAAAGACAAATAGCCTGCATGATAGAAAAATAAGAAAATATGGAAATATAACAGTATGTGTAACAAAAGAAATGAATATCACATGTGATGCAAAAATAAAAAGGAGGAGATCAACAAAAAATGGGCCTGATAAACTCCCAGCAGCCACCACTGCTACATTTGCTGGTTTTAACTCTGGCAGGTAAGCAGCTTCTTTTGTAGGTCAGCATCATCTGGAGTCCTGTTCTATTTAGTCTATCTGGTCTGGTCTTCTGAATTAATAAAGGTTGTGGCAGAAATAATTTACCGACTATATATGAATATATAAAAGTTTAGTTTCATTTCCACTAAACTCATGATGCGGCTTCAACAATCCAACAAAGTGCAATAGAATAACCAAGAATGACACAAAGCAGCGCTGAGGTTTCCATTTCCATTTTGGATGGAAAACAAACTGAGCATCACCGTACCGCGGGGAACAAATTGACTATTGGCTTAAACACTGAAGAGTAGGAAGCCACGAGAAATATCAAATCATTAACAGTAATGTTTTAAAGGTGGGGAAATATGATATCTGGCTGACATAATCATAAACAACCACTAGAAGTAATAGGCTTTGTTCCATTTTTCCAATTTCAAGATCAGCTTCTCTTTTGAATAAGTCACTGATTGGCCACCATTCTCTCTGCTATGTAAAGTAAAATGTTCACCTCCACCATGATTCATTATTATGATTATGATTATTATTTAATATTTTAAGTAAATATTTTTGAAAAAATCCATCCTTTATTCCAATTTAAGAGAAATCTCCAGCAGCAACCTTTTTTCTCTTGTCCAGCCAAAGGCTTCACATCGCTACCCCTCTGTTCTTCCCTCCCTTTCTCTCTCATGCTATCCTAAGTTAAGGCCTACTTTCACTTTCTTCTTATCCTCGTGTCAAAAGATACCCTTCTACTGTTCTTTCCCATCCCTACTTCCTTTCTTTATTTCCACCCCTTGTTCCCTTCCTTCTCTCCCTCCATCATACAATCTTAACTCAGCGAGGCCGACGGCTGCAGAATCTCCTCACTTGGACGGGAAGAAGAGTGACGAGAATAAATAAGAGTGAGTGAATAAAAAAGGAGAAAATGAGATAGAAATGAGAAGAGAGAGGAGCCAGAATAAAAGAAAACGGGATGGATGAATAACTAAGAATCAAATAGCGGAGGAATGGAGGGAGAAATGGTTGGAGAAAAGAAAGCAGGGAAGTGGAAAGAAAAGAGAAGGTAGGTAAGAAAAGAGGAAATGAAGAGGGAGGAGAGAGTGAAAATAAAAGGAAGATAAGAGAAAAAAGCAAGAGACAGTAGGAGGTAAAGGTGGGAAAGTGGGTGAAATAGAGGTAGTAAAGGAAGGAGGGCAATAAAAAGTAAAGAAAGACATGAATATGGGACAAAAGAAAGAGAAACAAGCAAGGATGAAGAGATGGAAGGTTACAGTAAAGGGGTAGTAATGGAAGAAAAAGTGTTCGATGGGTAGCAGGTGAGAAGGATGGAAAGATGGAAGGATACAGGAAGAAAAATGGAGAAATAGCTATGTAAAGAGGAGGAGATGGAGGGAGTGATGGGGTAGAAGAGAAGAGGGATAAGGAGAGGCAGAGACGAGTGGAGGAGGAGATGGAAGTAAAGATAGACAGAGAGAAGGAGGAAGAGGAGGGAGAATTGCAGTATTTTTTATCATTCTGAGTGAGTGGGCTCCATAAAAGTAGGTTACTGTCAGCAGACAAGGAGAAGCTCAGACACACACACACACACACACACACACACACACACACACACACACACACACACACACACACACACACACACACACTACATGTACCGTACCATCTCCATTTTAGCTCTGCTGAAGCAGCTGCAGTAAGTGTCTGCATATATGCGTGCGTGCGTGTGTGCGTGCGTGTGTGTGTGTGCATGAGTGAGAGAGAGAGAGAGAGAGAGAGAGAGAGAGAGAGCCTCGAGCATGCTCAGTGAGCCACCAGCTAAACTGTCGGTTCCAACATGAAAATACCAAGTGGATTGTCTGAACAGCAGCGGGGGATATTTCATAAGGAAGAACAGCAGGAGCAGAACATGTCTGCTTTCCAAGTGATCTGGTGATGTATCGATCAAATACACTGGATCAGTACTGCACCAGCACCGATCCTATGAAACACCTCCGGTATAGGCCACTGATATGACTGCTACCTATTGAACACTGACTCTGTTGCTGTCTACTTTATGAACGCTCCTCTTCTCTTGACATTACAAGTCTGAAAAGAATGTTGGTGTAGCTGGATGTCTCCATTTATCGTAAAAGGAATACAGAAACTCTATGATGTGAGACATTAACGACAGCTTGGATTCACAAGAGTTACAGTTGATTTCTGTAAAGACCTTAAGTCACAGAAACAAGTGTCCATTTATTTACAAAATCCACTTCTCCGCCATTAGTCCGTATGTTCTCGTCAAAATCAGTATCACTAGAGAAAAAATGTAATCAGTGCATTCCATAATCAGTGACAAAGCCATAGTTGGACATGATCAATCTGTCATTTTCCATGACATTTGAGGAAGTACTCGGTGATATGTCCTAGTGCACTCCCTTCAGACAGTCAAAAATCAGACAGTCTTGTCCACCGTACCTTTGGTTGAAAACAGGATATGCTACATTCCCCATAATGCCATTCAACAAACTTAGCATATTATCAAATAGCCAAAACGTAGCACGGTGCTACATTATAGCTTTGTTGCTGTAACTGCTGCAAGTGTATTTCATGTGTTAAATTTAATTGATTTCCTGAAGAATTGTTGCTGCTGAGCACAATATCACGGAGAAACTGCAGTGTTATAAAAAGTGATATGAGACTATTATGCTGGCCATTGGAGAGATTTTAGACTCTTTTAAAAAAGTTTTTAAATCAATTTTAGTGCTTCAAGCTAGAGTTTGTGAACTTGTCTGTTAGTAAAATAGGACAAACAATTACAGGTTCAAAGGGCTTAAAACAGGTTTAATATTCTGGGTTTCTGTCACGGATGCTATGTACCTGTAACCCCGTCAAGGAAAGGGTTAACAGAAACATAGTTTTGGCCAATCGGAGGTGGTTGTGCCAGACTCCCTGCTTTGGCTGAGTCTGTATCTGATCTGTCATTGGGAGATCAGGAGTGTTTAACATTGTTAGTCCCCGGT
The DNA here is from genome assembly GCA_013375575.1 of Percina caprodes. Lineage (NCBI taxonomy): Eukaryota > Metazoa > Chordata > Actinopteri > Perciformes > Percidae > Percina > Percina caprodes. The sequence continues at coordinate 1,331,042 of JABXJD010000050.1, read as the reverse complement.
GAAGAACAGATTAGAACTCAAGTTGAAATGTAAGAAACAAAAATTGCTGAATTGTGTCAAATTACTGTGAATCATGAAGTGTCAGGTTTAGCTCCATCGTAGTGTTTATAGTGTCAAAAAACGTCAGCTGATGTTGTTGCGTAGCTAACTCAGAGATTATCGGCTAATAAAACTACTGATTTAGAAGAGGGTGGGGGGGTTAACACTTTTGAAAGGCACTGTATCTGTGTCACCTTCTCATTAAGGGCTGAGCCCCCCTAAGGGTCTCATCCTAGAGTGGCCCCTGATGCTGGCGTAGTGTATGAGTGTTAATGTATGGCATTTAGCTATAGGGTCTAAGCATATTCTGGCTTCATTGCATTCTGGTCCATAGAGGGTACTGCAGGTAGAGAAGTCGTTGTGCCTGGTTTACAACCAATTTCTCCCAAATTATTTGGTGGACTATAGTACTGAAATAAGCCCCTGTTTTTAATTTTTCTAAAACACTGAAATAATTAGGTTTACCAACGTTGTTTGAACAATTGAAAGCAATCCTCCCTGCTAAAACTTGCTGACTTGCTAACTAAGATATCAGAAGACTCGGCCAAATCTACATGAAACAAACACAGTGTTGATGCACACACACAAAGAGCACGTGGAACAGGCAGAGTCAATGAGATCTGATGGGATGTCAATGAGCTGCAGCCGCAGGACTCAGCATCCGACACAGTAAAATACACACACACCGTCACATACAGTGCTCACACACACAGGTCTGATGTGTGAAGGGGTGGGCTAACTAACATCCCATAGCGTCCTGCTAGCTCAGCAGCCGTAAAACTGTCAAGAGAACTGATGACCGACTATTCTGTCTTCTCTCTCTCTCAAACACACACACACACACACACACACACACACACACACACACACACACACACACACACACACAATGTTCACCTTAGCCATTAATCTCTAAACATCCCCACCTCCCCTGTCACTTGCTAAACACACGTACACACTCATGTACAAACACAAGTATGCACTTACACATGCTCGCTCATTCCGCGTAAACTCTGCAGAGGATGACACACTCTGAGGGCAGAAGTGTGCATGTTTACGACAAATATTCAACAGAGTGCATAAAAACCTTAAATCAGAGGGACACACAATCTTTAACAGCAGTCCACAACTTCCAACGCCAAAATTCAGTGCAAAACGAGAGGGTGTTGGATGGGCATCTAACACATTTTCCTTTAAGGCCTCAGGTTTTGTCCCATTTCACTACAGATGTTCATGTTCTTTTTTGTTCTTACCTTGCCAACAATGTCCCCACAGTTTTCAATCCATGAATGTAACCATACCTTCTTCTTGAATAACTAATGAAGAAGGATTGGCTACGAAGGTAAAAGGATTGTTGTCACTGATTGTAAACTGGGATTTTGGAGAACATCAATGTTCTGTTTGGTGAGCTTAACATGTCTCTCTAGAAACCTATATGTAATTTGACACTACATCAATGTTTTTGTAGAATCTAATGCTAGTAAATCTGACTAAATTATCTGTTTCACTGTTTAAAAGTCCCATTTCAAGCTCATTTTAAGATTCATAATTGTATTTTGGGTTTCTACTAGAACATGAATACATGCTTTTACGTTGGAAAAAAACATTTTCTCATACTGTCTTTCTGAATATACCTGTAGTACAGTAACCCTTGGTCTGAAACGCTTCATTTTGGTGCCAATCTCTTTAAGCCCTTCCCGAAAAAGCCCAGGCTGCTCTGATTGGTCGGCATTTTCAGGTCTTCCACAGCTGCGCTCTCACCCTCTCTTCACCATCATTGCAGCCGGGAAATGACTGTAAGGAACTGCTACAGCACTTCATATCTATATACGTATACTATAGTTGTGACATCACAACCGTATAGAAGTCCTGACGGTGCTTTTAAAGGCACCGTTTCTATATATGGACTGTGTGCATTTTTTTGTGGATTGAGCGTTTTGATACTTTCACAGTATTCATACAGCACCTTGACTGCTTCAGAATGAAAAATAAACATGGAAATCTCACTTTTAACAATATCAAGATAATGGTTGGCAATAGTTCACATAGAATTTGAAATGAATGAGCTAATAGACACTGCTGTTGTGACATAAAATGTAAAGGCTTGATTATTCTCTGGAACGTACACGGACCGCTGCAGACACCACAGATGCATGGTAGCTCCATTTATACATTCAGCTTGGGGGGACACATTCCACACTGGCATTAAATTGCTTGATACTACATGAAGCTGTGTCTTATCTGAACAAGTACACACAATCGCAATCATGTGTTGGCGACATTTACGTCACGCGGACAATATAACATCGGGTCGTCTTCAGACATTCATCCGGCTGTGCTCTGTAGCATAAATGTGGAGAATATGAGTGGAACAGTACATAAAAATTTACTATTTAAGCTTTTTTTTTTAAGAATCAGGTCAATATTTGGATTACAGAAGTCCATGTAAACACAGTCAGTAATGGGGATTGGATGCTTTTCGCTCTGCAGCTTTGGCTGATACAGTGTATTTCTACAGAACAAACCTTCCTTTAAACGCTTTTACTTGATCCAAATTCAGTCTGACTACACATGTAGACTGCAGGTTCCACTTTTGTCTGATGCTCCTATCAATAAGATCAAGTTACAGTTACAGACGGAGGTTAAGTGACGAGGAGACACGTTACTAGTAGTACTACTACTGTTACCAGTTTGATTTCACACATCCTCAATCACTTTTATGTATGCTGCTTCGTTGACTCAAACATCTATCTCATTATTTCTCCTTCCTCTTACTCTTGTTTCCTTTGCTCCACACATCTTCTGTTCCTTAAGTAACAGCAACTTGTCAATAGCTTATATCCTGTATATTGTACTGCCTGCATCTTTGAGCTGGAATATAGATAATGAGTGTACACATGGTCCTGTCTGTGTGTGTGTGTGTGTGTGTGTGTGTGTGTGTGTGTGTGTGTGTGTGTGTGTGTGTGTGTGAGTGAGTGAGAGAGAGAGAGAGAGAGAGAGAGAGAGAGAGAGAGAGAGAGTGTGTGAGAGTGTAAGATGATTGGCTGATAAATGATGAATGCCCAGGAAATGAGGAGTTCAGCAGTGAGGAGAAGCAAACACATGACATCAGCAGCTTCTACATTAGTCACCAAATCACATCTGCAGAACGGAGCACTATCCCATTATTTAGTATACTCACACGAGCGGGAACACACTCACAAACCCACACACATACAGCAACTACTGTATCCACAAGCAACCGTACATATGAAAACGCACACTAAAACGTCACATACATGTCCAGTTGGAAACAAACACAGAGAGCCATAGCTACAGGGTAACAAATGTGTGTGTGTGTGTGTGTGTGTGTGTGTGTGTGTGTGTGTGCGTGTGCGTGTTGGGGGTGTATCGGAAGACAAGGCTCGATGTGCTCGTGTTGCTGTGGTGACTCATCAACCCAGTGAATCACACAGAGTTCTGATTTAGAAACAGACTGCATCTACCTGACTGCTGCTTCCACTGGCGCACACACACACACACACACACACACACACACACACACACACACACAAAATCAGACGTGTCAAAAATACACCCACATACACTAAAAACTGATAAAGACAGACATAACAAATTTTCACTGTTCTTCATCCAATCTTCACACAAATGAAACAAATCAAAGCAGTATTTCAATAAAAACTTACAAGACACCAAAAACACTATAGTAAAACCAAAACTAATGACCTCTTACGTTAGAAGCCCTAAAAGATCACCATAACAATTTAAAGGAAAGGAAGAACAACTCTAAGGCTGTGTTCCAAATTGCATTCTTACATACTGCACAGTGCACTGCGTATTCTACTGTATTTTTGCATTGTATTTCTATTGGAAACCCATTCTGCAAACAAATCTCTCTTAGGATTTGACCATGTTAAAACTGAGCTGAATTGTGCCTGCAGATAAAGTCGGGCTGCCGTAAAAACCTTTAATACGGAGGTGACAGTCGGTTATTCTGCCTCCTTGCCCTCCTTAAAACTAAGTCTGCATTACACTGTGGATAAGTGTGTAGCAGCAAAGAAGCCTAACTTTAGCTTGCTCGCTGTCCTCAATGATTATGACTTCAGCTTCAAGGGATTTGGGAATGAACTGATCTGCGCACAAAACTTTTCACTTACCAGGTGAGCTGATACCTGTCTGCCTCTCTGGAAGCGTTTCAGAGAGGGAGACGAGAGCAGGGCTGTGTGGTTCAAATAATTAGCCCAATACCACAGTCCCCTGTCGCCAAATAGTTAATTAAAAGCTCGCTCAGTGTGTGTGTGTGTGTGTGTGTGTGTGTGTGTGTGTGTGTGTGTGTGTGTCCAGAGGATTAAAGACTGTAATTATAATTATGTCCTCTCCTCTCTCTCTCTTTTTTCGCCAGCTTGTCCTAACACATACTCTCTTGGTATTTTTTTACGTGCACACAGATTTTTCTGCACACACATACACACCCATCTCTGGACCCCCATGGTCGAAATCAGTGGTGGTTTTGTTCCAATTCTTCATGCCAGATTTTAAATAGTCACATTAACAGAAGGTGGGGTCTCCCTGTCACTGCAATGAGTCAAGTTTTCTGCCTTCAATTATCATAAAAATGACTGAAAATTTGATTATTGATAGAATTAGAGACAGTTATTGATTTATACACTATATCATAGTCCGACTATGGTGTGTTTTTGGACTCAAATAGGGAGATCTTTTATGACATGAAATATAGTTTAAAAGGAGCAGTGCGTAGGATTAAGTGGCATCTAGAGGTGAGGTTGTAGGTCACAACCAACTAAAGTACTGCCCTCCCTTTCCAAGCGTGTGGCCTTTAAGATTTAGGAATTTATTGGAATCCTTGAAATACTTGAATTGATATGCAGCTTCAATTTTGGCTCCTAACGATCACAGAAACAAAGTAATCAAGAAAAAACAAATAATTACATTTTGCAGTTAAACTCTTAGTTTTTTTTTCAATTGCTAAACAACAGTGGGCACAACTGGACCTACATGTGGAAAAGTCTAACTCCAGTCTGCACTACCAACCGCCACTTGAGCTAAACAGTTCACATCAGCTGCAACACACCTTCCAAGCAACACAACTCTTAACACACGTCTCAGAACAGGCTCAGTGCAGCCAAACACCTTCACGGAGGTAATACACACACAAAAAACACTAGCATCAAACGCCAATACAGAAAATGCTAACTTTCTCATCTTTATAGTTTGTACAATTTGAGTGACTTCACACTACTCAATAGTTTCTTTAAAGAAAATACATAGATTTTATGTAAAATACAAATTTTCACGTGAGGTAAACAAAAAGGAACGAAAATCAGCAGTTTGCTTCAATATAGTATTTTGTCTCTGGTAATTTATGGAATTACTGGAAAAAAACTAAATTAGACAAAAATTAGTGTGACTAATCCTGCCTCTCTCCAGCATCATGCAGCTAGTTTTCTTCATCACATTAGATGTCTGCATCATCTCTAAAGACACATGAATGTGGTGTTTTCAATGCTTTCACCTCCATTACTTTCTGAAAAACAGTAAGAATGCAGTTTTACTATAGTAAAGATGTAGCGTTTTTCACTTTTTGTTTTGTATAGCTGTGTATGTAACCTCAGACATCTTACCTGGACATATTGGTATCTTTGCTCTTTTATCTGTTTCTCTCAAACGGTACAGTGCATAATTGTTTGTAATTCTTATTTTATGCTTGTATACAAAAAAAAACCATATACTGTATGTTCAATAACTAGTCTAAAACAAGACACCTGCTTAGGCTTTCAGTTAAAATTACAATAAGCAGAGTTTGATTGGCACCAGACTGAAATCTATTCTGTTTTGAGTGTGAGGTTAACAGTTTTGTGTGCAGCAATTGAACAAAGTGCTGTAATGCCACAGTGTTGTGCAGGTTGTGGTTAAGCCATGGCATAAGTGCGTAGAGATTTGCAAACTGTGTTCAAGCAATGGAAAATGAACTACAAGTTGGTCCACATGAACTGCTGCTGTGCAGACTGTGGTTAGAGTTTTGCACATGTGACTCCAGTTGTGCCCACTGTTGTTTAGCAATAAAAAATATTTTATATTTTGTCTTATGTTCTGAAGGGGAATTCAAAAAGTTCAACAGGAAAAGTATTATCGGAAAATTTCACATTTTGAAGTGTTAGTAGGTGAGTCTACTCTAATGAAAACATGATTATGAATATTATATTCCATTTCTACCAATGGATCCCCCTGAATCCTACACACTGCTCCGTTAAGATCTAGTTTATCAGAATCCTTGAAGTTGCTGCTCAAATGTTGACTTTTTTGCAACTGTGCCAAGGTTTGTAAATGTGAAAGATCAGTAAGATCTAATATAGCTTCCTATAAGGTACTATCCAGCAGGAATATGGTCACGTTGCCAAGGTAACAACGTTTCAGGACAACACAGTATCCACACAGTTTTGTTCAACTTAAAATAGACTTGCCCGGACTTCTTCTTGCCCAAATGCCCAGAGCCTCAAAATTATTGATTTAAATCTATTTTATGAGCGTATTCCTCGTCTGAGGAAATTTTAAGGGAATTATGTAAGAAAATATATTCTTGAGATGCTGCTGGTTGTAAAGTCTGTGTCAAGGCTTAGTGACACAATTTCAGAAATACATTTAATGGTTCTAGCAGAGTGAAATTAACAGTCAAAGGCTTTTTCCCCCTCGGACAACGTATCAACCTGGATTTAGATTAAATATTGTTAAACAGTACTCATACCCATTAGGGGCTGTGCAATTAATGATCTCAATTTCGGCTCTTAAAGCTTTAGTGCGTAACTTTTTGATATTAATGACCGTCCATTACATTCAAGCCATTGCCAGATGAGTTGCTCCAAAGCTAATTAAGTCTACCAGCTCCACACAACTCTCTCTGTATTTCTCACTACGACTATGTATAGAATATTGTGGTCCAGTGACTTTCCCAAGCAGAAACTCAAGTGAAGATAATAACTATGTTGCCTTCCAGGCAATTTGTTTTGTTTTAATATTTTCTTTAATGTAGTTTTTGTATCCCTTCCTGTGAAAACCGGAATTAGGAAGTTTTGGTGAGCAGATGGTCTGGCAAAAAGCTAGAAATGTGTGGCAGGAGATGCATTGCTTACCTCTTCTGAAGAGTCCATCATGTTTTTTTAATCCTCCTTGTCCTCCTTGGCTACTAGCAACTGTGTGTGTGTGTGTGTGTGTGTGTGTGTGTGTGTGTGTGTGTGTGTGTGTGGGGGTGTCATGGAAGGCTTGTAACATGTGGATGCGCAGATAGTTTTGCTGTCATTACTTAGAATTCCTAATGGGGCCAACAGAAACTACGCACTATAGCTTTAACAAGCACTAAACAATGTAACGATTATTTTACATGTTACATTTGGCAAGTAAACTCACTTATTTTATCTTGTATTCTGAAGGGAAATTCAAAAAGTATTAAGTGTACTTACTTACTTACTTAGTATTAAGTAGGTATAAAGGGACATTTCACTGTTTGATTTCTTTAACTGTTTAACTGTTTTTTAGGTTCAATAATTACAGCAGAGTAATCGTGTTAAATAATTGTGATATCAGTCTTGACCAAATTTAATTGTGATGGTGATTTTTCCATAATTGAGCAGCCTTAATACCTAATTATATCATACATAATAATGTCCTTGATATTGTCATGACTGACAGTTATGGGACATAACACTGATGTTGGGCTTTTGACAGAAAACAGGCCAATCTGATCTCACAGAAATATGTGAAATGACCACAACCTGATCATTGATTATCATTATCAGAGAGCCTTTTAAAACACAATATGATAAATTACTTTTTTTTAGGAAAAATAAGTAATGTTTGCTGTACAACCGGGGGTCTGGGGACCCTAGTGGGTCCTCAGAGTAAATGCAGGGGGGGCTCCAAATTATTGTTAATTTTTGAATTGATGTTTTGCTTTTTAAAGATCATTTTTTGGGCATTTTTAGGCCTTTATTTGACAGAACAGCTGAAGACATGAAAGGGGAGCAAGAGGGGGGAATGACATGCAGCAAAGGGACGCAGGGCGGAGGTGAACCCGGGCCTGCTGTGTCGAGGAGTAAACCTCTATATATGGGCGGCCTCTCAACCAACTAAACTATCCGGGCGCCCAATTTTTGAAGTTTTAAAAAGTAAAATGTTATTACATGTTATTAGCAAATATAAATCCCCACTTTACTGGCATATATGTAAGGTAGTCACTAAGATAGCCATCCATAGATACAGTTAGTGCAAAATGTATGTATAAAGGTTTTAGGCCGCCCTACAAGTTATTGTAGGCCCAGTTTAATATGCAACTTCATTTCGTAAAATATTAGTAGTAGGGGGTCCCTGCCCTGTGTGACTTTCAGGTAAGGGGTCCTTGGCTTGAAAAACGTTGCAGACCCACTGCATTAGAAACTGCGTTCTTCTGGGTTAAAGTGCCGTGTTTGTTTGACCCGTCGTCTATCCACCTGGACCTCCTCCCTATGGGACTTTCAGACAGGGCTGTGTTGAACCAGGGAGATTGTGTATTCATCATGATAAAGGATCCTAATCGACTTTCCATTGGCATTGTTACCGTAGTAATTTGGTGTTAAGAGGTTGTGGTTGTTTCACATATTTCTGTGAGATCAGGCTAAAAAAGGCACAGTGTACAAAAATGTAGAATATCATTTTCTATATTCCTCATCTTTGTGACTTCTGTTTGTAAAATATGTCCCCAGTCATATCAGTCTACCTCTCTACTGTACCAGCCGGAGCACAAGCAGCTCTGTGATTGGACGAGAACCCTGGGAGACTTAATGACATCGACGTCTTGTCCTGTCTGGGTCAAACAGACGACCTTTGACTCTGAGATCTAAGGCTGTATTGACGTAGCGACCCGGGCTAATGTAGCAGGCCTGCTGATAGACTGAGATAAGAGTCCATGCGCGGACACGGCTGAGACAATCCAGTCCTTTAGACTGATGCGGCAGGGTTCAATTAAGTATCACTAACAACATACTCACACATCATTTCTTCATGTAGAACACAGTGAATGTTTTCCCAGCCATCATATGATTGACAAATATTATATCACTGATTTTTAGACAAAACACAAGTAGATTGATTCTCTTAAGGTGCTGCAGGTGCTTATATTATAATACATACATACTGTACATACATACATAAAGTACATACATTAAGTACATACATACATACATTAAGTACATACATACATTTAGTACACAGACACAGACTGCTGCATCACTCTGTGTGGACGTGCTCATGTTGCAAGCAGAGACTTAGCCAAACAAATCTTTAGGACTTAAATTGCTGTCATTTAAAAATGTACTCTTTAAAATCTGTTTGGTAAGAGTAACTGTTTTCAAAAAGTGGTCTATCTAATAGAGCAAAGTTGAAAGCTGAAAGTTGAACTAGTTACCCAAAAGTGATGGATAAACATTCAGCCTCACTCAGTGGTGTAGTCTAGTTTTTTGTACTGAGTATACTGAGATTTTTCCCTCCCAGCTTTATACTTGCCCGTCTCAGAGTGACGACCCAGTACGTATTTTGTAACAAGTAGCATCAGCCTCATCTGGCTCATTTTCTGTAGTTTCAGTAACGTTAACGTCTGCTGCAGTGTCACTCGAAGCAGCAGTAGCTTCCGGGGCGGCCTTACCAAAACACTAAGAGAGTGTAGTTTAACTTCTCTTTCGTTTTCTATCTCTTTTGGTGATTCACATTTCATATTTGCAAAGAGAATGACCGCCAAGCAACTGTGTTTGAAACCAAACCTACGCCCTTAATTGTAACTTGCAACACAGGGATTTTATGAAGTGTCAATTATCGTTACGTATCCTCACACTTTTGTAAGAGGGTATACTGAAATCCTAGTCTGGCATCACCAGAGCAAGCCAAGCTCAATAGATTTGAGACTGAGCATTGGTCTGGAAAGTCTGCTCTGTATTTTTTCTGCACAATAGGCGTGACCAATGGGCATAGTTCAAATAACTCCGTACGCAATAGGATAGTCCTTCAACCAATCAGACCAGCAATCCAGGTGACGTAGAAGCAACAGCGGCATCAATGGGTTGCTGCGTCTCAGTGGCATTTGGTGGCCGCCATGTTGAATGTAAACAAGAACCTGCTCGGTCGCTTCTCTATTGTCATTGTGTTAAACCCACCAATAGCGCAGCAGGTAGATTTGCCAGTTTGTGATTGGTTCCCGCAAAATTGTGAACTGAAGCAGGAAAAATTAAACGTGCAGGTTTCCAGACCGAGCTGCAGGGCGAAATCAAATCGCGGCAGACTGGGCGGGCTTACCCAGTCTACTGAAATCCTGGAGCTTTTCTAGTGGGTATACGGCGTGTACTGTACCTGTGTATCACATAGACTACACCACTGGCTTCACTCTAAGTAGTAGTAGCCTAGTAGTAGTACATCTGTTGACCAAACCAACCTAAATATTGACAGTTCAATTGTATGATTATGAATGAATTAAAAATATCTACTTTTATATAACAAATACATTTGAAAAGATGCTGAGGAGGATGAAGTTCCTCTGACAGGGCTTTGAGGGTACGTTAGGCCAAAAAGGTAATAGGAACCACTGTAATAGAGGAACAAAGTGTTCCAATGAGATCTTGTCTGAGCAGATATATGAACCGACAAAAAAGAAGAACTCAGGGTTTCTGTTGTTAAACTGAGATGTTGCTTTGTGCTGTGGCTGAGGAGGGAGAGGTCAGACGGACATTTGTCTGACCTCCTTCCCCTCCCAGAAGACTGCAGGTCAGCAGCGCAGGTCAGGTCAGGTCAGGGAGGAGGAAGTGACAAACAGCTGCTGATGCTGAACACACCTCCTCATCCTCATAATCCCTTCTTCTCTTTCAGGCTCCTTCCCACTACTGACTGGACCGATTGAGACAAATTACAGAACAACCTAGGACAGGGGTGTCAAACATATGGCCCGTGTGCCTTAAAACCGGCCCGCCAAATGGCCCACTGGATGACTTTGCAAAGTGTGAAAATTGCAGAGAAGTCACATTAATCTCAGAGAATATCCAAGTTCTTTTTCCGTAGATTTACGACTTTAATCTTAGAAATTCTGAGTTTTTTCTCTGAATATTACCGCTCTCTCCCGGGTCCATTACATCATTTTTTCCTTACAATGTCCTTAGAATGTTGTTGTAGAAGAAGAAACTTGCGTGTGCCAATATCAAGCTGACAACAAACTCAGATACATGTTCTGATCTTTCTGGAGTTAACTGGTCTGGAGCAATTGAGATCAAATTAGGAGTATGTGGCCCATGAACTAAAATGAGTTTGACCACCTTGATCTAGGACACTCACATCACACATAAAGACAGCTGTGGATCAATAAATGTACACACTATGTTTGGATGTGAGATACCAACAGCCATTGATAATAGTACCAATTGCTTTTTTTCCCCCCAAAGAAATTGGAAAAACAATATTGGTGTGTTCATGACTGGGTAGAAAAGTGTCTGACAGCAGTTACACATCACAGGACACAAAAAAAAAGGTTAGCATCTCCTGACGCAAGGGTGACCCACCATTTTAAATCCAGAGAAAGGCTTAATTTGACCATCCATCAATGTCAAATGACATAAATTTGGTTTATAAGCCTTCACACGTTCTCAGAGTTGTGTCTTTGAAGTGCTTGTTTTGACCAAGTTATTCAATTTACAATCATAGAAAATATATATAAGCAGCAAATCCAAATAATGTTTTTTTTAAGATTGAAGCACACTTTTTGCTAACTAGCTTTTCTGGCAAACCATGATAAAAATGTTGACAATAATTACCGTTTTCATTTAAAATATCATTATTATCACGGTGGATTACCACGTTGTAGAAACCTTGTGTTCAATCCTTCCCGGCTTCATCCGAGTCTCCTGAAGTTGCTGCGGAGGCGCACTGCGTAGCCAACAACGTGCGTTTCTTGAAGCTGGCATCATGGCGGAATGAGGAGATGACACCGCTCATGACCCTTATCAGCCCTCTAATGGCCCTGACAGACTAACCGATGGCTGATCGTTGGCAGAAAAGGCACATCGAACTGACTGCGTCCCCGAGTTGGCCAAAAACAGTGCATCGGAACACACGGCAGCTGATTGGACGAATGCGTCACGTGCGTCTGGTTTCTCCAATAATTCAAAGCCAGAATGTCATGGTGGCTTGCTCAGAATACGATCTCATATTTTACTAAAATAGTTCACCGAAACGTGTTTCTGAAAATCTTTAAAGCGAGAAATAGGCCGTGCAGTTGCTGAATCTGTCTTCATTTCAGATCGACAAAGGTCAGTTTAAAAGATTTTTGTCCAATTTTGAAAGACTCTAGTCACGCTCATCCCACTCGTCATTTCCAGGTCAGCACTCCACCAATCAGATTGGTCATTTGAGTCCAACTGCTGGCAGTGTCTGCCTTCCGACCGAGCATGTCAGGTCGACGGTACGGAACACACCAAACAGACTCGAGTCACCGACCTCGCCAGATTATCCAACGGCCGATTATCGGGTTAGTGTGTCAGGGCCTGAAGAGGACTAAGTCTGAAGCATGGGCATATTTTGGTTATTACAAGAATGCCGAAGGACAGTTAATTGAAGACATTTATCCGTTCTGCAGAACGTGCAGGAAAAAAGTTGCTGCTAAAGACATTGAACACACTTTAAAAAATGCTGCGATAATACCGAAAACCATGATCATTTTGGTCACTATAACCGTGAGGTTAAACTTTCATACCGTTTCATCCCCATTATAAACATTTGCATTGCATGAATAAGTACGGCCCGTAAAGAAATAAAATTCACTTTCAGGGTTTACAGTTGTGGTCCGCGAGAAACACCAACACCGCTCAGTATTTAACTAAAAGCCTAAATCAACCCACCGTATTGGCAAACCATTATATTGGTTTAATACCATCACACACACCATAAAATCCACCCTGAAAGCCTTCACTGCCCTTTAGCCAATTAAAGTGTCAAGTCACTTATCCATCCGTCCCTCTTCCTTGCCTCCTCTGTCACAGCACGACTCTCCTCTCAGTTATCCACTCATCCTCCTCAGCATCTTTGCCCTGAGGGGGCCCGTTGATGGACAGCCGTGCTGACCCCAGGGCCCACCCTCTTGGAGTGACAGGACCAATCCCAAAACTTGGCCAAGTGACTGGTTGTAAGGCTGATTGGCAGGCTGCTGATGCTGCAGTGTCACAGTCCACTCGACTGGACTCTCAGCTGACACTCGCATGTTCTCAAAATGAAAGGTTAACAAGATGAAATAAAACATCAGGAATGTTTGCACGCCAAAAACTGCAAGGAGATTATATTTAAACCTTAACTGCTTATTGCTTATTTGCAACATCTCACAAATGTATAGATATTTACATGGTGGACATTAACCAGGGAACAGTTAATGTGATTTTGCTGATGACCTCAGTGTGAGATTCCTATCAACAACAAGGTTTTTTTTTTTTTATATAACCATGATTGTCAAACTCCACTCATGTCATGATCCAAGACATTGTCAAAAATGTTACTTCAAGCTGTTACATATCCTAAATGCATGATGTTCAATACTTTTTTACCTTTACTCATAGGTAGAAAAACGTTGCCTTGCTGACATGCTATACAAAAACAAAATCAGCCGTAGTCATCCCGTTAGAGGATTGCTTAATGCAGAAATGTTTTACCTCCATTGAATGTCTTCTAGTTATCAACAAGACTCGTCCTTCAGATACAAGACCATGGTTCAATTTCATCTGACCACAGAGCATCCACTCCACCAACTGTAAGTGCCCTTGAGCAAGACACAGTCAATCCCTGCCAGCTGTTAAATATCCAACCTTTGACCTGTGAAGCACTAAAACCAGTTTGTCATAGCCTGGATTCTTCAGTTCATCAACTCAGTCAACATCAGTCCTGTCATTGCAGAATTTTCTCTACCTGCTGAGAACAAACCAGAGATAATTAAAGAGGACTTACAAGATATACCAGTAGGTGAAGTGTAGACTATTCACATGCTTCAGACAGATAGGTGGATAGGTAGATAATTTTAGGTAAGGGGCACAAAATCACACTGCTATTCCACTAATGTTGGATAATGGAAAGAATAGTCTATAGCAGCTGTGGACTCTACTGTAAAACAAACCAAGCTTCAAATTAGCTTTTGAAATACACTCACTGGCCAAGCTCTCACACACACAAACAGGAATGCATACATTACACAAACATACACAAAAAAAAAACACACACACACACAAATGCCAAGAACACACAAGCGCAGCAATCACATGTACACACACACTTGCTCACACAAACTAAAGTGTAGACACACACACACACACACACACACACACTCAGATGATGCACTTGGCCCTGTTTCTGGGGAGTGCGCCCTGGGCTGCAGGGGGGAGGAAACCAGCTCAGATCAAACACACACTGAGCCTGTCACTACTCCTTCTTTCCTCTCTCTTTTTCTTCCGCCCCCCCTCCATTCGCCCTCCCCTGTATGTCCCTGTCTTTCTCTGTGCATATCTCTTTTCCTTTCTCTCTCTCTATACTCCGATCAGCTCTCCACACTGCAGTCGACAGCAGCCAGAGTAAAATGGAGAGGTGGGCGGGGGGTACCGAGGAGAGGAAAAACAGAAGAGAGCCGAGAGGGGTGTAAGATGAGGAAGGGAGGGAGGGAGGCAGGCAGGGAGGGACGGAGGAGCTGGTTAGGAGAAGAAGATATAAAGCAAGAAGAACTTGAGGAGCAGACAGCATCAATAGTCCTCGTTTTTGTTTTAATATTCTCGCGTTTTACGTCTTCTCCTCCTGTCCTCTACACACCCCTCACATCCCAAACACACACCACTCCTTATCTATCTGAAACCTTGAATAATGTTCAATTGCGGCTCAATTACAATAATTACAATCATTAAGATGATCATTTCCCGACAGCACCATTCATTACTTTGGTAAAATAACTATTAGAAGCAGACAGACGGAGGGGAGGATGGGCTTCGATTTCCTTCCTGCACCATCCGCATTTCCTTACATGCTGTCAGCATATAAGGTTGCTGGTTCAAATCATTCACTGTCAGGGTTAAACATGTTTCTGCAGTTTCACTTTACATCAAAGTCAAAATTTGCACAAACTCTAGTTACTAGGGCTGCAACTATTGACTTAGTCATTATCAATGCGCCATTTAGTTTCTCCATCCCTCGATTTATCAATTGGTGTCGAAAATGTCAGAAAATAGTGAACAATGCACCTAATGATTTACTAAAGCTCACTTTTTAGCTTGTTTTGTGCTTCCAAAAGTTAAAAACAACAGGATATTCAGATTACGATAACATATCCTCACAATTGCCATTGCCATTTTTGCTTGAAAAATTAAATCAACGATAAATTGATTATCAAAATAGTTGCTGATTAAGGTTAAGGTTGACAGTCAGTCCGGAGTAATTTTATTCTCTTCCCGATATTTATTTTTTTTGTTCATTTTTAAAGAACAGTACCACAATAAATCACAACTCTCGCAACTTCATTGCAACAAAAATACAAAAAACATCGCAACTTTTATTATACAACTATTTATTTATTATTTATTCATACAACAAGCTCTGGCAAAATCAGACATTTTGGACAGCAACAACAACAAAAAAGGCTGTGAAATCTTTGAGGGACTGATTGACTGTCAGTAGGAGTCGGAACGCAAACAACAGTCAGCAGTTAGTCAGACTCATTCTGTCTTGGCTTCTGTAAAAAGACAATCATTCTTCAGTTGTTGGGAAAACAAAGGTCACTTAACATGTTCCAACGTCCAATACCGTTTAACAGTCTCTAATAGGCAGAGACAGCATTTACGCCTTTGGTATTAATTAAAGAAACTGCTCAAAATTGTTTTTATAGTATTTCATTGACATGAGCTGTAACCTGGCGACCGAGAGAGAAAAAAAGGGGAGAACTTTATGAATGTAAAACTAACCACTTGAATTAACAATAATAGACTGTTGAACATCCCTTATCTTTGGCTAAACTGTGGAGGGATTCAAAATGAAGGGTTGTTCTCTACAGCTGTGTGTCCAGTATTGATTGTAATCTACGTGTAGGTATTAACTACATGATTAGAACGTACCTACTGTATGTAGAACGTGGACAGTGTAGACTTAGATAATTACATACTATTCTTATGGCCTATATGGTCTTTTTTTCAAATGTATCCCCAAAGAAACCATTTTGGGAATCAATCCAACAAACAAACAAAAGGTCTCCAATCACCTTCTCCCCTTCAAGCCTCACACCCTCATCTTAATACTGCACTTTTTTGGTGTCAGACTACATCCTGTGGGTATCTCCTCCTGACCTTTTTTTGCGATTTTTTGGGCATCGAGCACATAAATAAGCCTTTTTGGACATCATGTACCTTTCACTTAATTTAATAATGTTTTTCTTTCTATCTTCCTTGTCTCTCTAGTCTGGCTATCACCAGACCAAGCTCAATCTTTTAAGATTGAACATTAGTCTGGGGAGTGCGCGCTGTATTTTCTACTGCACAAGAGGTGTGATCAACGGGCATAGTTCAAATGACTCTCTACGCAATTGGAAAGTCCTTCAACCAATCAGACCAACCATCCGGGTGAAGTACTTCATCAACGGGTTGCTGCACTTTGGTGGGTGCCATGTTGAATGTAAACAAAAAGATGCTTGCCTACTAATCTGATGTGCGAGTTCAGACATTGTGCAGGTGCACCAAAGAAATGCCAAACCTTCAGAAAACGGCAAATGCAGAAACTGAGAATAACCCCAGTATTGGAGAAGGGTGAGTCCGAAATGAGAAGACACCGGCTGGTTTATCTTGTCTGGGAAGAAGCCATCCAGGTTGGTGAAACGGGGGTGTTGGTTTAGAGAGGCTCGGTCTCCCGTATGTGTGTTAAACCCCTCCCAGTTGGTATTTAGATATCAGTACTGCCTCAAAGGTTGGTTTCTTTCTTCTGTGTCTTTTTATGTGTGTATGTGTGTGCATGCTGTGAGTGAAAAAACATAAATGTGCATATGGCTGAATGGATACAGTTTGCATGTTGGTGTGTGTGTGTGTGTGTGTGTGTGTGTGTGTGTGTGTGTGTGTGTGTGTGTGTGTGTGTTTCACCACAGATAATCACTCGGCCTGTGTGTGCATGACTGACTGTGTGTATGGTGTGTACGTATGTATGTGTGTGTGCATCAAACTGTCCCATTCTCCCTATTCTAGCTCCCTCTCCATCAATAGAATAAAAGAAAAAAACACCACCACTGTGCTTTTCAACAAAAGCATCTCAGCACACACACACACACACACACACACACACACACACACACACACACACACACACACAGGTTGGCTAAAGGCCAATCAATAATTCACAGTGCAGATTGAATGTAGATCAGTGACTCAACATGGGGGGAAAAACACTATGGCTCTCCACCTTTGTTGCTCTCTACTTCTCCTCTTTTCTCCACATTTCTGTCTCTTTCTATCTTTCTCCATCTCCATCTCTCTCTCTTCACTGCTCTCTATCTTGTTCTGCTTTTCCTCACCCTGTTTTTACTTTCTTTTCCAACCTCTGTCTTTGTTTCTTTTTCAACCTCTATAATTAAATCCTCTATCTAATTTCCTACGTCCTTTTCCTTCACTCATTTATTTCTACACCTCAGTATCTTTTTCTTCCTCACCCTGGCTGTACTCCTGTATCCCTTCTCATGTCTTGGCTGGGTTCTGGTCACCAGCTCTGTTTTTCCAGGTTGATAAAATCTTCACGGCTAACAGATCTCTTTTATCGCTCCTCAATCTTTTCTGTTATGTAATTTGTAGACAACCATCGTTTTCACCACCTAAAATGACAGACTTTGCCAGGGGCAAAGTATATCAGCTGCGGCTAAACATTCATTCTTTAAGTAACATGACTAAAAGGCCAAAATGAAAAGTGTCTGTTGTCTGGTTAAAGATGGCTGTCTTCATTTCTTGTATGTTAGAGAAAGAAACATCACTACAATCAGAGGTGGACAAAGTTCTAAAATATTGTACTCAAGTAAAAGTACCAATACTTTGATGAAATATTGCTCAAGTACAAGTGAAATTACCTATCTGAAAAAAAGTTTCTTAGTTACATTACAAAATTGCAAATCAAGGCCAAATCAGTGTTTTGACTCCATTAATGAGTTAGAGCCTAATGTTCACAGCCAAGACTACCAACTAGCTTCTACACACCTAAGTAGCCCGTATGAAGTAATGAGATGTATATGAATTCATTTAGCCAGTCTCCTACATAGCCTACGTTGTCCCACAGCAGGGGTGGGCAATTCATTTTCCCAAGGGGCCACATGAGAAACAGGGACTGTTGTGGAGGGCTGGGGCCAACAGGGTAAACTCTATTCTGCTCAATATTAATTTGATGTCAGGCGGCACATTCTCAAACGTCTGTTTTTCCTCTGCGCATATTAGCGCAGCAGAGTCCATCAAACACTTCCCTTCAGATAATGGCTGACTGTTTTTGGTGATTTTGTGGGATATCACAGAGCTAGTCTTGACTTTGGCATCCCTGGATGCCTTGTTGCTTTTGCAGCTTAAAGCTTCAGATGTCCGTTCCCGCTCTGCATCAGTCAAGTCTTTTCTCTGCGTGTTTGGTATTATGGTGGCAATTCAAATTATCATCCTTTAACACACCGATCTGTTCTCCGCAAACTAAGCACACGGCTTTACCTTTGACTTCAGTGAATAAATACTTAGAAGTCCATGTTTGGTTAAAAACTCGGCGCTCTGTATCGACCTTTCTTTCTTTCCCGTGAGCTGACATTTTTGAGGGATAACAGCTCATTCACGTCTCCCGCTGGGTCCGACACATTGCAGTTCTTCTACTTCTTTTTAATTGCGTCTTGCAATCAAAAAAAAAAAAAATGAATGCCGGGTGTAGTTGTTCAAGGCGCGATTTCTTTTTCTTCCTTTTGGTTACTCATTTTGTTTTTTTACTCAGTAACGGATGGGATTTGTAACGTAGCTAAAAACAATACTTAACTCAAAATGTAATCAAGTACATTTTATAATACAGATTTTAAAAACTTCTACAATACAGTACAAAATACACAACAAAACTACTCAATACAGTAACGTGAGTATGTATATTGTTACTTTCCACCTCTGACTAGAATCTTAACTCGGCAAGCAACAGGAGAGTGGTGAGTATTCTCTGGTGAAACAATCACACAAGAAAAGACAGACAATTTAGATTAGGCCTGATTTTAACCGCTTATGGGCTGCCCCCAAATAATTCTAGAATTTGGGATGAATTTCCGCCAAAGCAGCCATTGTTCGCAGCAGTTTGTTCATCTTTACTGGGATTGTCAATAGATTAAACAAATCGCTGTTTATGTTCAGTTTGACCAGTCAGTTCATCTGTGCAGTGTGTTTTTTTCTCTCTTCGTGATGTTTCTCTTTTCTTTTGAACTCATTTCCGCTCTCTTTCTCCATCCCTTTTCTCCCTGTTTCCTGTGTCTCTTGTTTTTCTTACTCTCTTTTTCTCTTTCAATCTGTTTTAGGCTCCATTTTCCCAGTCTAGTTGACTCTGTATCTTTACTTTTCTACACTTCATCTTCCTACATCCCTCCTTATTTTTCCCACCTTCTATATTCCCCTGCCTTCATCTTTACTTTTTTTTCCACCCCGTCTCTCTCTCTCTCTCTCTCTTTATCTGAGCCTTAATTCATTTTAGTTTCTCTCCTTCCCAAAGAAAACACATATCTAAACTTTGTTAAAGGGTGTTATCTGTTAATTCCTTTGGTGATTTTCCCTGTCCTGACCTCTTCAAACACGCACGCACACACACACACACACACACACACACACACACACACACACACATATAATATGCAATAGAGATCACACACCACACACAGAGCGGTGGCAGCCCACACACAGAGTTGAGGAGAGGACAGCAGGGGCATCACATTTCACCACAGTGAGATCCAGACAAACACACACACACTCTCACACTGAGGGAATTGACTGTGAAGATCACGTATCTGGAGTACACTTCTGTCAAAACAACCATTACTATGGTGCTTGTCTGTCTGTCAGGATGTTGTATACAGAATGGAGACAACTATATATCTGCCTACCCATGTATGGATGGATGCAAGTATACAAGTATATATTCAATGAACCGGCCTACATGTGTACACTTCTGTCTATCTATATACTAGAGGTTAAACAAATTAATTGTTTGATTTGTCAAAAATAAGTCTCAGGTCATGGCTATTAAGTCCCATGTCAAGCCAAAGTCCTAAAAAAAAAAAAAAATAGTGAATAATTAATTATTCAAAAGAAATAAAAAAATGTATTTATTAATTTCAAATAAACTTCAACATTTAAGAGCATACTGATCAGGTCTGCCCTGGTGAGTAACTCCTGTGACTTGGATAAATCTGACTGACTTGAATTTTATGAATAAAATATGACAATATTTAGACCGAATAATTCAATATCAATTTTGCGACAATACTGTAGGGTTGACTAGTGGTGCTTTCAGAAAATATTTAAACAATGATATTTTAGATAAATAATCATCAGTAATGTGGATGTAATGACTATATGGGTAAATGCAAATGAGACAGGTGCTAGAAGTGTCTGAAAATGACATCACTTTACTGTAATGTTGCCTTTAAAACCAAACACGTGTCATGCTGTACATCCAAAAATCAAAGACGAGATCTTAGACATAATATCTATATATCTATAATATATTGTCCTATTCCAAGTTAAAAGGATAAAGTCAAAGTTAAGTTACGAGTCATTGAAATTAAAGTCAAAGTTGAGTTGGAAGTCTTTTTTGATTTTGTCTAAAGTCATTAAAAATTAATGACCTGAGTCCACATCTCTGCTATATAGTGTGTGCATACTGCAAAAGACACAGTATATCAAGAAAAAAAGACACATTTACTACATTTACTACTGTTGATTTTGTGTTTCTTTTGTATTTCAGTTAGTACTGTACTCCAATTATGTCATATCATGGCATCAGCAATGTCAACCGTGCGTGATATATGTGGTGTGTGATATCATTGTGTCACCAGATTGTATTAAAATGTTAAATGAGACGCAGAGAGAGGCAGCAAGAGAGAGAGCAAGAGAGAAAGCAAGAGAGAGAGCCAGAGAGAGAGAGAGAGAGAGAGAGAGAGAGAGAGATATTGCACATTGGAGCGTGAATGTCCCAAATGGTGCTTTTCCTGCCAACCACTGGGCTGCACTGACTCTGTGTGTGTGTGTGTGTGTGTGTGCGTGCGTGCGTGCGTGCTGGGATGCAGTCAAGCCCCCTAAGGTAAGTGATCCTGCTGAACAGGTGTTACAGTATCACCTGCCCCTGCCCCCTGCCCCCACCTCCCCCACACACACACACACACACACACACACACACAAAGCTATCAGTCTCTGTCAGCCGTGACTGATCTGAACAGATCTGCTTGCTCCATGCCAGACGGATGAAGCCAAGCCACCGGCTGATCCGTCACGAGTGTATGTGTTAGTGTGTGTCCATGCATCATTTATATGTTTTTTTACGCATGCATTTGACTGAATCAAATGATTTCAACAGCCACATGCATGTTTTAATGACTACCTGTATGTATCTGTATCCATGCACCTGTATGTTTCTGTGTGTGTGTGTGTGTGTGTGTGTGTGTGTGTGTGTGTGTCCTGCCTTGTATCATTTATCTGTTTAGCTGGAACTCATGTTCATCATTCTTCCATATTAACACAACAGCATGTACTGTAAACCTCACACACAAATCCTGCATATCTTAATTTTCATTAATAATCTGATTATCATGTCTTATGTCTGTGCTTGTTTCATCAAGGGAGAAGACGGGGGGCAAC
The DNA here is from genome assembly GCA_013375575.1 of Percina caprodes. Taxonomy (NCBI): domain Eukaryota; kingdom Metazoa; phylum Chordata; class Actinopteri; order Perciformes; family Percidae; genus Percina; species Percina caprodes. Next base: position 1,309,083 of record JABXJD010000050.1, on the reverse strand, counting down.
TCAGTGTGTTTACATGCAGGTTACAGTTACAGGTTGCTAAGGCAAGGTGACATTCTTCCTCCTGACTGTCCCAGAGGGGGCGGAGGTCTGTCTTTAATCACTTCTCTCTCTCTCTCTCTCTCTGCCACATACTGTCCACCTCTCTCCAATTGTCTTTCCCTCACATGATACCAGGCAGCGTGGCCAGAACCCAGCCGGGAAAGTGTGAAACCCACACAGACAGCGAACGCCCAGGGCAGATGGTCAGAGAGAGAGAGAGAGAGAGAGAGAGAGAGAGAGAGAGGGGGAGGCAAACACTGACACTTTGTTTCATTCTATGCTGCTTTGTTGAAATAAAAAGATCTTTTCTTGAGTCAATGAAGTGAAAACAAGAAAGAGAGAGTGAAGATACAGAAGGGACCAAAAGGACCTGAGGGGTCACTGAATGGTTGTGATGAGTTTTTAAAAGATGTGAATATCACAATATACATCTGTCACTTTTTTAAAACATCAAGCTTCTACAAATTCAAACAAACGCATATTTTGATTGAATTTCTTCAAATGCATCCAACGTAACCTAACTCTTGTCTCAGAATTGACGTGGTTTTATTCATTCTTGGTGCCTCGGCTGCATTAATTGAGTGACTAGCTAATGCTACAGTTGCATTTTACAGAGCCAGAACACCGCCATGCCACCTTAAGAAATTTGGTTGTTTTTTTTTCCAATCTATGGCGTTGAATCAGAAGTGCTTCCACACATTATTTCTAACATGGTTTGGTGTCTTGATTATCCAATTCCTCCAAACCATGCAACTATATAGGTTGTTTATTACTACCCTCATCCCCCACATAAATTAGCGCCCCTAGCAGTGGCAGGAAATACGACCCATAGGAGCGTTTTCCATCCTCATATTTAATGAGGACGCGGTCCAAAACATGTAAAAAAAAGTTTGGTTAGGTTTGGGCAACAAAACTACAAATTTAAGGTTAAAAAAATTGTAATTGTTTTTTAAAAAAATACTTAATACTTAAATACTTACTTAATTTAATTTTCAAACAGGACAAGAACCCAGGTCTTCTGGGGGAAAGCCCTGTGTTTGTCTGACCAATCCTCCATCCCAACCTGCCTCCTTAGGCTGCGCTCACACAGCCTGCGTCGGCCATCTGACGATCTGGCAAAAACGCGGGTCTTTCCATTCATTTTGAATGGGGGTAGTGCGTTTAGGCAAAAAAATAAATAATCCAAAAACTTTTGGGGAAATGCAACCCAACGTCACGCCGCTGAGGCCAATCATGTAACAGGAGATCAGACTACTTTGCTCCCGTCATAATTACTACGGCCACTAGAGGCCAGAACCATAACAATAAATGTTAATATGTGTCGTAACTGCTGATCCACCTGTTTTTATGTGCATTTATATTCTGACCATGCATCAATTTAAATAAAAATGCCAGAATGTAAAATTGTGGCAGACAAAAAAAATCAGCTGTGTGTACAAACTGTAACATTCTACAAATGAATACATGGAAAAATGTTTTTTCCACCATTTGTGTTTTGATTGGCGCTCTTTCAATTACAATTTCTTGGTGCGACCACTTTTATGTAATGGGTTATATATGTCCCAACTCTTTATATTTGCATAACAGCAGAGGATGAAAACACCTATCACTCTAACTGATTTTCAGAAAATTTGTGAGTTAGAATTTGAACATTGTGTGTGAACATCTGGATGGAAACTTGGCTTATGACGCCGTTTTCTTCCTTGAATGTGTCACCTTTCGGTATTTTGGACATAGCATTTTTCTATTTTGTATACAACTCTATGATTAACAAAATATATAGACCACCACAGTATTTATATTGAATTAAATTGCGAGTGACAGAAGAGTAAAGACAAAACGAGGAAAAAAAGAGAGATGAGAGAGAGAGAGAGAGAGAGAGAGAGAGAGAGAGAGAGAGATAAGATGGTGGACAGAACATTTAAAACAGAGGTGCAGGGGAAGAAGTGCAGTGGAGATGAAAGGAGTGTGGAGCGAGTGAAAGAGGGAATGGGGAAGTGCAGGCGGAGGGAGGGAAGGGAGGTATAATGAAGTGCACTGGGTCTCTGGTGAAAGAAGCCCCAGCGCCTGCCAGCCAACACAGCCTCTGTACAGATGGCGGCATGCTAGGATATGCTTGGTTCAGTTTTGAAGTGGATGTTCTTTAAATTCTGTTTTGTGCGGATGTTTTAGAGTCTGCTCCCACATATTCCAAATGTTTTGACAGAATACTTAAATCAGTGTGTTTACTTGTTTTGTTGGACCAGGTGAAAACAGTGCCATCTGAAAGACATCTGTAATAGTTAGAAGTAATTGTTAATACTAGAGAAAACTCGATTTACAGGTGCATGGAAATAAATGCAGCATAATATCTAATATCCAAACAACACGGGACTTTCACCCTGGAGACCGGGGATCGTGTCCCGATTCTTAAACCCGGCCCGTCCACTGTATACAGCCGTCCCGTTCTTCTTAGCCTAAATGCAACTCGTTGTTGTCCCGCCCACCCACAGCTTTTTCCTCAACTTAAGGGGCTGTGTTCATTTCACGGAATTTTAAGGGACCGTGTGGAATTCTTCCGTGGGCCCTGACTTCCGTGAAACTGACAGATTTTGAGTTAAGGGGCCGTGTTTATTTCACTGAATTCTGTGAGATCAGGTTGCAGCGGTTGAAGGGTCATAAGCGTCAAACACTAGAGGCACAGGATAGCCATTCCAGCCAATCACAGACAAGATGGTTGGGGGAGGGGTGGGGGCATAGTGATAGTTAGTCAGTTAGTTATGACAGTTACGGAAACATGGGGAGAGGGACCACTTTGCTCTGTTTTGTTTTGAATTTACTTGGAACGTTAACAGAAAGTGACCATGCAGGAACTCACACTGCACCTTTTAAAAGACCAACTTATGACTTTTTTGGTTTTACATTGTCTCTATGATTCACCTTTCTTTTTCGGTTATCCTAATGAGTTGAGTAACAAGCACAACTGTTCAATTACTTTCACACATTGCAAAGTGGGCTTATCTTTGTTACTGTCACCAGCCTTGCTAAATAGACATTAACAGTACCATTAGTTCTAACGTTGTAGGAGTAAATGTTTCTTTTATATGTCTAATTGTTTGTTTGTTTTCAGTTGGCCCCTGATTATATTTCACAACATATAAATTACTTAGTTCCAGTAACAGGCCACCTCTTCTTTATTCAAAGTGCATCATATGACAAAATATCATTTTATTTCAAATCAATCCACACCATTCATAGTCTCACCCAGTGATCAATAAACATAATTAACACTCATCAGTAATGTCCATATCTAAACCTTGAATCCTTATTCTGAGGTAAAAACAAAAGCACTTCACCTCCCTACCAACTTGTGCAAACTGGGGGGGGGGGCTGTAAAGAGAGTACAAACTCAGCTATTTTTGTAAGCTGATGGATATCCTAACAATGTGTTTATTTCTGCAGTAAAGCCAAAACATTTTGGCAGAAAGTTTAAGAACCTTAATGAAGACTCTCTGCCAAAATACAGCAGTGAGTCTCTTCCAATGAAGCTTCTTTTCTAAACATCCATATTTTTATTTTTAATTTTTAATTAAAAATGACAGAATTCTCTTTCTTTGTCGATTTAACTGTTAACTGTAGGACTAAGCCCTGTAGATGATGTCAGCACTGTACTGTAGACGCCTCAGACTGTATATTATTATTATCAATTCCTGAACCAAAATGAATAAAGATGTGATGTAGAGATTAAATGTATTTTCTGTAGCAGAATTTCAGTAGGCAAGTTTTTACATCATATAAACACACACCACAATTGCCACAAATGCACTCTTTCTCCCACATACACACTTATCATATGACCAACCGGGCTCTCACGACATTTGAAGTGTTATGGCTTAACACCTACTGATAAACAATATCAGACTACCTGAAATCTGCTGAGGCCATTTGTCTTTGTACCATCTACAACAATAACTAAAGCTTCTCTTCTCTTTTTATGCCTCCAACATTTGGAACACGCTTTTCCATCAATTCATAGCTTTTATTTAATGGCTTAAACCACAGTTTTATGAAATTCCATGTGACTAATATTTTCCTTCATTAGGTATTTAACAGTTTTTGCTGTTCTCATCTGCATTTTATCTGTCATTTATTCTTGTAATTGTGAAGCAGCCTCTAGCTGACAATTTAATTTACAATTAAAGTGGTTGAACTGACTTATCACCCCGTGTTGAATTAGGAATCCTCAAAAGCTTTTTTCGTACTGTAAAATCACCTTAAAAGACCCAAAAGGCACCTTACCCTCTGCCACTCTCTCAGCATGCACCAACCAGCCTGCAGTCACTCAACGTGTCTCTGCATCAACGCCACACAAACATCATTATTCTGTGACATTACTTTTTTTCCCGTAATTGATAACATTCACTCATCTTTGAAAGTACTTTACTTTAAAGTATCTCTACATTAGGTGGTGATTTCCTACAGATCCCAGAATGCATGGTGAAAGCCCCTAAAAAACTGAGGTAAAGCTATTTGGTTTAGTTGGTTGCTACACAGGTAGAGAAGGTGATTATAAGATAGAGTTAAAGAGTCTTTTCAAGTACATGTCTTGTGGTTTAACTGCATTCGGGATAGGTGCCAAAACCAGGTCTTTACCAAAAGCTGCATTATAAACAAAGTGAGCAACTGTCCCTGGGCCGCAGACCGCTAGAGGCTCCAAAAACCCCAGTTGTTTTGATTAATTGCACTAATTACTAATATTATATAATAATACTAATACTAATTGCATTCAGGAAGAAAAAAAATTTAAATAAAATTATATATATATATATATATATATATATATATAAACATATTTAGGCACTTCCACCTTTAATGGATAGGACAGCTAGATATGAAAGGGGTGAGAGAGGGGGAAGGCATGTAAGAAATTGTCACAGGTTGGACTCTAAGCCTAGACCTTCTGTGTCGAGGAATAAACTTCTATATGTGTGCCGGCTCTACCAACTGAGCTAACCAGGCCACATTATTATGTAATTTTTAAGCCTTGTCTTGTAGTTTGTAGAATGTAGTTTAAAGCAATACTAACTTTTCCCTATTTGGTCCCCCTACAGGTTGTCTCATTGGAACTACAGCCGCCCGCGCAAGCTGTAGTTCCAATGAGACCACCTGTTGGGGGACCGAAGCGGGAAAAGTTACATAGTGTTGCTTTAAAGACCTTTGGATTTCTTCAGTAATACGCAGAAAGTAAGCACTATGTCACTTAAAGTTCATATTCAATTTACCAAAAACTGACACTCAGGGAAACCTGGGATCCGTTTCTTTAACCAAAACATTTTACATGTTCATCTACTTTTATTAAGTCTTTCAATGTAAATAAACTAAATATATATATATATATATATATATATATATATATATATATATATATATATATATATATATATATATATATATATATGGGTTTTAGACTGTTGGTCAGACAAAACAAGATATTTGAAATGTCTGGAAAAGACCTTTTTTTTTAGTTTGCTTTCATTTCGCACAAGACAATGAATCAGTTAAGACAAAGTCATCAGTAGACTCATCATTAATGAAAGTAATAATTGGTTCGGCCCTAATGTGTACTCTGCTGTGTGAGCTGTACTTGACTGTGACAGGATAAATGCACAGAATATTACATTGCCCCACTGCCTTCTAGCAAGTTGATCCGGCCATGTGTTTAAATCTTCTTCCATTATACTCTATTGCAGCTGCTGAAAAGTCCTATTGTGATGTAACATTATGACCAGTTAACAACCTGAATCTAAAACCTATGCACTCTGGGGTATCCAGGTGTTATGCGGGTCTAAGACACTAGTCATGTAATTGTAACGCCCCCATGTTCAGCTCTCTGTCTGTCTAATGAAAAGACAAATGTTCAAAATGTAATAAAACCTACATCACAAAGCAACAACATAAGCCTAAAACCAAACAACATGTTGGATTTAGAAGTTTTTTTCCCATCTAACCAAAAGGAAACTGACTTGAGTCCAGACCATAAAAGAGTATTCCAGGTTCTAACAACAGTAGACCGACATGTCCTGACAATTACAGCTTTTTCCACTGCTGCCCTGTAGGACAAGGCACAGGCCGCCCATATGTAGTCAGTGAGAAAGAGAGAGAGGGGGTTGGAGAGTCGTTTCCTCTCCCTACTGGTTGCATGGTGCTTAAGCCTTCATAATGCTGACATCAGCACTCAGCTCTGACTACAACTATAGCCCCAACACACACACACACACACACACACACACACACACACAGGTCACTAACAGGTTTGAGCCAAATGCTGTATTCAAGATGCATCTTAATCACCAGCAGCGTCAACGTGATTGTGATTGCTGGTGTCATGACAACCGCCAACATCATCTTTCATTCTATCAATGGCAGCTTTATCAGGTGAACCTGAGGCCAGCGGGGCTGGACAAAGCAGAGAGAGTGGAGCGAAATCATGTTTTCTGTCATGTATCAATCAACAGCACACCGCAAAAAAGACATACAACACGTGTCACATGTCACACGCACACACACACACACACACACACACACACACACATCCCAAAAACCTAAAAAAAAACACACAGATCACGCAACATCGCAAAACAGTGCAAAAAAACATCACACAATGATATAAAATAAAAAAAAAAAAATAAAAAAAAAAAAAACAGTACCCCACGCTGCACACCAACCACAACGCTCATCCTGCAGGTGTTGGCTAATTTAACACCAAACCACTCCACACTAGGCCACACCTCGCCAAGCACTCCGGCAAACATACCACACTGCAACCCCGGTACCTTTGGCTGTCTGCTCGGCATTGCTTATCAAAGGATATGGCCATTCGGTGATCTTTTTGGCGTACTTCCTCACCAGGTTGTCTTCGCTGAAGAGGAAGAGGGAGCGGTTGACCGTTAGGCAGCTCTGCCGGACGGGTATAGGGTTGTACAGGGCCATGGTCCGGGCTCTCTGGGCCATCGACTGCTTGTACATCCGCTGCCCTCCGGGGGGCCCCCCTTGCCTGCTGCCGCCGCGGCCGGGCCCCCCTTGTCCGCCGGCACCCCCGCCACCACCGCCACCACCACCTCCTCCTCCTCCTCCATACCTGTTGGGTAGCTCGTCTCCAAAACGCGCCATTCTGCAGACACCAAACGCCAGAGGTTAGGAAGGAGCCGGGGGGGAACCTCAGAGTGACACCTCCACATGCCACCACCCCATCAGCCTCGGCTCCAAACACATGCAGAATGGAGTTGGGTTCGGTTCCTTTTCTGGCTTATCGCTCTGTGTCTCTCTCTTTTTCTTTCACTCTCTCTCCTCCTATCTATCTGTGTCTCCTTCCCAGATCTTCAGCGCCGAGAAGATACCTCCATTTGTGTGTGGAGAGGGAAGGGGGGAGGAGGAGGAGAGAAGAAGGGGAGGGAGAGGGAAGGGGGAGAGGGAAAGCGCACGGTGTCTCTGATCGTGTGTTTGGAATATGAATGGGAAATAGAGTGATGTGTTTATGTAATTTCTGGCAAATCAGCCCTATGACAGAAAAAGAAACAAGATTGGTTTTATTGTCGCGCGAGAAAACTGTCAAAAATGTTCGAGCTTGTCAGAGCATGAGCGTTTTCTCTCCGTCGAAAAGCAAGGCATCCTGTTTTTTTATTTTTTGGTCGGGAAAAACCTCTCCAAGAGTGAGCCGGTTCTTGCATTTCGATAGGCAAAGAAATCGATCACTTTTAATACATGCGATAAGGATGCATCACTGTGCGTTAAATACATATTGCAATCATCTCCACTAAGTAGGCTTCCCTAGCTGGAGACTGCGTCTTTTTTCCCCACTCAACAGCCTAGTGTATCTTGACAGGATCTGCAGTTGTCCTTTTTTCTCTCTCCTCCCCAGGTCCCCTTTTTCCTGCGAGATAAAAATAGGAATAGATAAGAGTAAAACCTTTTAATAATTCATTTATTCTTGTGCCATATATCCGCAATGTTTGATGTGGCACGGCAGATATCCCTGCTGCCACCTCTCACTGCCACCACGCCACTCGGGTTACACGCAAACGCCAAACGAGGGGGGCTTCCCCAAAATCCGAGCCTGGTGACATTTGTTGATATTTGGTGATGGACGGTGCAGCATCCCCCTCCTCCTCCCCCCTCCTCCTCAACAAGGCGTCGGTCACTGATTTGGGGCGTGATTGCGCGCACTTGGAGACGAAAATACACCGGTGCTCAATCTACCAATTTATATCTTGCCCACTTCCCCGCGGGAAAAAAAAAATGAGTTGATGAAACTAAAAGAAAATTAGTGTCCACAACAATCATCTATAATCCAAGGTTGAAAGAATAAGAATCCCGGACGAGTAGGATCCGGAGGAGCAGAAAAAGACCACTGGGGGAGGCAGCATCATCACCATCATCAATTCTTGTTCGAAAAATACGACGGCGGCGGTGCGGGTGTGTTAGAGTAGCAGCGGCTCGCATCTTCTTCGCCACCGGGCAGAAACCCACCATCCCCGCCCAGCAGCATCGCCCCAGAGGCTCCTCGAACCAGATAGAGGCGGCCTGCCCCGTAGAGCTACAGCAAGTCCAGCGTTTCTTCTCTCTCTCTCTCTCTCTCTCTCTCTCTCTCCCTCCCTCTCTCTTTTCCTCCCTCTCTCTTTTCCTCCCTCTGTTTTTTTCCCTTTCCTTCCTCGACCCCCCAGGGGGACGTGAACCAACACACAGTCGGTCCAGAGGCTGTATATTCCCGTGGAGACCAGCCTTGGAAACGAAGAAACCCGACAAGCGGAGCGCTTCTCCGGCTCTCCTGCGTTCAGTCAGCCGTCGGGGTTGAGCCGCGCACTGAGCATCTGATCAGTCTAACGGGAACCGAGCGCCGCGCGTAGATCCGTGGCCAAGCCTTGCAGCGCACGACGCACGGTGCCTCTCCGGAGCCTCCCCCCACTCCAACCCACTCCCCAGTGCACGACGGAGATGTATGGGCGTTAGATGGGTATGGCCAGGTATGGCAGCTCTCTGTAGCCCGTAATCTTAATCTAATGAGGAATAATCAACCATAAAAAAAACATGTCAAATCTGGTGGAACGGCCAAAAGATATCAGACTTTTGTTACCTGTGATAGTTTAGAGATCTAGATCTGATATGTTTTCATTTCCTCACTTATTAATAATCAGCAGGCTTGGAAATATTGGTCTCCAATGATGCTAGACGCAAGCTATGGACTTTCCAAAGCTGATTTAGTGAGGCCCCTTGAGAAGATGCAGCTCACGGCTTCCTCTCATGGAAGTGTCAAAAGCACGAACAGCACAGTCCCCCCCCCCCCTTCACTGTTTACTCAAACCCATCAAACCAAGCAGAAGGCTTTGCCATGACCAGGAGAAGGGGGGAGGGAGGAGGTGTTGGTGGTAGTGGTGTGGGGGCTCATAAAAGAAATTGTTAATGAATGCGGATAACAGTAAGGTGAAGAGGAAAAGTGATTCCCAAAATATGAACCGGGGCCAATTTTGATCTCCAAAAAGGACTTGAATGGCATCCTCCCAGCAAAATGATCATCTATTTTCACTATTTTTAATCTCCCATCTGACAGTATAGACGGTTAAGTAATCATGTACCAAGCCAAATCTAATAATAAAAATCAGCTCAAATGGGATTCCTTGGGAACACATAAGAAAAACTACCATGTGCTTAACTTGACTTGATGTGATTTTTGAGCTTATTGGGGATTGAATGGGTTTTATAGGCCAATGTTTTTGCAGAATTTTATCTTTCACTGATAAATGTATGAAAAAAAGATGTTGCCAATAGACTCAGTTGGACGAACATTTCATCTGTGTGGCCAAGAGGAGAGTTGGGGGAGTTTGTGAGTGTTGTGTTTGGTTTTTTTGAGGACGGTCTGTTGTTTTGAGGACAATTTGAAAGAAGTTTTATCTCCCCTTCATTCCTCCCTTCTCCTCCAAGCCGTCTGTCAGTCTGGCTCAGGCATCTGAGTCCTCTTTGATGCCGCTCAGCAAGCTGTTTGCTTGGGCTAAACCGACCAAGCTGTCACCTCTCCAGAACAGGCAAATGAAGGTGGTGGTGGAGATGGGGAGGGGGGCAGGTGCAGAAAATCTCTTTCAAATGGATTCTTTTGAGATATTTTTTGTCAAAGTTACATAATGAAAATTGAAAACAACAATTGAGTTGAAAGACAGTGAAAAACACTAACTTTGGTCACTTTAGTACATTGATGCTGTCCTTGGTCCTGAAACGGCTAACTGACATGTTTCCAAGGACTTTTGGTGCTGTCTGGAGTGCTGAAACAAGAGTATAAAGCTCTGAACACCACCTGCGTGCCTTCGGGAGAGATTACCTCCATTGTGCATCAGTGTGGGTTAGTTACTGTACCTCCGGCCATCTGTTAAATGCTGAGAAGTATTTGCGAGTTCTGCTTGCAGTTTGTGTCCTCTACCAGCTACTTTGGCAGGTAACTACCCATCATTTGGAGGCCTTACTCTGTTCTAAAAATCCGTTGGTAGAATCCTCAAAGTTGGCCATATGGTGGGTTTTGGGATGGATCTGAAGGCAAAGTGTGCCAGGCTATATAGAAGTCAATAAAGTATTGCAAAACTTCACGAAAGAGGATAACCTGGTGCTGCGCAATGTGCAATTGTATGGCTTCTTCTTCTTCTACATGTACTTCTCTTTTCTCTCCCAGTTAAAACAATGTCACGTTTTTCAACCTACAGCATATATAATGTGAAGATCACTTTTATTTTCCCAGAAAGGATTGTGTTAAAGTAGCATGAATTGCATTGAACATTGAACATTTTCATTCATTTGTCACGATAAAACGTAGCTACCAGATAAAAAGTAGCAATCATCTGCATTGCAGTTTAATTCAGTCAGGTGCTCATCAAATGATGGGTTTGCGGCACACCAAATCTAACATCCCGACATCTATTTAAACTGGGTTTTTTTAAGTAATGGCGGTCCTCCAGTACCTTCTTCTTGAGTTGCTCTAATGAAGCACACATTTTCATTCTTTTAATACTTCCATTTTGTATGTGATAAACTCTTTACATTTTTTAGCGTACCACCTGGTTAAGTTGGAGCTTTTCAACCAACTGAGTCAGTGTGTCATTTTGTTTAGCTGTTCACAATACATGTGTTATTGGCACTGGAAAAACACAAAATTAATCTTGGCCATAAATAAAGAGGATCAAATAAATCCCATTTATACTGTCAAATAGTATATATATATATATATATATATTTATATTTTGTCTTGATCTCAAATGTAGATTGATACATTTTCTGAAGATGGGAGATGAGCTGTTTTTGCAATATGAGTAATTAATCTCTTAGAAAAGCTCTCACTGGTTCACCGTTACCCTGAGGTTACAGTGTGTATAACTGACCAGCTGTAGTGGTCACAGAGCTAAGCTATTATTTACAAGATGCCATTTTAACGTCACAATGTGTGTGCATCAGTGGATTTGCTCGTCATCTGATTCCCGTAGACCAGTGGCTACTAACAGGCACGATAAAAGCCCGTTCCCGCTGACAGCAAGGGAGAGAGAGAGTGAAAGTGAGTGTCGGGAAGAGGTGGGTGGTGGTGGATGGCGGGGTGGGGGCGGTGCCGGTGTACAAGACTGCCTGTGATTTGCGCGATCACGGGAAACCACACGGTGGGATGCCAGGGATGACAAGCTGTCCCCATCACTTATTAATAATGAGGACAGACAGAGAGGAAGGTGACGACTGGAGACATTTCGCTCCCTCCCTCCTTTTCCATTTTTTTTTTTTTTTTTGCACATTGGCATGCCTCTGTTATCGCTGCTGCATGCCCATGCAGCTTTCCCAGGCCCTCTCCCTGTGAGTGTGTGTGCGTGGGATGGTGTGTGCTGCTGCTGCTGCTGCTGCTGCTGCTGCTGCTGCTGCTGCTGCTGCTGCTGCTGCTGAGGGAGTCATGCTGAGGCCCGGATGCGCAGCATTGTCATTCAGGGAGCGTTCACACAGGCAACCCCCGCAGGAAGCCCTGGCACCTCCCCCTTGAAACGACCACCCCCCTCCCCCCCTTACCACCTACTCTACTCACCCCCCCACCCTTTCATTCTATGATCTTACTCAGCAGGCCAAGGCAACAGAGCTGTCTGAAAGGTAGAGAATGAGAGGAGAGAGAGACAACACAGCAGGATAAGTGCCAATTCACGTTCAACTGAAAAAAAATAATGAAAATATTTCAGTGCCAACAGCTCCTTCTCTTCATTGACTGCTGTAGCTGCAGTTTATCCAATGGCAGTTTTATTTTTTGCTCTCGAATGGCTGCAGTATATAGTAAATATCGCTGAAATTTAAAATGAGTGAAGTAGACCCAAGAAATTGAATTCCCAGCATGACTACAGATGAACAAAATAACAATGCAGAGCTGCAGACACGTGTGTTGATTTCAGTGGGATCTAAATTACTGACTTTACATATCATTTTATTTGTTTCATTGTTCATAAAAAACATTGCATATGGAGCTTTTTATGCGTATCCAAGTGCAGATGACTCCATCACGCCTAAAATGGAAACTACAACTTAATAGAAGGGTTTAGGGCAGAAAATCTACAAAAATATCCCCTGATTATGTCCCAGTGAATATTGGGGGGGATGTGGAGATTAAAAGTAGCGAAGGTCTCACAAAAAAATGCCAACAAGTTAAATTATGGTAGGAACCAGTTTTACAGAAGCTTGACCCATAAAAGAATCCTAACCGTTCATTTAATTCAGACTCTCACAAATGTACAAACGTTATGGAAGTGCCAAATTACTTTATATTATATAAATAAAAATTTTGGTCAGGGTTTGGGCAACAAATATACACACGTTGGGATCAGGTACATCTCCTGGGTTTTATTCTTAAATTCACACAGTTTTCCTACACCTGTACTGTGAGCCCTCTGAATGGCGTACAGCAGAACACAAGTTAGAAAGTTGAAAATTGGTATAACGCTTTTCTCTTCTCTCTTATTCTCTTTGTTATTTGTGCTTTATTTGTGTATGTTAAGGTGAATTTGCTGCCATTAGATGTATTTCATTATAACTTCAAATGTTAGAAGAGCAGAGATCTGCATTCTGTTGAGCTCATTGGACTTGATGTTACAATTCAAATGTAATGAAAAAGAATATTTTTTAGCTTGCTTCGCTGTTCAAAGCAAACACATTTGTGTACCAATGTTAGCACACAACTTCATGTTGATACCACAAATACATTTCATATGTTGTACTTGCCGTCAGCTTAGTTCATCACAGGTGGACTGTTTGATGATGATCATGTTGTAATCTGTCTGTCTATTTCATTTTACAGTAACTCAAAATATCCATATTGAACAACAAAACTAAAGCGGTCAATATACCACTTCTCCCGTTTTTTTTTTACCTGTTTGTTGTGTCCTGTATTTGCTTGCGGGATCTGAGCCTGGATTGTACATTCAGCTTGCTGAAATAGTACTTAAGTGTATTGTTGTGTCATTCAACTGTGACAGCCCTGAGTTGATGATTCTGGAAGGCAACTGCTGCCAAATATGGCACTGCAAAACACACTCACTGGGATTTAAGGGTAATTTCAACAGTGTCCAAATAAATGGAGTTAAAATTACTGAGCAGCTAAGAGCTAGCATCCTGACAGTTTCAAAGAATGTTTTAAGACAAGCTGGTGAAGTTCCAGGTACTGGGTTAGTTACATCCGAGTATATTCATGAACCTTAACTCTCAATGTTCATGATCATTTGGTGAAGGGTGTGTGTCTGAGAGAAAGAATAGTGGTGGTGTGTGTGTGTGTGTGTGTGTGTGTGTGTGTGTGTGTGAGGGGGTTATGCAGTCAGGCAGAGAGGTATAGCAAGCTGATGTAGCGTCCAAGCTAATTAGAGGATTGCTATTTTTTTGGCTCGTTCTCACGCCAACTCAACCTGTATTAATTGATTGGCTGTTTAATGGAAGTGGAGAGGAGGAACAAAGGAGGGAGGAGGAGGAGGTGGAAGAGGAGTGTGCTGGTCTCAGCTAATGGGCCCGGCTCTGGTGTGTGGAGTAAGCATTCTAGTCAAAGAATCAGCACTATAGGACGGATGAAAGGAAAGAAAGCAAGAGAGAAAGGGAGGGAGAGAAAAAGAACAACTCAGATAAGAGATGGAGAAACTGAAAGAGAAGACAACTCTATATATTTATTAATTAACTGCATCATGACACCACAGACGGGAGATCATAACCACCCACACACTCCCCCGCACACATCCTCCAGTGACTATACAGAGTGATATTACTGAATTATTATTAGTATTATATTATCTACAGCTATTATTTAAGTTGATTCTTACAGAGTATGTGATTATTCACTGCCTGTATAGTTACACCTTTAGAGATATTTATCTATCTGCAAAAATGTATGACATTACTTGCAACTTGAAACACAAGAAAACATCAGCTATGAGTAAACACTACAGAAAAACTGCTCACAGCATCAGCTGGAAAGGGGTTACAGGTCATTGACCAGGAGTCAAAAGACGGCCAAAGAGAAGGACGTTCACACCTGATGCAAGAGGCCATCTTTGAACCACCTGATAACTGACACATGGCCAATCCTTTCACATAGTGAATGTGAAGGAATTGGCCTATTTCGCAAAGTTACAGAAACTGTCGGACATAGTGCCCCCCTCAATTCTGACGATGGAAAGTTGTGAAGGAAAGAGGGTTCAGACGATGACTGACCATCTGAAAAGCCCTTATTGTAATGTGAACTGACTCTATGAGGAATATGAATATGAGCATACAAAGATCACGGGTCAAAGGGCACAAGTATTACTACATCCTACTGTTTTCAGACTGCCTATCTCAGGAGATTTAGTCAGCTAACCATGCAATAAAATCAAGTACAAGTTAGCAAATACTGTGGTAAATAAGTAGCCCATTTGGTAAAGGTAATGTCTGTGATTCTGGAGAAAGGTTGTTTAAATTTGAAGTCCACACCCAAACAAATACAGTCATGGCCTTTCCCCGCCCTGTGCACCAAACAAACAGAATAGTGTTGCATTGTTTGTCTCCCATTTACAGAACCAGGGCTGTGTCTGAAAACAGGACAGCCAGCTAGCAGCCTGTGAGGAAATATTCACTCAATTTGACATGTTTGAAGTGTTGGATTGGGATTGCAGAATACACTTTTACCGTTGCTTTGGGAATCATTTTCACCATGGCACAGGTGTTGCCTGTTATTTGCCTTTGTCTTTTTATATGCGCACATAATATACACAGCGTGCGATGCATGCACAGCAAAACAAAACATTCAAGAATCAAATCCCCCTTTTCAATACCACGGATACAGTGCCACTCCGCCGGCCATGCCAAGGCACTTATTTATTAACGTCATTGTCCATTGAAAAATAATGTCAAAATGAAATAGCACAACATGGTGTCCACATGAAACACAATGCTTTTAAGTCGGGGAGCGGAAACAAAATACGTTCAATCAGGAAACGCTCGTTCCTTCCTCGGGAGTGTTTTAAACACTATCTTTTTCTTAAACTCATTTTGGTGCCTTAACTTAACTGTCACCACATGGCGCTCACTTTTTCAAAATCCACTCCCATGGGCCCCTGAAATATATGGTATATTGGTGAATTGATCACTTTTATTAATAAAAATTTAGCAGAGGCAGGGATATGTAGACCTGGCGAATCACACCCTGAAAATACAAATAAAAAGGATGAAATAAACAGTAACATATGAAAATGCACAGGTGGGATGAAAAAAAAAGTCTGACAGCTTGGTAAAGGAACATTCAAATTAAAGACAGCTGTACATGCTTGCTACCAATTTACAAATTAACATAAATATTCTGAGACGTATGTGATCAAAACTAGAGTTTAGACTCATTTGACATGAAACTATTAAAACATGACTGGAAGACGAAGCAGAAAAAGATCAGAAGGGCCAGGAATGTGTCTGATATGATGGAAGTCAAATATTGTAGAATTCTGTCCAGGTTTTGCTCGTTATATCCAAAGTGCTCACATTTTATGGTATTATTATGGTATAATGCGCAAAGCTGATTTACTTAATGCTGAAATTTCTACAAACGCTTACAATTTAGTTGATGCTTTATTACTATACATTAAACTAGTTTTCACCAAAACAATGCAAGAACTTAAAAATCAACATAAAACTATAATCTATTCCATCTTTGGAAATAATCCTCACTAAAGTGTTAGGGAGTGGCAGCTTGGGGAGAGAGAGAGAGAGAGAGAGAGAGAGAGAGAGAGAGAGAGAGAGAGAGAGCGCGGACAAAAAAGAGAGAAAGACTATGCACCGTTACTTTATCCACTGGCAAAAATGCAGAGCAGTCTTGCCTAAAATCATGAGCAAATATAATATAAAACCCCCTCGCAGGCTAAACCAAGATCCAAACTCTGTCGAGAGAAAAACCCAGAATGCTCATTTCAGTGCAGCACAATATGTGGCAACCTGCCAAAGCCTGAGGGACGGCCAACGGAAAGGCAAGTCAAGCACGTCAAGCCCATATGTCTCAGGATGTCTAATACCCACCGAGGGGCTGTGATAGCCATCCAGTTGGATAAATGTTAAATTTACAGGGGAATCAACCCAAATAAGACTAACAGTAAGCTTTGTTTGGTTTACCCTTTCACTGTGGGCATGGTTTTATTCTAGAGAGGCCTTTTTAAAATAGTTTGTTAAGGGTAAATATGACTCTGCAGCAGAGATTAAGCCAGTAAAGATGTCTGCTGGAGGATCAGCTAATTAGGGAAACAACAAACAGGCTAAAAGAGAGTTACCTGAGTATGGAAACATTCAGAAACAAGTTAAAGTAAAGAGCCTGCCAAGTTTCCTGGTAACCCATCTATCCAGACACAAAGTTATTTATATCTACCAGTGAGGACATTTTTTTTAGTAACCAGACAAAAAACAGACAAAAATCAACTCTTTTCCTATAATATCCTTCCTTCATGCCAATTTAACAGACCTGCAGACTGTTAAAATGTTGTCAGTCTTGTTAAAAATCCCTCATACTATTATTACTGTTTCTACGGTTACTTTAGATGATGTGTAACTGGAGGAAGCATCCCGATTAGTCATTTCAAAGAGGCTGTAGTGTGGGAACTGCTGCTCCTCACCATGAGTGAGTGAATTATGACTCCCAATACTCTGATTAAAGAGCACAGTCAGGACGTTGCTGAGATCTACTACTTTTCCCCTCAATCCCCTTCAATTCAACTAACCTCACATCTTTCTCTCATTCAAAATTAGCTCTGTCATTCGGTACAGATGGAGGGTTTAATAGGTCAAGTGTTTTTTTTAAAGGATTTTATTAGATAAGAATAGGGAGAGGAGAGGAGAGGAGAGGAGAGGAGAGGAGAGGAGAGGAGAGGAGAGGAGAGGAGAGGAGAGGAGAGGAGAGAGCAAATAAAGGTGATGAGGTGTGAATTCGTTTTTTATTTTATATTTTGTCTACATACAGTATATTCTGTTCTAATTTAGATATGCATCCGTTTATAAAAAATGGTGTGTGTATAGCGTGGAGGGGGCTACGACTAGATTTATAATGGGAATAATAAATCCTTGAATCCTTGAAGAGGGAAGAAGCAGGATGACAAAGGGAGATGGATGAAAGTTAGGTAACCAAACTGGGTCAGCTCAGCGTCCAGCTTGAATTAAGCAGACTAACCTCACACATTGATACAGTCCAGCCTGAGATGCAGACTGAGGGACAGAGAGATTGTACTTTACTACACGATAGTTTAATAAATAGAGACCAAATTATACGTATCTTTAGAAACATGGACAATCTATGAAATGGATCATGCTGCCTTGCCGTTGCAAAAAGAAACATTACACAAAAAATTGTTACGCCAGGTCTTTTGGAGTAGTGAGATAACATAAATGCATACACGTAATATGAAGGGGGGGGGCTGTTGGTTGATCTGAGTTAGCCAACGTGGTGTGGCTAAATCAGAGGTCTTCCCGAGGACAAGATTGTGTCCTGAGAGAGACCGTTATGCTGCCGGCTGCAAAACGACACTATTGAAAACAAAAAGACTTACAAACTTTTGGAAATACACCTTTTGAAAACAACACTACAACAACGCAAAAGGGCGTGGGCTGGCCCAGCGAATGCGAAGACAGACCCAAAGCTGCGTCGTGGTCACTGGGGCAAGCAACCATCTTCAGACACGAAACCATGCAGATTCTGGGTGAGTCAGTTTAACACAGTACAAACCCCTCTAGAAGTAGAAAACATACACTCATCCAGGCACGTGGGTCTCATTCTCACGTTGAACACAACACGTAGGGAGAGCGAGACAGGTGATTAATGTTACTGGCTAGGTTAAGCAGCTGTGTGCCTTTGGTATACGAGCCCAGATTAGCTGTAACCCTGTGTAACAAAACCAAAGCATCACATACAGACAGTGAAACTGTGCTATGAATATATTAAACCAATTAAACAATTAACAGCATATTCAAGGCCACAGATGCAGCGTTCCACATGAGAAGAAGTAGGACAAAGCAACGATGATCCCAGTAGTGTTGTGTGCTATTTTTCTTTTCTTGACATAAAAGTGTACCCAGAGGTCTGTGTGACTCCTGATTTGCCCAGAACAGAGTGCGCATTAAGGAAGCTGCAATCAGAACAGGGTCTGTTGAGCTCCGGCCCTTTTTCTATCTGGAGCTTTCTAAAACTAAGTGATGCAACAACCACCACCGGCTAACTCCCAACCACATATGTTTGAGGCTTATATTGTAGACTGAGCACAATACTTTTAATTCCTGCTAAAACAAGCATGCTTCTCTACATTTTTGAGAGGAGACAAAAGCAGAAAATCTAAGATTGTCTGTCTGACTTGTCATCCCAAATGCAGTGTGTAACTCCCTTTGTGGCGATTGCTCAAAACTCTGGATTATATTTAATGACAATGTCTTTAACCAGTGTACCAGTAGAGGTGGGAACATTTATCCATTCTTAGATGCATCGCCAATCTCTCAAACAATTCAATGCTCGATGCAGATAAGTTAATAATTGATTAAAAAAAAAGACTGTCTCCAAACATGTACAAATTAGAAAACCAAGTGATTGAAAGAGGATGGGATAATGGACAACTTAGAACTTAAGCAAGAGTGCGGAAAAAAACACAAAAATGCCCAAAAGGAAAACAAAATAGAATTTTGCACACATGATAATAATAATAATTAAGCAAAACACATGAAGGCTGTTCATCTACTTTATCACGTTGCATCTGACCACCTCATGTGTCATGTTCTGAAAAGCCAATTCTCCACCTTTAAACATGACTGAGTCTCTGACATGGAAGCTCACTGTGTGAGAAGGCGACTTTCACAAGCATGTTGAAGGCTTAAGCCTGGAATGACTGCACAATAAAAACCTCAGTAGACAAAACATTTAATTAAAAACTTCTGTGTGACAAATATATGTCAAAATCTAAGCTTTGTCTAGCTGCTTTGTCTAGGAAGTGATTAGCAAACTGAGTAGCAAACTCTGATCTATATGTATATTTTTTTTAAATCCAGCATGGAAATTATTGCATCGAGATACATCAATATTTGGTTTAGAATCAAATCGTTGGTCTCTGAATCAGAATCGAGTCGAATCGTGAGGTGGCCAGAGCTTCCAGTGATTTTAGAATGACTTCTTTCTATGTATGAAGACTGCATGGTTAAGGTTAGATAAGTGTCATGATAGTGGCAAATAAACTATGGTTAGGGTATTGTTAAGGTCAATGTTGCTTGCAGGTCAGGCGAGACACAAACTTTAGTAGTTCTTTTCCTAAACCTAACCAAGTAGTTCAAACGGTGCAGACTTCCTTATTTCAACCCAAACTCCAATTGTTTCCTTAATCTTTTGTTGCCTTAACATTGATCGCAGAAAAAATTGTGCACAAGCTTTTAATAGAATACCATTTGAACCGTTGTATGAGGATACATTGCATACATACACCAATGCCCAGCCTGCATTGGATTTCAAAACATCACAAATTCCTATAGTAAAGTCACTATAATTGTGCTGGGTATATATTTTTTAAACAATAAAAAAATATCACTGACAAAAACATTCACCAAAGAGGAGACATTCTGGTTAAATAGTCCATATTGCCATTTTTCCAGGCTTTTGAGACAAAGTTAGCTAAGTTAAACACGTCAAAAGCGATCAACCTTTCCATCGGAACATCAGACTGTTTCATTTCATAGGGAATCTTAATCTTAAATCATTATAATTTGTACATATTAGGCTTGTGTCAGAGTAAACTAAATCCCATACCAGGGTCCGTTAATTTGTAATTATTTACAATGCTCCTGTACAAAGCAGTCATCATTGTCTTAGTTGGATTAAAAGCAGTGTGTGTTAAAGGTCCCATGGCATGACAATTTTTACATTAATATGCGTCCCCCAGCCTGCATATGGTCCCTCAGTGGCTAGAAATGGTGATAGGTGTAAACCGAGCCCTGGGTATCCTGCTCTGCCTTTGAGAAAATGAAAACTCAGATGGGAAAGAGACTTCAGATACAGTATTAGGGGACCACTGAAGTCTATATAAAGGCATCCAAAGAGCACCATGTCACTGGACCTTTAAGCATTGTACTCTCAACAAGTACTGATGTATCCCGCAATAAATCTAGCAAAGAGCATGAAGAACCAAGGCCGAGGTCTAATTCCCAGCACCGGTCTGTTTAAATGAGGCTAAACCAGGCGGACTGCAGAGTTATGTGAGTGTCTTTGTCTATTTTTGGTACTGCGTGTTGGACTAAACCTTCGTCTCTCCAGGTGGTTACACCGCCTCCCACCAAATGCATGTTGGGACAGGTAACAAAAATAAAATGGTAGAAAAAGAAGTGAATAGTTGTTACAGGTATTGTTGGCAAAAAGAAAAAGAAACATAGACTTGATCCCTGCAAGCAAATGTGCAGTTTTTAATACTTTCGCTGAATTCCTGAGACTTATGAGAGTAAGGAGGAAAGACAAAAGGACATGGAGAATTGCAGAGGGTAATGATGGGGAATTAAGAAAAGGGTGAAAACCACAGGAGATGAAGTAGAGAGAAGGGCAAAAATGTAAGAGAAGATGACAACAGAGAAAGAAGAAATAAGAAATGTAAGGGGGGGGGTGACGAGACAAGTGACCAAAAGAGGGCAGAAAAAGGCAAGGAGCTAAGCATGTGATGAAAAGCAGCTGAGGGGAAGGTTAAGAGAAGGTAGGGTGGAGGAGGAGAGATTTATAGAGGAGGCAGGAAACAAGGTCAGATAGGAAGTGAGAGTAGAGAGATAGCATAATGAAAAGAAGGAGACGAGGAGCTGAGCAAGCGAGTGAGCGATTGAAAGGACAAGATAAGGAGGTGGAGAAAGGTGAAAAAGAGGGGAACAGGGACGGAGGAAGATAGTGAGAGGGCGAGGAGGAGAGATACAAAGGAGGGAGGGAGAGTGGGAGGGAGGAAAGGGAACGGAACAGTCTGTTTTCTCTGTTACCTCGCTTAACTCTTTACCCCTTCTTGTGTGTGTGGGTGTGTGTGCGTGTGTGTGTGTGTGTGTGTTCACTCTTAAATGAAGTCTCTCCTTATGGAACAATGAAAAGAGTACTCCCATTGATTTATTGTCAAACTCACAATGGACAGTCAATCTGCGTCACAGCCGATGAAGCAGGACCAGGGATGATCTTTTTTACACATTCTTCTTCCTTGTCAGAACCTTGCGCGTTCCCACAATGCAACTCGACTGATATGAGTTTGGTCAGACATTGAGGTGTGTTATGCTAACAGAAGCTAGCAGAGATGACTAGCGGGACTAGCGGGATACAGCAGTAAACTCACTGCTTTCTAACTCCACACTCGCTTTTTTTATTTTCAAACTTGTAGTCTTCAGCAACAACCGACGCCGACTCACGTCGTGTCACATCACTTTATCAGCAATTTATCGACTTTCATGCAGCTCCTTCTGGAGCCCCAAAAGGCGTCATACAACTATTTTTTTCACATTTGCAGAAGTACTCCCATCACATAGAAACTGGCTTTGAAGTGTAAAATCAGCAGAATTTTCCTTAAAAAGGATTGGGTAAGATATGCAGCTGTGATGGTTACGGGCTGGGGAATGTGTTGTGCATGTGCGTGTGTGTGTGTGTGTGTGTGTGTGTGTGTGTGTGTGTGTGTGTGTGTGTGTGTGTGTGCTGTAAGTAGACCAGGACACAGAGGTAAACCAGGCAGTGATAAAGTGGTTGGATAAACCTGCTCATTACACCTGTCCTTTCTCCCTTCTTCCTCCCTCATTTCTCACTCACTCCCTCTATCCCTCTTTCACAACCCCCTTTCCTTTATGCCCCTCTTTCTTCCGTACCGTTTCACTCGCCTCTCTGTTTTTCACTCTCATGTTCACTTCTCCTTCCTCATTTCCTTCCATTTTTTTAATGCATTCTCATTCCCAACCTCCCCATCTTTCCCTTCCTGCTCCTCCACTTTCTGTATCATTTCATTTTTATCACTTCGCCTAAAGTCTGCCTCTTGTTTTAATCTCATGCTCACTCTTCCTCAATGCCACTGTATCTCTGCTCTCTTTTTCTGTGTTCTCCATTCTCTTTTTCATCTCGATTTCACTGTCCCGTTCTCTGATTCTCTATCACCCTTCTTTACTTTTTCTCTCGTTCTCCAGCTTGTGAATAAACATCTACGTCAGTGTGTGAACATTTGAAAAGGGACAGAAACTAAGTATAGTCCGCTGCAGGAGACGTTTCTCCAGTGTTTATAAAGGGAATCTTATCGATCATATTTTGAGAATTTTGCAGCAAGTCTTGCCCCTAAATTACAACATAGGTCTGTCAGTGTTTTCCAAAAGGACCCAAGATCTTCACCAACACATACTCAACAAAAAGATATCAACTGCAAAAACAGAAACACAACACAATAGAAGTAAAACAAATCAAAGTCCAAATTCTACAGGTTTTGTTGTCATGACAAATTTCAATAAGGTTCAAATCTCTATTTATTAAAATTGTTTCACACTGCACTGTTCAAGTAAAATGAATGTGTAGTGCAACCTGAAGCCAGATGTAGGCTATCAATCCAACAACAAAATAAATCACATTCAGGAGGAATACAAAAATAAAAACTTAAAGCAAACAAAGCAAGTGCGAAAAGAGTAGCCAGTATTTGTTTTTTTAACAGTACAATAATGAATAATAATAATAATAATAATTCCTTCAGTTGTCGGCGTTCAGGCCCTAATAAGCTCTTGTTTAACATCCAAGCTCTTCTCCCTTTAATCTAACATTAGAAAAGTGCAATTTTAGCAACATATCCAACAATAAACCAAATTAACATTTCAAGTCACTTTCAGGAGCAATACACAAATAAAAAAACTTAAAAATAAAAATTTTAAATTTTTCTCTCTCCTTTCTAAGGGAATTATAAGCTTGATTTAAACCAGACAATTTCTTAATACGAATCCTTTATAACTGATGTTATAAAGGACTTGTGAGATATCTGAAACAATCTGGCCTGGTTGCAAAATATTGAAGACAGTGCTACAGATGGGGGAGACGCAGCACAGTTTACCTCACACTCAAGTCAGTGCATGGCATACTGTGTACGGGTGAGCTACGGGAGAAGCTGGTGAGGCAGAGGTGAGCAGAATGTACGGTGTTTTTCTGCTATAATCCTGACTCAGGGTAAAATACTCCCCACACTTTAGAAGACCGTGTGTGAGCCTTTTTCTCAACGTGTTGTTGCGAGGAATCCATACTTGCACTGTTGCTGGTGGCGGCCATGTTATTTCTAGACGTGACGCGTCAACGCAAATTGTTTGTGTCGACGCATTTACTTAATCGATAATGTCGAAACGTCCCAGCCATAGCGCCAAGTGATTATTCAAAGTGGTGAAGAGGCTAAACCATTACCGGTGATGCTCATTGTTTGGGACACAGTTTGGATTCTACATTGACTAAACATTGTGCTGCAGCCATAATTCACTCTAAGTAAGAAGACAGGTGGATTTTTACATAAGAATCTTGCTGAGTGCAGCTTTAATGTGCTTAAAAGCCATTCAAAGTTTAAACTCATTTACTTACTAAGTCAATTTATCTCACAGTGTGTGTGTGTGTGTGTGTGTCATAAATGTCCCCAGTGTGGCGGTTTCATTGAGAAAAAGCTGAGGCATGAAGGGTAAAGCACTGCCCTCACTAAATGGGAGTGGCTGGCAGTCGGCCAATCACAAAGAGGGGGTGACCATGAGTGACAGCTAGAGAGAGAAAGAGAGAGAGCGAGAGAGAGAGAGGCAGAGAGTGTGAAGAGCTCTTAAGAAAAACAGAATGTCATCTACCACCAGTGATGCAGTCACCCTTGAACCAATCATGAAGGAGTACTCCATTGTTCACTCATTCATTTTTCATAATGCATTCATCCAACTCTATCCATAGCACGCCTCACATGGGGCGTTGGCTTGTGCTTTGGAGGAAACATTACAGTTTTACTACAGAATGTTTTCCAATGTGTTGCATTATTTAATCTTTGCAACAAGCAAGTTTTAAGATAATTTATATAGGCTAGGGCTTTTCTTTTCTTTTCTTTTTTTAAATCGGCTTTGCACCAAAGTGCTTCACAAAGACAGATACACAGTATGTATACAAGCATGAAGACATTTGTGCATTGATGTTGTAGATATGAAAACAAGATTAAAATAAACAAATATAATCCCAGGGAAATAGATAAAACAGAACTGATTAAGCAATTAAGCACAATTAAAAGCCAGGGAATAAAAGTGAATCTTAAGGTTAAAAAGCATCCACAGACTCTTAGCTCTGAGCCGAGTAAACACTACAGAAAAAGCCTTGTCCCCGGCATTTGTTTTCCCCTGACCGGTGAACAGCAAACTGTTGTAAGGTGTGAGAAGTTCTGAGATAGATGTTGTGGCAAGGCCATGCAGACATTTGTAGACAACTAGAAGGATTGTGAAGTTTAACCTGAAATAAAAAGGGGAGCCAGTGTAAAGTTGTCGTCTTGTTTCTAGGACCTTGTTTATTACCGGGAAGCAGCGTTTTTTGAGCTAGTTATAAATGAAACATGGTAGGATCGCAGAGGGAGTTACAGTAGTCCAGCTTGGATGATATTAGTGCATTAACAACTCTTTGTAGATCCGAGGGTGATAGGAAATGCTGAATTTTGAAGATTTTCTGAGTTTAAAGAAGCCGGACCTGACAACAGAATTTGACTTAAAGTCAATCAGTCAAAGTCAAAATCATCAAGTATAATTGTATGACTTTGGATTTTTAAAGGATGTTTGCAACTAAGTTTGATTATTTGTCTTTTATGTCTCAGTCATGGACAGAAATAATCATGTTTAAACTTTAGCTATTTTGCTATTTTGCTGTTTCAATGCTGGTGATAAGCTCAACATGTAAGTCACCAGCTAAGCAACAATGCATTTACGTGTTGTATTGTACACCCATAAGGACACATAATACAAGTGAAATGAGCCTCTATGGAGGCTAAAAGTTTGCCGTTTCAGATTGAGAATTCGTTAATTTTCAAATAAAAAAATCTTTCTGGGGGGGCCTTTACCACGCCCTATGTAGGCTGAGTCCTTTGCAGCGGCCCGGGTTTGAATCTGACCTGCGGCCCTTTGCTGCATGTCATCCCCTTTCTATCTCTCCCCCTTTCCTGTCTATACACTGTCACTATTGAATAAAGGGAAAAGGCCCCAAAAAATAATCTGAAAAAGGGCTTTCTAAAATCTCCACCACTGACATTATTTCCATGCTGTGCAGCCCAACCCTAAACACACCGCCATCCAACGAGGCCTGCTCTTAGAGCAGAGAAATGGCTGTGTCATTACACAAAGATGGCTGTTACTAAGACTATTAGCTAATTGATAGGCTGACTAACTGTGTTGGCCACTGTTGCGGCTGGCCTCCCAGGCTGACGCAACAAAAACAAATACACCCAGCTTCTGCAATAATCATTTCAGATTTCAAGAGACGTCTACACAACACTTGAGAAGTTTCCTTTGAAAGAAGAAAGAAATGTGCTTCTGAATGAGGCTTTTATTCCTGCAGAATGTATTATTTTCTGACATTTATGTGTTGCACTTTCATTTTCCTTGCATATAGGTGGGGAAATCGCTAAAAATGCAAAGCTGTCCACACAAAATGTGAACACCTCATGGGCCAGAACTCAAAATCCTGCATCTCCAAGTCCATGGTTTGATTTACAGCCCTTCCACTGTAATGGTATATAGGTGGAATAATAACAATGTGTATCATAGCACTGTACTCACACTCTAGATTTCACCAGATGTGTATAAATATAGGATCAGAATGGTACGGTATAAGTATTTTAATACCGTATGACAGTGTGTATTAATGCATGAAGTACATGCATTTCCCTATGCAGGGTTTTGGAAAAGCATATTTGTTTAAACTGCTGCCTTGTGCACAGTTCCCTCCTCAGAGAGAGCAAACACGTTCCCCGGTGGATTTCTCCTCATTAAAATAAAGGACGAATCAATGATTTCTAAAACTTCTATTTATCCAGGAAAGGAAACTTGCTGAGCAGTCAGGCGTTTCCTGCAGAGAAGCGGTACAGTCTCTGCTGCCCATTTGTACTCTTACTCATATTTACATCTGAAATCTCCCCACTATTACCAACTTTAAATGTTTTTTTTTTTTTTTTTTTGCATTCAGGATTCATGTAATTGGTTAACCATGGACTGATGGAAAAAAATGAAAATAGCAGCAAGGTTTCATTGTGGTTGCCTTTGTAACATTTACATTTTAAAGTAAATGTACCTGTAATACTGCTGCAGCAACACCAAAAGACTCGTAGCATGTGTGCGTTAAACAATGTCCTATATTTTCCAATATTTATCCCAATATAACATGATGACACCGGTGGTGTGTGGATCCGGGCAGTCCTCTACTGCCACCTTGTGATCACACGAGATACTGCAGAGAAATGCAGACTGCCTCATTCTGTATTACCACACACACGCTCATAATGGCTGCAAAGTAAATAAGCACATTTAGTTGCATTGAGGTCATGTACTTCATTTGATTATTTCCATTTTCTGCAACTTCATACTCCATTCGAGAGGCAAATACGCCACAACATTTGTCTTAAGAGTGAACACACACAAACTAGTTGCTAGTTACTATGCAGATGTAGACTGATAAAACAAAATGTAATCAACAAATAAATTAGGATGTAATATTATGGGCTAAGATAAAACGTTATGAATCCCTTGGGGGAGATTCAGCTACCCAGCAGGATATAAAGTAAAAAGATTTGGCCCTGAATTTACCAGCTGCGACATTGAAGTGATGAACACATTATTGCATCAGTAATTATAATCCAGTATTATAATCTACTGTATATTATTCGTAAACAGACCGTTTTACATAACTTGTACTTTCAGTGTATTTTTCATGTTAATTATTTTGTACTTTTATTTAAGTATAATGTTTACTGCAAGACTTTTATGCAGGATTTTTAAGTGTTGAATGTACTTCCACTACTTCACACACATTGGTTCAAAAAAAATGTTGTTGTAGTTTCTAACATAAACCCTAAACGAGTCAGAGCCTAATTCTGATGCAAAAGCCTAAAACTATGCTGGTTGGTTAGTTGAGTCACCAAATGATGACTGACAATAACATATGAACATGTTAAAAAATTTATTAATTTTAGTCATTTAACATACCGAATACTCTGTAGTTAAAACTTCTTGAATATGATGGTTTGTGGCTTCTTTCTGCTGCATTTTAATGCATGTACGCACACACACACACACACACACACACACACACACTCTTCACCTTCGTTCATTTCCTGCCTCTCTCCCTTCATCTCTCTTCATCTTGGATAAAGGCGAGGCAATCACATCCCAATATGTTTCCCATGGCAAAGTTGAAATTATGGAAATCCAGTCAAGATCAAGTATCTATTCGAGTTTGTTCAGGTTGCAGAGTCAGCACTCCCCATGTTACTGAAATGCACAGCTTATAAGATGTAACAGGCACAAAATTCTTTTTTTAATTTATTAAAAATGAAATAAAATGCTCTCGTAACTTAACCACCAAGAGGGTAGGAAGTAACTTATAGAACGTAATCAATCTTACAGCTCAAAATGCCACAGGTTTCCACCTACGTCTTGAATACAAGGAGCCAAGTCAAAAAAACATTAATGTCAGCCTCCTAGTTGCAAGTCAGAAGGAGGACTTTCTGACTTACTCCCACTTGCTGAAGGAACAAGGTTTAAAGGCCCCATGGCATGAACATTTAATTAATGAGTTCCCCCAGCCTGCCTATGGTGCCCCAGTGACTAGAAATGACAATAGGTGTAAACCGAGCCCTGGGTATCCTGCTCTGCCTTTGAGAAAATTATAGCTCAGATGGGCCGATATGGAATCTTGCCCCTTATGACCTCATAAGGTTACCTCCCCTTTCTCTGCTTTGCCCGCCCAGAGAATTTGGCCCACCCATGAGAGAGATACATCATGGCTTTCAAACAAGCAAAGTGGCAGTTGGTCATGGCCACACCCCCAGCCTCCACCTTGTCCCCCCTCTCTCCTCCTCAAAAGCTACAGACTCAGAAATGGCACATACTAAGGAAAGCTCATTGTGGGATTGGCTCTAGTGGCTGTAATTCTGCACCATATATAAAAGCATCCAAAGAGCACTATGTCATGGGACCTTTAAACAAAACAGTGGCATATGACTGCAAAGCAACTACTACTGACAGGTACATTGAATGAGAGAATAAATGAGAACAGCAAGGGGATACTTAAACTTAAGACATACACACTTAGACAGGAAAGAAGATAAGAGGGAGAAATATGATTGAACACGTCAAACACATCCCAGATAACGTGATCCCTTGTCAGCATCAACACAAGAGGGCAGCAGAGTCCCACATGAGGACTCCCACACCTCCTCCCCACACTGAGCTTTGGGTGTGTGTGTGTGTGTGTGTGTGTGTGTGTGTGTGTGTGTGTGTGTGTGTGTGTGTGTGTGTGTGTGTGTGTGTGTGTATGTGTGTGTGTGTGTGTCGATCTGAGTGATTGTCAATCAAAGAACAACCAGACCTTTGATCCACTGACAGACTGACTGGCCGGGCGGCGTATGCGTGTGCAAATGCACGCATGTGTGTATGTGCGTGCGTAGGTGGGCAGGTCGAGGTGAAATAAAGGAGGAGGAAGTGGTGTGAGTCACTGAGGATTTGGATGAAAGGGATAAATGACAAGAGAGATGACGGCCTCTGTAAAGTATGCCTAATCATTTGAGACTGTCCTCACCAGGCAAACAAAGCAACCTCCTGCTAGTGTGCGAATATAACCGTCCTCTGTCGGTAGCAACGCAACATTTAAAACCAAGGCAAAAAGTCTTTGGGACGAGGGCATCAAGGACGGTTGGACAAACAAGACATGTGACATCAACCCAGGAGACCAGCAGCGGAGCATGGTGATATATAATATGTGTACAAAGTGTTTAAACTGAAAGAGATATATTTAAAGTAAAAGAAAGGGCACATTTATAAGGGATTCAACCTTCAGTTTCAATGAAAGTTAATGAGATTCTTTTGTCATTAGTTAAAGGTTAGAACTCCAAAACTATAACTCCTGTGGGTTAAAATTTCATTTTGAGACAGAGAAGTCTTGTGGGAACATTTTGATTGATTTCTTACAATAATTGTTTTTATTTATTTTTTTATTGTACCCAAAATGATGTGTGAAGACTGAAAACTGCGGGACTGAGAGCTCTTTCGTGGAGAGCACAGGGCAGACCAGGGTTGCTGAGTGCAACAAATCTCAACCCTGTCTCCGAGAAATGATGTTTATATAAAAAAAAATTGTGTCGCTGGTTGCTGCGAGCAGAAATTGTATTGCAAGAGTGCATATAGTAAGGAAAATGAATGTTCTCAGTGAACATTTAGCAAGTTTGTTCATTAACATTTTGAGAAAAAATAAATGTAGTTCAGGCTTCATTCAACAGTAATTTAGACAAATATTTGTATTATTTATATATTATAGTAGACAAATATACATAATAAAATGCTCCTCACTGCTGATGTAGATATTACATTACCTTTGAACTTGAATCGACCGAATACCCTCACTTTCACTTTTTTAACTTTTTCTAACTTGATTGAATGCACTAATCAGTGTAGTCGTGTCGATAAACCCCAAGCAGCCCATTTCCAATAGGGGTGGTGGTTGAGCTCTGGAAACTAAATCACTCTTCATGAAAACAAACAACCTTGGTTGAAAAATGACTGCCATCAATGTGCTTCTTTGGTATACAGTCACATCAATTCATCACAAAACAGCAATGAGTGGCTGCTAATCAGAATACTAATTCTCAGATTAAGGAAGCTGAAGAGAAGACAAACAGAAGGGGAGACGAGGGAGGGAAAGAGGTGTGTAAGGATAAAAGATGGAAATAGAATAGGATGGTGAAAAAGGCAAAGACAAATGGGTGATGAAGAATTAATGAATAGGTGGGAGGTAAAAGGATTGAGTTGAAGATATAAGAAAGGAGGGAGGGGAGGAAATAGAAGGAAAGGACAAGACTGATGGGTGCATGAAAAAGAGAGGTGGAAAGTGTGTGAGAGAGAGAAGGAGGAGAAATATTAAAATGAATGATGTGCACTCTCCAGGCAGAAGTGCAGCTGGCAGCAGAGTGGCGTCGCCAAGCCAGCAAAACAAACTGACTGATGCTGGCACTAATACAACACAACAGAAAGACAGACACTGAGGGAGAGACAGAGAGACAGAGAGACAGAGACGGAGGGAGGAACATTTTAAAACATGACTCGGAGTGCCACTCACACAACCTGTCTCTGACACATTTAACATGTACGTGGTTTGGACAGATTTAGCTTTAGATGAAACATAATTGCTGCCTAGATTAGGTTCAGTGGCAACATGGCAGGTCCAGCTAGAGTTACACTCTTCTACTCTTCTACTGCACAGAAGCTTTATTGCTACGAAAAATTAAGCATTGTTATTTGTATGTATTCCACATTTAAATGACTGCTACTGTATAACAGCTGGAACACACTGCATGCATAAGTGTCGCGTAGCACAGATATATGCTTGATCCTCTCTCTCTCTCTGAGCATGCACGGATGCTATGTTCCCTACAGATTGGATAACAAAATAAAAATAGCTGCACTACGCTGCTATACGCGACGCTTACATGTGCGCTCTGTTGTGTTGTTGTGCATTTATGTCAAAACCTGGAGACTTTCAAAGATCAAAATGTCATTTATTAAATGTTTTTGTGTGAAAACGAAATATAAACATCTTTTTGTATTCTATTTTGCCTGGAAACGCTTCCAAAATAGAATAGTGAAAAACATTGGTCCTATTTCTAACATGCTGAAATAGGACCGACGGCTTGAGGCATGCATGTCACGCAGGCAGTGTGCAAGACTGCTCTGGTCCGCATAAGGAGGAGATCGGGGTGGATGGGTGGGTCATTAAACACCAGGCTTTCAAGCCGGGGAGAGGTGTTGGTGTGTGCGTTGATTTCTTTAAGAGAAATGGCAGGCCTGGCATGTGTGTGCATGGGGATTGTGTGGTAGAGCGAGTGAGAGAGTGACGGCGATTAGCTTCGGAGCGAGTACCGACTCTAGAGGCATAGTGAGAGAAACAAAGTGTCTCCCCTGTGCTTTCTGACCACGGTGGGAAATGTGTAGCAGGAAAAGGTAACCTTTTCTATGATTTCTTTTTGTTTATGGAGAACCAGGAATTGAGTCGGGGGAAGCACATCATCTTGTCGTAACTATACGATCAACAAGGTGGTTTTTGGGTAGGATATACACTACCGGTCAAAAGTTTGGAGTCACTTCGTAATTTCCATAGCACTCCATTATAGACATAATACCAGCTGAGTTCAGTTGCATTGTTTTTTTTTTAACCAGGGCGGAAGTTTTCAGATTACAGTTTGTGCTTTCATAATTGCAAAAGGGGTCGCTACTAGTATACAATAGTTGCTCTCCAGACATCTTAAAATGCGCATATTTAGATTAGGAAATGAAACAAATTCTGGATATGGGCCTGAACAGAAGTAACCTTAACTGTCTTCTCCCAGCACCACATCCAAACACAGACTGTGAACTCTGAAGAAAATCACTATATGCATACCATATGATGTTTATTATGCACCTGAAATGAATGAAAAAGAGAAAAGTGTGTTATATCTGATCACAACACCACATAGACACACACACACACAGATTGGCTTGTGGGTGTGTGCTGGTGGTGTGGAGCTGACAGATTTTGGCAAGAAGTCGTAGCTTTGGCGTGAGGGCACTGCAAATAGCTGCCACCTCCCTCTGAGGAGAAAGAAGAGGAGAGAAATGAAAAGAGAGAGAGGAGGGGGACAGACAGACAGTGAAGAAGACTTTTCATTAATTTTCTTTGAGCCTTACCATAACATTGCTTCAATCAGAATGAACGGGTATTATTGTTGCTTGTTTTGTATGTCTCTATGTTAAGTTTGCCTTTTTCTTTTTGTCATATAATGCTCAACATCACAAATTCAGTATAGTCTTTTAAAACCATTAAAATATAACAAAATACAGGCAAAAACCAAATTAATAAAAGTGTATTATCAAAGTGTGAACTTTCCACTAACTAATCCAGGCTGATACACATCAGTACACATAGGACATATGAGACAACATGTGCAGAAATGTGAGCTCAGACACAGGAGACAAGCATTCGCAGTGACACATTTGATGTGCAATGTATTCATTAAAGGGTGAAGTATATTAGTGCTAATTTCCCTTGGGTTGCAACAAGTTTTTCCTCCATCACTAAACTGTCAGCATGATAGCAGGTGTATGGTTTTGCAGGCCAGGAGACAGCTGATTTAATAAGTCAGGATTGATGTCAACCACAGTATGTGACCCCACATGTAACAATCAAGTTCTCTTGTTCAGCTGTGCTAAAATCCAGCAGTGAAATTAAAAAAGAGACGACTTCAGTCTTTCCACTTGATACACACAGAACTGATGTGTTTTGTTTGATAATTATGTTCTTATTGGTAAGGAGACTTTTTAATGACGTCTAAAAATGAAGACAGATGAGTGATTCCACACATTAACAAAAAGGTAATTTAACTCACCGGTCAGAATGATTTCTCGTTGCTTATTTCTTCTTGCTGGAGGCTTTTAAAAATGTTTGAATCCCAGTGTTTTAATTAGGTCTGTCTCACTCCAGTGAAATCACAAAATCCCCCAAAAAAAGATGTACTCTCCTTTCTAAATCACAATGTCAAACAGGAAATGAAAGCTTGACAAAAACATCTCTTGCTTCAACAGGTTTCTGTGCTCGGCAGGTTAACTTTTCCATGTGACCCTGCCTTTGCCTATTTTTGCCTCGTGTTTTCCAAACCACAGGCTTTCTCAGCATAGTGTGAACCTTAGGAGTGTCACAGCCTAAAAAGCACATTTACAGTAACTGAGCGCTGAATGAAAGAAATGAAATGAAAGAAACACAAGAAAATCAGGATAGTGTATATAAAGCTTTATACTTTCCCTCAAACTGACTCTTTCGAGTTCATGCTTTTAATCGCAACAGACTTAAAAACAATTTAATACATCAATCTATCCTATTGTTAAACCAGCAACATTAAATCCAGTTCAATATATATTCAGGGTCAAGTCTCCAAGACCTTGTCTGTGTGTATGTTCAAGTCATTTTCTGTGGTAAACAGTACAGGTATGCTTTGTTTTCTTACTTAGGTGTTTATGTGATTTGTGGTAATGTATGTCTTGCAGCGTTATTCATCTTATGTATGCTTGTATGTATGGCTTTTTCCTCTTTTGATTTGAGCTACCCAGGGATGCAAAAAGAGTTTCAGCTCTGGCTGACAATAAGTTGTATCGTATTCAACCTCCAATCAGGTAAACGAAGCAAAATGCTTCTTCTTTTTAAGCCACATAATGCATGGCTCTGTGGATATTAATGGTTCTGAATAGTGTATCCTGTTGACTTTGGTGATCTGCTGACTTCTCCTCAAGCAACACCATATTGTTGAAAGTGTTGGTTTTGAGTGAAATGTCTTAACAACTATTGGACGGATTGCCATTAAATTTGTTACACACTTTCATGTCCTCCTCAGGATGACTTGTAAAAACTTTGGTGGCACCACCACTAGGTCAAAATGTCAGTCTGTCTATTAGTTTGGAGTGTGACCAAATGTCTGCAAAACTAATGTAGCTCAGCGTAAATTCTTTCAGGAAGACCTTACCCTTAATCACTGCTTTCTTCCTAAATGGAATCAGCTGTTGGAGGCGTTCACCTTCCTGTTAAATCAAACCAAACTGGCCACGAATTCCAAGGGCAAATCACAGCGTCACAACCCTGCTTTAAATTAGTTTCTCTCCCTGCTGCTGTCAGCTGTCATTTCAGGCAAAGCGTGCAACTCCCCCCACCTCCCACCTCCAGTCATCGTCACCCAAAGGCGCCCTAGGCCTTCCTCCAGCAGGACGCTCTGTCAACTCCTTTGGTGTGGTTTTCGGGCTCCTTTGCCGCCACCACCAGTATCTAGACTCCATCGGGGGGATTGTCTTGGCTTCCTTACCCCTTTTACAAATGATTCTATAACGATGCAATCTAAAGCTCCAAAGACTGTACATTGCATATCTGCAAACAAGTCTCCTGATTGAAACTACATTTAGCTGTATGTGTCTGTCTGTGCAAATTACCAAATGTTAGCATGATAATGTTAAACTAACATTAGCCTTCAGCTCAAAGCACCACTGTGCCTGAAGTACAGTCTCACAGAGCATATTCTTAGTCTTGTTTGACTTTACCTCAAATTTGTTGAATTCAATGTGTGTATATTTTACTAAAATTGTAAATGGAATGAGAAAATTTAAATTTGAATTTTAATGATAAAATGTTAATGAAAATAGGGAATAGAAATTAACAAACATATTTCATTTGTGCAAAGACAAAGAATCTAAGGAATTGAAATTGACTAAAATTACATAAATAAACATAAGTGTGTTTTGAACAAACAACCAATGCTTTCATCATTCTGGTCAGGACAGTCTCCAAACACACCCTTAATCAAACAGTCGCCACAGTCTCCAATCTTTCCGCTTCATGAGGCAGAGCCTGTCACCCTGACTTACACACCCTCCTCCGAAACTCTAACTGTCCACAGGGTACACTGCAAAAAACAACATGAATTGTGAATGGAGCGCTGGGGCCACTTTCTACTTTATTTTCAGATGGATTTTTACTGATGGGGGAAAAAAAGGTATTGTATTTCTGCAGTCTTTACAGTGAACTACCAACTCAGAATCATAAAAGTTCACATCACTGCAGACACTACAGTCTCCATAATAACACTGCAATTATCATTTCATACCGATCCTATACTATTGTCTTCCATTGTCGTGAATTATCTCATTATTTATATAAGTTATATTTATTATCTTTTTCCAGTTTTCGTATCTTGAGTTTTTTTATTTGTCAATTTCACATGCTGTTGTATTTTCCCTCCTGGGATCTATCTTCTCACATTTCATCTCAGGGAATCTGTGTTCTGCGAATAATGAACCCATTGACCTGAACATGTGCCAGAGATGGCGAGACGGCAGAGACAGGTGATGCAGCAGAAGCAGTAGACATGCTCTCAATCACAATTAGGGGGGGATAATGTCAGAGGAGAGATGAGCTGGTCCTGGTGCAGTAAATGCCATTTGGGTGTGATCAACTAGTCGGCATGGACTACTTTAGAGTCTGAGAGGGAGCCATTAAAAGAAAACGAGTAACAGAAAGGGGAATTGGCAGACAGACACACAGAGGTACAAAGGGTAATAAAATCCATCTAACCTATCGCCAATCTTTCCATCCATGGATCGACTGCGTGACAGGGTAAGTAGGGTTTTAACCTGTCGTGTCTAATAAAAATCAGCTTAGCCTCCCCAGGCTTCGCTGACACACCTGGTCCAATCTGCAACTGGGTCAGCAGCTGTCTGCCTGCCCGTCTTTCTGCTTGTTTGTAGAAAAAACAAGGCAATATAAAGTCACTTTCTGTCACCACCCGTTGCCTCTGTTACAAGGCTCAGGACTCAACGACGTGGCGCCTTGTGACAGCAAAGCAAATTGCAGTGGCTGGGACGGGAGTAAGCTCAGGTAACGTTTAGAGCGACTGTTCTCAACTGTGTGGCATCTTGAGTGAATAGTCTGCATGCTTTCTTCGCAGCCAAACTCACTTTCATTTCACTGATTACTTCCTCTTCTCTGTTTGAAGGTGTGTTAGTCAATCAAATCAGCTGCTGTAGATTGTGATTGCAAGAAAAAAATCTGCAAGGGATACTACGCAAAGAGCTCACTTCCATTCTAAAAAGATATATGGCAGCTGTAAAGTGAAGTAAAGTTTTCTTTGGTGGCGCCCATTTCATGAAAATCATATCAAATGGAATGCTAACTGCTGTGTTAGTGCAACCAGTTCTCACTCCCAACTGCCAAATACAGCAGCTTGGTTAGTGGCCCTCAGCGTCTGATACAAGGGCACAAGTCACCCTTTAGCATCCCGGCATCAACCGCAGCAGTGTGGAATGACGTAGTAGGGAGAAGGTCGTGGTGGATGGATGGGCAAACAAACACATCCAAGAGACCATCTTTTATGTGAAACCAAAAGTCAGTGTTGACTTATTTTAACTTAAGTATGCAAGTTAATTTACTTTAATTCATTTAAGTTCATTAATTAATTTAAAAAAAAATGTATACTGTTTATACATGCTCAGGACCTATGCATGCACAAATGGAGAGATGTGTGTGGGCTGCCAGTGCTGGACCAGCACCCTCAGCAGTGCTCAAGAGCACCTGGTAGTGCCCAGGATAATGAAGTGGCATCTCTCCAGCTACCAATCCACACTCCGCACTTTGGTCTATATGGGGACTTGAACCAGCGACCCTCCGGTTCCCAACTCCCTACGGACTGAGCTAGCACCACCCTATTATTTAAGTATTTAACTAATGCCACATTAATCAAGTTACATAAAAATCTACTTATTTTGAACTATTTCTATTTAACAAAGTATTTTTTCATCCAAACCCCAATCTTTTTTTTGTCTAAATCTAACCAAGTGGTTTGGTTACCTAACCCTACACCAGTGATGTAGTCTACGTGATATGCAGCTGTACACACGTAGAAAGTTCCAGGATTTCCATATAATGCAACTGCTTAGAAATGCCCAGTGACCCACAAAAACATACTTTCCATTATATTTTGATATATTTTGAATTGCATCTTTGTTTTTCTTCTTCCCATAGGCTAAATAAAGGTATTTCCACTGTAAATTGGTTCATGAAAGTGTATCCAAATACAGGAAATGAAGTCGTTGATGCTCAAAACTTCCCTGGGGAGGACACCCAAACCCCCCACTATGATATGCCCCCCCACTGTACTGTATATATACTGTACTGTGTACACTGTACACACAGTACAGTATACCAACTACAATGCATTAGACTACACCACTGCCCTACGGTGACTCCAGAAGGGTACCCAGAGTGATTAAAATTTTATGTCAAGGTGTGACAAGTTGGGAGTGAGAATGTGTTAGTTAGTGGCATTAGGTTTCAGTTTCAACAAAGTAATTCTAAACTTTACAAACCTCTGAAATACAACACTGATTTCACTACATCCTTTAAATATGTTTCAGTGTATGAGACTGCATTGCAGGGCAGAGAAAGGCCAAATAAATTGTAAAAATGCTGTTTTAAGATGGTTCCTTCTCAGCTTGCAACACTCTCAATGTGATTATCAAAATACAGCTTGTGTTGTAGAAAACATCCGTTCCTTAGCTGTCTTTCAGAGATGTTCAATCATTGAGAACACACAGCTATTGATTTTCTCAGCTGTTTGAGTCACGTTTGTACTAAAAGCTCTGACAATAATTGGACACGATGTATTGATCTTGCCATTAATCTTATAGCTTCCAATTCGTAGGCCACATTACCATGAAGACTTTGTCTACACCCTTTATTTAATAAATATGGCTAGAAGGAACTGGGACTTTGTTAGGACTGCTAGATCCCAGATTACTGCTATTAGTGTTGAACAGAAGTAACAATGTTTTATATATCCCTTTACGTGTACAGAGCCCTATGTTAGATGGGTAACAGATGAGCGGAAATACCTTTACACATATGAGCTGTGAGTTGTGCAGGATAATACATAACGTCTTTATGGGAAACAGGAGGAGGTGGGAAGGTGAGAGACAGATAGAGAGATGGACATATTCCCTTACAACCAGGTGGAGGGAAAGCCCTTCTTGATGTTCTGACACTGACACCATGCTGCGATTACCATCAGTGTTAGTTCAGCGCAAGTTACGTTCCCAAAAGAAAAACATTCAAGACCTTAACTGCAGTTTAAAGCTCTGCGAATTAGGTTTTTTTTATATTTACATTGAAAGGGCACACTTGAAGTAACTAACCCACTGAGAATGCTCACCCAATTCTGCAATTCTACTTTGCGTTTTGGCCTCTTTAAGCTAATTGTTTTTGGCGGCACATTTACTGTTTTGCTTCAGTCACTCAGCTCTTATCCTCATTTCCAGCAGGAACCGCTGTTTTCACTGAACAAGATAATAAACCTGTTGTGTGCTACATGGCCCTGCTCTCATCCCTTCAGAGAAGCGAGTTATTCTGGGATGACCCCCAAATGCAAGACAAAAAGGTCCAGGGTGCTCGGGAAGTTCAGTCAGATGATTGAAGGGGTCGGAAATTCAATTAAGCATAGAAAAAGAGGAAATTTAAGGCACTCCTCTTCAAAATTATTTTAAAAGCCTTTATTTTACTGGCTATTTCTTAATAGAAAATTAAAAAAAACATCTCCCTATGTTTTTCTTAAATTTTCTATTATGAAATAGACAGTAAAATAAATGCTTTTTAAATATTTTTGAAGGAGAGCTCCTTGGATTAACTTTTTTTCTAAACATTCAGAAAGCTTCAAATTAAAAGTCAGCTCACTTCTTGATTCTGTGTCAACGTCAGATAAAGTCAGCAACAATGTTGCAGAGTTTTGCTGACAATTACAGAGACAAAGCGTCCCATTTTAATCCAGATTTTTAAGAACAGAAACAGCCACCAATGGTTGCTGGATGAGGTAATATTTCCCATATTGAACTGACATTTTTTTGACATTTTTTTACAGAAATAAACCCCAAAAGATTGGGGTTTGGATAAAAAAATACATTGTTAATAACGTCATAAAAGTTTGAATATTGTCACCATTGGCCAAAAGGCAAACCTAAAGCATCATCAAATTATCAAGGAAACTCCCACACAATATAAAAAAACACAGCTCCTCCCCTTCATAACTCTAATGTTTTCTTAACTGTAAAAAATGAACTGTACTCACTCCCACTGTTTTCTCCTGGCCTGCGGCGTGTTGTGTAGCTTGTGTGCCTGGTGGGCCAGGATGACATCACGGTGGTCAATCACTCCTCCCCTCCGGCGGATCAGCGGGACTGTGGGGTCGTTGCTGCTGGTAACCAGGGACAAGGAGCCCCGGCCAGATCGCACCCCATAGCCTCCACCTCCGCCGGTAAAGGGCACTTCACTGTACTGGTCCACCCGGACGTCATAGACGGCGTGATAGTAGGTGGGGTTGGGGCCAACGCTGCTCCCGCTGATTGGGGGAGGGCGGCAGCGTAGCGGCCGTTGGAGGCCCTGAGAGGAGGAGGAGCAGGATGAACTCTGGGGCCACACCACCGAGCCGCCATGGTCCGGATAGAGGGGGGACAGCATGGAGCTGGAGGAAGAGGAAATGGAGAGAGAAGAGGAGAAACAGACATTCATTACTTAAACTCTTTTCAATTTCAGCTGTTTGGCTAACATTTCTAAACAGAGTGACTAACATTGAGTCCATTAAAGGGTACTTATTATGCTTTTTGGGATTTTCCTGTCTTTTAGTGTGTTATATAGTTTTTTGTGTATGTTATAGATGTTTAATTGCAAAAAGAATTCACTCCAAATGGAGACAGCACATTTTCTCAACTGTTTGAATTAATTAGTGATGTCACTGAATGAGAATGCCAGCCCAGTTTTTCATAGGTGCTGCCCATAGGTGCTGCCTGAGCAAACACAGCCGGCCCAGTGGCTTGTTTGAATTTGGTTGACCAATTTGGTTGACCAGATCAGACAACAGGAGCGGGAGACGGGCCAATAGCTCAGACAGAGCTTTTCAGGTGGAGGCGCTCCAGAAATGGGCAGTATGAGAAATAGAATAAGAATATGTTTTTCAATCAAAGCATGTAAACCTAATCAAGTAGACCCCAAGAGTACAAATATCACACTAAAAAAAAAGAGTGTACCAGCGGCTCTTTAAACGGTATAAGATTAACGTAATAGATTGCACTTCAAAAACTTCATACACATAAGACATTTATACATATGGTCTTAAAATTATAATATATTGTCGAAAGAGACAGTGCTGAAAATAGTATCGGATAAATCAATCAATAGATTAACAATAATAATGTGTCAATTTTGCATGATTTTCCATTATTGGGTATTTATCTTGGGCTCTGAGAACTTCAACGTCAATTTTCCTTTGTGTCTAACAATTTTTGTCCACTTTGGCTCGCTGATGCAGAGGTATGAACGTAAGCAGAATACTACTTATTGTCACTGTAACTCATCATGTGTGCAACACCCTATATGCCTAAAGTGTGCGCAAACGTCTTGAAAAGAGATTAGGGAGGCAGTGGATTGCAGTTTGGATAAGACTGCTTTGAAATAAATTTCCCTTTAGTCAGGCTCGGACGACTGTGAGACCTAGATGGTTTCAAGTCAGATTTGATAGTAGTGGAAAATGAAAAAACTGAGAGGAGCAGCTTTAAATGAGAATGCTGCTCACAGACACGGATAAACTTTATTTAACAATTTTAAATGAAATTTGGTTGGACAGAGTATGTAGGGGCCTCTGTGGAATAAACCAAGCACTCGGTTTTTCATTGTATCAGCTGCAGTCCTTCAGTTATACATACAACTCATAATATTCAAGTCCTGACTTTATTATCAGATTACTTCTGAATGAAATCAGTATGATAAATAACCTGCTGCAGCTTTATTGCACCAAGTCTATTTTCTGTAGCCTTTTTGTGGCTGTGTCAAAGTAACATCACCACGACCACAATCCTGAATGTAGAGAGGGACCGTCAGGAGGGAATGGGTTCAAAGAGTATGTTTGTGAATGGTAACTTGAAGAAAGGATGTGTAGGGACAGAAAGGCTGAGATGGAGGGAAGGCTCTGGAGAAAAAGTAAGCAGAACCGGGGAAATATGGTGAGGGATTTAGAGTTCAATGATTGGACAAAAGAAAATTGACTTTTTGGTGAAAGAAACAGAGGTGTAGGTGAACAAGGGAGGGAATAATGGAAACAATTTATTAAATCCAATCTCATCATAACAAAATGTACAATGTGACAAGACTTGTGTAGTAAGAGGACAAGGTGCTTCCAAAGATGCTCACTTTATAAACAACAAACAATTTCAAAGTTGGTATTAGCACAGAGAAAACAACATAACAGATATTGTCCCATAAGCCACAAAAACCACAGACACAACGAAAGCTTTACAACCGTTTTTGTACTATTAACTGAATGTATACTAGGTGGTATGGCTATTATTTCTGTATGTTAATGTCAATTTTATGTACAGTATATAGCACCTTTCATCCTTTCATTACACGTAAATCCAAAGTGCTTTACATTAAAAACAGCATACACATTAAAACAAGAATAAGATTAGGTTTTAAGTTTTACACAGGTCTGATGTACCTCAGGTCATCAGGCATCTTGTTCCAGAGAGCAGGACCACAGTATCTGAAGGCCCCCTCACCGGACCTGGATCTAATTCTGGGTACAGCTAGAAGGCCTCTGCCTGATGACCTGAGAAGCCTGATTGGGTTGTAAATGTCTTTTCTGGAGATAGGGTTGCTGGTCTGCTAGGGTGGATGGATGGATGGATGGATGGATGGATGGATGGATGGATGGATGGATGGATGGATGGATGGATGGATGGATGGATGGATGGATGGATGGATGGATGGATGGATGGATGTTATTTTTGGGTGGGTCACTGGGGATTTATCAGCAACTATGTGGTTGGCATAGCAAGTAGAAAGCATTTGATCAGGTTTCCTGCTCTGGGTTTTGTCCAGTTTCCTTCCACTATAAAAACGTGCATTAAATGAACTGCTGCCATTGCCCTTGATGGAGCCTACTGGCATTACAATTGTTCCCCAGCGCTGGACCAAGGCTGCCTACTGCTTCTTATTAGTTTGGGTGTATTATATCTAGAGCTGAGCAATATATCGATATTATATTGATATTGTGATATGAGACTAGATATCGTCTTAGATTTTGGGTATCGTAATATGGCATAAGTGTTGTCTTTTCCGGGTTTTAAAGGCTGCATTACTGTAAAGTGATGTCATTTTACGAACTTACCAGACTGTTCTATTATTTGCCTTTACCCACTTAGTAATTATATTCACATTACTGATGATTATTTATCAAAAATCTCATTCTGTAAATATTTTGAGAAAGCACCAAGTGTCAACACCATAATATCATTGCGGTATCGAGGTATTTGGTCAAAAATATTGTGATATTTGACTCTCTCTCTCTCTCTCTCTCTCTCTCTCTCTCTCTCTCTCTCTCTCTCTCTCTCTCTCTCTCTCTCTCTCTCTCTCTCTCTCTCTCTCTCTCTCTCTCTCTCTCTCTCTCTCTCTCTCTCTCTCTCTATATATATATATATATATATATGCAAGTGAACTCAAGGTCAGAACACACAATAAAGTGTCCTGTTTGTAACAAAGAGACAAGATGTTTTTGTGTCTTCAACTTTCTCTAAATATATCTATTTCAGTTATTTCCCATTCTTGAGTATTTTGATGAACTTGACTTGCTATGGCAAGAATTTAAGTCAATCCAATTCAGTTGCAGTTTTCCTTCCTAATGTTGATTTTTTTTTATTGTGGCTGCACTTTGCTCTCTCTTTCAATTTTATACGTTAGAAATAAATATTAGCCAGAGGGTACAATCTGAAAAAAATGAACTCATTTTCTTGCCCTTGGTAAAAATGAGACAAAAAAGAGTGAGAGTAGGTGAAGAATATGATTCCACACAGAGAAGGGGTGTATTAATTAACCAGCCATTCAATAAAGGTGCAGAGGACAAGTAACAATGAGGTATGGAGACAAACAGAGAAAAGAAAAGAAGGGTGGAGTGAAAGATAAAGGGGAAACACTGTTGATGAAATGCCTGCAAAGAGTAATGATGCTAACCTGGCATTATGATTTTTACTATGTAATTGCAAAAACCCTTTGTGTCGGTGCATGTCTGTGTCTTCATGCGTGTCTGTGCATGTGTATTTGTGTGCGCACAAACATATTGTAAACAGCATTTTTTTTCCTCAACAGTTATCTGCTGAGAGTGCAATACCCATTATTTCTTCCTGACATGGTGTAAAGCGAAAACTAATTCACAGAGACAGGAGCACACACACAGATTTACGCTCACACACTGCAGGTACAATGATGAGACATACTGCTATGGTAAGGACTTTGTTGGGTGATTGAGGGTGCACGTGTGTGC
This sequence comes from Percina caprodes, assembly GCA_013375575.1. Classification (NCBI taxonomy): domain Eukaryota; kingdom Metazoa; phylum Chordata; class Actinopteri; order Perciformes; family Percidae; genus Percina; species Percina caprodes. The sequence continues at coordinate 1,265,392 of JABXJD010000050.1, read as the reverse complement.
CGCAGGGCTTAAATAACATAGGTCTTAGCAGCAGAAAACACACAAACTCAGGAGTATGCACATAACAGGAAGCAAGGGCAAACTAGAGAACTAACACGGAGGACAGAGGACTCACAACGAGGTGCAGAGGTTATGAGGGGAGATGGACAGATGGACGGATACAGAGGAAAGAAGAGGGTGAGTGGGTGAACAGTTGAGGGAGAAAGAGGAAGAAAGTATTGGAAAAAGTGAGACATTGGGGAAAACAAATAAAAAAACACAAAACCAATACCCCAAAGGCCCAACGGCATGATGGACAGAGCACTTTACTAAAAAAACAGAGCCAGCAAAAGTCGGCAGGTTGAGGGGGAAAGAGTGGGAGAGATTAGGGGACACGAGAGATCAGTGGAGGAATGACTAACTGCCAAGTGAGAAAGACAGAGCAAAGCCATGCAGATGAAGCAAAATCCTTTCTCGCTTTCAGCCATTGTGTCTCTCGTCGTCTTCCCCGGGGGATTGACAGCAGAAGAGACAAGGAGGTTTCTGCGTGTCTGGATTAGCAGGGAACTACTACTACTTGACACACAGTACTGTAGATCTACAGTACAGAGAAGTGGCTAAAGCCCTGCCTCACAGCCACACATTGCATCTACAACTGGAGATATATTTATTATTAGAACTATTTAACACCTTGTAGACTGTGTGAAACAGGGGACAAGATGGCAAGCACCATGACCAATTGCCAAACATTTTTAAAAGTGCTTGAAGATAAGTGCTGAAAATGTAAGATGATTAATCGATTAGTCAAGTACAGAAAAAGAAAGTTTGCTATGACATAATTACACAGGACGTGTCATCTGTCAATTTCCAACAGCATTTGAGTTTTTATTTGCATTTCATTTGCAGCTTTTGTTCTGACTGAATAATAAGGGGGTTTTATCCTCACTTTTTTGAAAGTGAGGATAAACAACAATTTCTTTGAAAAAGAAAATGTTGAAAAAAGTTGATTGTGAAACATTGATTGAAAAACTTTAATGTACATTAGGCCTATGTCACATTAGTTAGTCACAGTCTGCTGCAGTGTGAACTACAGTAGAACAACTTTTCAAATACTTAATATAAAGCCCACATTTAAAATCCACTAGAAACACAGTACCCACAATCATCATGGAAATGTTCACAGATATTGGTAATGAAACTGCTCAGTTAGTAATTAGGCAAGGAAGTGTTATCACACACACTTAACTGAATAAATTCATTCACCCTGCTGAGCCCTGAAACATCCCTGACGTCAGAACCTTTAGTTTCCAGCGTGAAACCAATAAACAGCGGAGATGAGACAGCTCACTAAATTGAACATGACTCACCCTGAATTTGTAATTGTGATTTAATTCATAGTGTTTTCTTTTATGGAGTGTTTTCTGTATTTTGTCCTATTCCTTTAGGCTGTCTAAACTAGTGCTGTCAAGATAAACGTGTTATTAACGGTGTTAACGCAAACCCATTTTACCAGCGCTAAATTAACGTTCTTCTTTTTTTTTCCACATTCTGTTACAAAAACTAGTAACGTTAGAAAAATTACAACACCACAATAGATCTAGCTAGACCGGAAACAAAACAACAAGCGTGCTGCACACACTTGTTTGGGCGTGCAAGCCGGCCAAAGAGTTACGTTACATTTTGAGTGTATGGCGAGCGTATGATGCCAAAATGGACGCCAATAAGATTATGAATGGAAAGTTTACTTTTTAAAAGTTGCCAAATGTTCCATTGACCAGACCAAAGTGATGTGTGTGTGTTATGTCGTTGTACACTGAGTGATCATCACAGCAGTCTGAAATACCACTTGATGGCCAAGCTCACAGCTGATGCCAATTCTCTGCCCTCCCCCCTCTTCAAAGTATTTTTTCTCCCTTTTAATAATGGACAGTGTTACATTGTGTGAGAGATTATTGCTCCAAGTGAGAATGTTAGTGTGAAATTGAACACTACAGTAGCCTATATGCCAATGTTGTTTTCAATTAAAAAAAAAACATTTGCACAAAGCGAACCGATCCACTTTTCCATGTTGATAAGAGCATTAAAATGAGTATAAATAATGGAACAAAAAGAAATCAAGGGACATTTGGAATAGATTAAAATGTGCAATTAATTGTGATTAATTACGAGTTAACTATGACATTAATGCGATTAACCGCGATTAAATATTTTAATTGTTTGACAGCACTAGTCGAAACATAAGGTATGATCTTAATGATGTGTTATTTGCAATGTGTGCAGATACACAGCTGTTTCAGAACAGAATAAAGGGAGCATTTGTTTGATGCATTTAGGAGGGACAGGGAAGAGAAACAGAGAGCAATGCCTCAAAGTCACAGAGGCAGGATTTTGATTAGAGGGTCACTGAACTGAATCCCTGGGCAGCGCTAGGAAAATCTGGCCAGGGAAATAGATGAGTCAAAACCCTTTCCTACCCTTGAAGCAGTCCTGAGCAGCAACTTGGGCCATAATTTATCTACATGTACTGTGAAAAACGCCTTTTCTTCAATACAGTAATGATTGGGAATTCAGCGGGGGAAGAGCTGACTGGCAAAGATATTTTACATGTGTCAGGTCAAGAGAAGATGCTTTACTTGACAGGGGCACCCAAGTGCATGACAGCATCTTTACGACATAATAGTCCTCAGTAAGTTTGTTAATCCTGAAAGGATTAATGGATAAATGTACTGCTTTCACAATAAAAAAAGATCATATATAATAAATAACCATACAAAATTGGAGAACAATTCATTAAACTTTTTTTTTTAAACATCCCAGTTACTCTCCTTTACAGTCAGAGAAATTAAACACAAAAACAACAAAAGTTATTACCTGTAGCATACATTTTTCTTGTTTCTGTCAGATAATAGCAACAACAATAATAGCAATCAGTAATCATGAATTTCAAATGAGCTCCAAATTCATGTTAATTAGAGTGTGATTTAACATGCTGAATTAGCCACACAGCCAACAATTAGGACTTACTAGTGCCAATGGCGTGGGACGGTCTGGCCAAAGAGGCTCAACAATGGCCCAAAATTACCCAACAAACATGTACATATTTTTCTTTCTTTCTAGGAGAGATGGGTTTGTCATTTTATCATTATTAGAAGACACAGACCAATTAAAACTGACTTTGCTTGCTGGCTAACAGCCTCCGTTAGCTCTTACATGTTAGCTACCATTACAGTCTTGCTCCTGTCCACAGATTTTCCTCACACCATCACACACCAATTATTCTTCCTGAGAAAGTACTAGAAACATGGTAAAATAGCCAAGTCAGTGACGTAAGCTATGTGTAGCTCCGAGTGGTATTGGCAAACCTCTGGTTTCAAAACTAGCTAATTCTAGCTAAATGCTAAGTCTGGTTCGCACATGGTTATGAGCTGTCCAGAGAGGTTGACAGATGCCTCCATCTCAGAAAAATCTATTTCATTTTTAGTTTATTACCATGACAATACTGCTACTGTCCTATCCCACCATTATGTCCTCACATTATCACATATAGATGCATGTTTTGTGTAAGAAATAAATAGAAACATGAAACGTATGCCAAGATAATGATGACATAAAGTATGTAAGCTTCAGAATTAATTAAACCTGGTTTGCACCTGGTACAAAGCTTGTGCTGTCAAGTCCAGTTCAAATTGACACATTCCTTCCTCCACCACAAAAAGGATTGACTTTTTAGCTAATTTCATATAAGCTAGCTACATTACAGTCATGCTCCTGTCCTAACCTACTTTTTTCCCACATTATCACATGTAAATGCTTGCTGTAAACTGATGTAAGTTACCTTCATAGCGTGTAGCTTCAAGCTGAAGTTGGTAGACATGTTTCTTTTTGACTTACAAATTCTGCTTCACACCTGGTAACAAGCTTGTGCTGTCCAATCCAGTTGAGAAGTTGACAGTTGCCTTCATGCCTCAAAATAAGGAGTTTATTTGACCCTCTAGACCCTTTTTACCTTACACTAAAGCACACACAAGCCATGCAATGTTACAGTATTACACACTTTAAAGCCGTAGAAACTTGCTACTCTAGCAACAGTATGCTAATGACTACCCAAAGTGCAAAGCATCTCTTAAAGTGACAGTCCCAGACTGTAACTGGTTTAATTTAGCATTTTAATAATTCTGCCTCATACCCTGTCCTTCCAGTCACCTCTCTAGACACTTTTAACTGACACTATGCACACAGAAGCCATACATTGTTTCACTGATACACTTTAGACTAATATGAACTTGCTAGCCTAGCAACAGTTTAGCTAATGACAAAAGTGACAGTAGCGGACTGTTACAGGTAACTTAGCCAGCCTGCAAATTGTAATCAACCACGAGTGGTATTTGACAATGTCAGGTTTTTCAAAACTGGCTAATTAATTGTGATTCACACCTGGTTACGAGCTGTCCAGTACTACTGCTACTTTTTAGCTAGCTAACTTAATTACTTATCTACCAAGACAATCCTGCTACAAACACTTATGTAAGTTACCTTCATAGAGTGTAGATTTGAGCTGAAGATGATGTTTTTTTTGGACTTACAGATTCTGCTTCACACCTGGTAACAAGCTTGTGCTGTCCAGTCCAGTTGAGAAGCTGACAGTTGCATTCATGCCTCAAAAAACGGGTTTATTTGACCCTCTAGACACTTTTTACCTGACACTAATGCACACACAAGGCATGCATTGTAACAGAATAACACACTTTAAAGCAGTAGAAACTTGCTAGTCTAGCAACAGTATGCTAATGACTACCCAAAATGGAAAGCATTTCTTAAAGTGACAGTCCCAGACTGTAACTGGTAATTTTGTTAGCCTGCAAACTAATTAATCAGACTCTTACCTGCAGGAAGGGTGTAAAAACAAAGAAACACAGTATCACCTTTGTTTTAGTAGTGATCATTTTCTGTGCTTTTGTGTGTTTTTAATAAACAATTAACAAAAATAACTGCAATTGAAAAAGAGTTGCTGCTTTGACACTCTCAGTTTCGGTGCTAAATGCAGCAACGTCAGCTAAACTACTTTTTTCATGTACTGCCATCTTGTGTGATTGACTATGTCCGCAGCTGAGAGCAGCAGCCCATTAAGAGAGAGGCTCCGTGGTGCAAAAGGATTTTATCACTGAACTATTACCAGGATTCACACTTTTGAAATCTTTGACTGTGTGGTGATCTGAGTCTTACACATAAAGCATAAGACTCAGTAGGCTGTTATAGGAGTTGATTATGTGGCGGCTGCTCTGTGGCCATAAATAATAGTTTTGCAGTTTAGTCGATCTACGCTGCTTTTTCTGCAATGGCTGAAAAATTATGTTAGGGCAGCCGGATTTATCAGTCCATTTCTCAAAGTCTCAGGTGAACTTCCTAAATGTAATGGAGTGGAAACAAAATGGTCACCAAGTCTGAAAATCTGACTGAAAAATAATTCAATAGCATAGAATATTCTCATTTCGAGATACAATGGTTCACAGCAATCAGCAAGTCACTCACTAACTCAAAATAGTCCAACAGACTTGGCACTTACTCATTTGGCAGAGATAACAGTGATCCAGCCTTCCGTTTAGCAGCCAGTCACAGCTCCTGATGTTCTGACTGTCTAACTGCCACTGACCTCTTTCTGCCTGTCAACCCCCCAAACACTCTGACCTCTCAGATCACTGCTCTGTGACTGCCGCATCCATCAAGGAGCAGGTGAATGCTAACAAGTCACACTGTTCCTCCACTTACAAAACCTATGAGCTTAAAACAAGCACCTAAAGATGTCTCCTTTCCCCCACTCACATGTGACATTATGATGTATGGTTATCTGGGGAAACACCAATACAAACAAATATGGTAAGTATTTTTTTAACTTGCAAAATATTGCTTCTTTTGAGCAGGTATTAGCCCAAGGTGATGTTAGTCACGCCAGTCACTTTATCTAACAACAAATATTACATACTGAATTATGCAGTAGAGCAAGAGTCTATTTAAACCTGTGAAAATATACACTATTCTAGTTTGTGGAAGGGTATAGTAAATTGTTGGTTGATGACATTTTAATTCACCTCACTAAGGTGAAATGATATCACAAGCAGGACTTTGGATGCTTGCCATAAATTATCTCCTGTTGCTTTACAGGGTGACATTTTTAAGAATATTTCAGTAACATAACAAACAGTACACACAAACCTCTGACATAGTCTCCTGATATTGTTTTCCAGACTTGCTTTGTCCTGCTTTTATATATATATATATATATATATATATATATATATATATATATATATATATATATATATATATATATATATATATATATATATATATATATATATATATATATATATATATATATATATATATATATTGCTAACAAGTAGTAGATCATTTTCATCTTTTGGAAAGCTGGCAAAGATTATTCAACAACTTTGTTAATTCAGAGGCCGAACACTATGACAAACCCTTATAACATCATAGCATGTTGTAAGATCACCCCACCTGGGCACTGCTAAAAATACTAAAGCTGTTTCCAATTAACAAATGGAGATCAAGTGACTTGGCATGGGAAAACGTAATTAAATTGTTAACTGTGTCTGTGAGTCACCACACTAGCTTTGGACATGAATAAATTCAGCTGGCAACATGCTGAGACGCATTATTCTGAGAGAGGTAGCCAAAATGATGGGGCGGCAGAGGAGACAGAGGTATTACTGTCGCTTATAAATCTAAATAACTGATGGACACAGAGACAGGCCTCCACGACAACGGCACACAAAATAGATGTGGAGGTAAGGTGTCTCTTTTCATATAAATACAAACAGGCATCCGACTGCTGTCCGCTTTAGTGTTCTGCTGAACCCAGCCGGTGTCTCACAGTGGAAGTATTTACTTTGGGGTTCACCCAAGGGGTGCCACAACACACTGAATCACTCCTGCTACCGACTGTGCTGTATAAATGACAGAACGCAGCATGTTTATACCGCCAAACTCGGTACACCCACGACAACCATGTTTGAACACAACTAAGTTGGTGTGTGGTGCGGCTAAGCCACTGAGCCTGTGGTGGCATTGCCGACGAGAGCAGGAGGAGCCGAGGTGCGGTGTGCGTTTCCTGTCATAGCAGCAGGATACTGACAGCAGCCACCAGGCAAATGGTCTCCCAAACATCAGCCCCGAGGGCCCATTGAAGCATAACATTTCTGAAAACACTACTGGCATGAACAGTGTTACCCTCCCTGGAGTTTCTAGCCAAGATCCGTGTACTGCTGGAGTGAGGGCAGGTTGTGTTGCAGTTATGGAACGTTAGTGTGTCTCCTGCTTCAGGGTGGAGAGTTAGTTGCTGAATGCTGTAATGTGTCCCTTGGGGGTATGGGCAGTATGTGCTGTGGTACCTCTTTGCTACACAGGGGAGTAAAGGTGGAAGAAGACATGTTTTCCTTTGTTGTCCACAATTGTTCTGTTAACTGCAGGGACATTTCTACATTTCTTTTGCATACAGGTTAAACACAAATAATTCCTCTATTCAGTGCAGAGACAAAGGCAATCTCAAGTATTTGCACAAACATCCTGAAACCAGATGTGAATTATAAATGTCTCCCTTTGGCTTACCAGTTTTTCCTTGAAATAACACAAGACTTAGACTGGGTGAACCCAGCCCGATCTGCCGGCGATTTGATTTTGCCCTGCAGCTCAGGCTGAAAACCTGTACATTTTTCAATCTTGCTTCTGTTACAAATCTGCGGGGACCAATCACAAACTGGCTTATCCATCTCATCCATTAAGGAGCGACGGCAAGCAACTTTTTGTTTACATTCAACATGGCGGCCACCGAAGTGCAGCGACCTATTGATGCTGCTATCTTCAAAGTACGTCACCCGGATCGTTGGTCTGATTGGTTGAAGGACTATCCAATTGCGTACAAAGTCATTTGAACTATGCCGATCACGCAACTTGTGCAGTTAAAAATACAGAGCACACTCCCCAGACTAATTTTCAATCTTAAAAGATTGAGCTTGGTCTGATGATAGCCAGACTACACAAGATTGGTAGTCAGACGTCGCCTGCTCACCCACACAGATGAGAGTGGGTAGAGAAATATTGTGAATTATGCGGCGTTACAAAACTCTCAGGATAATGTGTCGTATTAGTAGCTGCAAGAAAACTAACAATAGTGTCATTCAGATGTTGATCAAGCAGATATTAATGCAGGTGAAAAGTGAAAACAGGGAATTATCATCCTTTTTCTTCAACATATACTAAGACTAAGAGATTCCCTAAATCCTCCCTGTGTGTACTAAAGTTTTTGGAGGATTTGTTTGTGCAGTTTTCAGCAGCCATGGCGGTCAGTCCTTAACAAAGTATGGGGCACATTAGCAGATAGACATGCTTACGCTAATACGGTTTACTTTTTAAAGGTACGCTGCACCTTGGCCTACAACATGAACGGCCTCCACGGGGTAAGAATAAGGCTCTTCAATCACTATTCATACTTAGATATAGACATGTATTCTGTAGGAATATAATAAAGGCCTTTCAATCCTTGCAATCAGTTGGAAAAGTTTAGAAAACTGCACTCCTTTCAATGGTAAAGCAACACTGTCATTTTTAGCATGAGCTGTAGTTCCAATGAGACAACCTGTAGGGGGACCGAAGCGGTAAAAGTTACAGTGTTGCTTTAAATTTAGGTTTATGTCATTTTTTTATGTTACGCTAAGCACTTCTAACACACTTTCAAACATTATTTTTACCTTGCTACTTACATGCTTTCTGGTCCACAGGTAAAATAATGACTAGGAGTTCATGCCTATTTATATTTGAGAGTAGGGGGAAACATTCCATGTCTGTTGTGTGTTATTTCTGGTGTTTTCATGAAACTGCTGGATATGAGAAAGTTTGGTTTAATAATTAATTGCTTTGTGGACAAATGTGTAAATATACTTTTTGTAGTCATCTATCTCTATGTAGGTATGTAATCTAACCCTGTGGTTTATAATGATTGTTTAGCATACTAATTGCCTTGAGAGGAATGGGGCTATCAAATGTGTCTAAATCAATCTTTGTTCAAAATACTATAATATGTTTTAGAATGGGAAAGTGTTTCAACCAGACAGAGGGCAATGATTTTGCCCGTGTAGATCGTGGATGTAATAAAACCAGTGTATATTCAAACCACTTCCTTAATCAGTCATGAGGTGTGGACAGGCAACGTCATCAATGATGTCATTGGTCTAAAACAATTTAAGCCTGGATACACGCTTCACGGAAAACTTCGGGGATTTCTCGACACACATTCCCGACACATTCACTGACAAACTGCTTCAAATGTCACCAGTCCCCAGATATTTGCAGGTAAAAAAGCACCGACATTGTGCGTTAGACGTCACTGGTTATAGAAACAAGTCTCTGAGCTGCAGTACATCATTAATCTCAAGTATCTTAAGTATAGTCCAACATGGCACTGACGTTAGCCCCATATCCACTATCTACACCATCTGTTTTTTTTTTTTTTATTTAATGCATGCATCTTGTTTATCTCTGTTTGCCTCCGTTGCTGGACATTGTTGACTTTTCATTGTCTGCTTATTGTTAGTTTAGTTTGACAGTTACAGACTTTGACAGCGCCACTGCATTGCCTCATGCTAATAAGGCTCTGTTGAGTCGAGTATAGCTGACATACAGAGGGATGGAAAACACTGAGATGGATTGATGGACAATGGGACATAGAGGTGGATAAATAGAGTGCTGAGATAGGAGGGTCAAGAGAGAGATGACCCAGAAGAAACAGGCACGAGTGAAGGTGTGAGATTGCATTTAGTAAACAAGGATACAAACACACATGCACACATCTGTCAGATTCACTCTAATCCTTTCTACAACTGTGGTTCTGTGGGCGGTGAAGCAGGAGAAAACCAGATCCCTGTATAGATTTGATAACATTTAGATCTGGTGATGTTAAGTTGATGTCAGTTTCAGGTCAAATTAGTGAAAGAAACAGAGAGAAGAGGGAATATTTTGGGCTAAGAGGTACAGTAGTACTTTCAAGAGATCTGTTCATGGAGATTTTACATAACTCACTCATCCAATAGCAGATTCGACACTCTGCTGTGTTCAATAATAGCCTGTTGAGAAAACCTGAATATCTATAACGATCCTGACTCCTTTAGAAGAAAATGTAGAAGAGTTGTTTTGTTCTCTATATCTACAGGACGGTCTCAGACGTGAGGTATCGGTTCAGTTTGACCTCACCTTGCTGTTCTCTTATCTAAAATATTGAATTTTAGCTAAGGGCCAAGAGCCCACAAGCATATAAAATAAGCTTTCAGCCTACATTTCTGTCCTAAAAAGACCTTTTTTTTGTGACTTTATTTTTCCAAGTTTTCACAGTACAATTATACAAACAACAACCCTGATCCCAACCACCCAAGGGTACACATAGTACATACACACAGTCAAAGAAAGAGGAAACTTAAAAAAATAAAATAAAAGTCTGCCACCTTTGACACAGAATTTGACATTCTGAAAGACACCCTGTACATTTTTGTTAGTGATTGACTATTCCATAAATAATGCAATTGTACTGCACCCAGTACCCCACCAGTCCAACTAAGGTGTGTGCAATTGAGGATCAAGAGAAGGACAGATTGTGTGTGAATTGTAGAAAAGGACTCCAGGTAATATGAAATCTATCATAGGATTTACCCCTAGGGTATCATAGTTTTTCTAGGGGTAGAAAAGCAAAGCCTTCTTTTACCCAGAAAAGGAAAGATGGGCGATTTCAGACTTTGATTGCCGCGGGATAAGTCTCCTAGCTAAAAGTCAAGCAAATGCAATGGCACATGCCTGGAATGTAGAGATCTGAACCACCCCAGTAGTAACACCAAAGACAGCGGTGATAGGGTCTGGTAGGATGAGTCTGCCACACATACCAGTATGTGTAAAAGCCTCAAATATCTGGGTCCAGAAATGTGTCAGTGCTGGGCAGGACCAGAACATATGCCCACTAAAATGACCTTTTAATGTGCATTAAATCAGTTTGTTTCAGGGTTTTCCAAAACTGCAATGCAGCCCTAAATGATATGAAGAAGTTCCAATCACCCAGCATGGCTCACGCAAGACAAATGTTATGCAATATATCTTCCCTGCAGTTGTTTTGATTTGTGGGTTTGGTTGCACAGCCGTTTGTGTTTTGGTGCTTCAGCTAAAACTATTTTTGAGCCGAATGAAGCTCTGTCTCTAAACACACCAAGCCTACAGCTATTTATATATTTATGTTCTCTAGTAGCTGTTAAATAAGAGTGTTTAGTATGACATAATGCATATTTACATGGACAATTTTCTTCCTATAATTGTTTTTATTCAATTTCAGGCCTTCCACCATGGGGATTTGCTTACAATTTCTTACTAACTAGAGGACGCAATTTCATGTTATCTTCATTTAATTCAGTTACATTTTATTTATAGTGTCAAATCATAACAGGAATTATCTCAGGACAGCATGATTTTAATATATTAGATCATATAATATGAATGCATTTGCATACTTAAAACATAAATACTTATATTACATTTCTTCACATATGCCCCTTAGCTTCCTTCTATAACATATACATTGATTATTTAATCCAAAGAAGTACATTTCCAAATTAAAATGTGTGCTGTGCTGTGATTCAACCTCCACAATACGGTTTCAACAAATCTTTAAGTTTGTTGAAAACCAAAATATTTGGATTATATCTGATTAAATTAGATGAATCTATTGTTTGTAAATGACACACATATGTTTTATCAGAAAATCTGAAAATTCCCCACAACACATATTTGGTTACTTCAAGCTCACTTTAGATTAAAGCTGCACCAATCTTTTTTTTTTATTAAGACAAGGCGTCATGCAAGGCATTCTGATGAATGATAGCTTACAAAAATGTATGCACACCAAAATGTATGATATCCTAGGAAATTACGAGACTGCCGGCTGGTCACGTGACCCGGGCTGGTCACGTGACGCCGGCTGGCTACAAGCGGCTGTTTAAGCCACTAAAGAGCTTTTGAATGCTGGCTACAGACTGCTGTATTAGCGGTAGTTGGTGGTTCAGTTGCCATAAAGTAGGAAACTTTGAGTTGGGTACAGAGCACTGTGAGCTGCCGGTTGTTTCGGCGGACATTAACGTTAAATTTAGTCCACAAAAAGGGAATGACAAAAGTTAAGATTAGGCACCAAAACAACTAGTTAAGATTAGGAAAAAGATTGTCGTTTGGATTAAAACACTCCTTAGGAACACACATTTCCTGGGGGATTTAAACAGTGATCATCAATGCAGTAAATGCAGCAAAAAAATATGTTGAATGCCTACAAATTACAGTGCTTAACTTTTCGTAGCTTTTTGAACGAATGAGTACAGGCTGCTTCATGACTGTATGTAATGTGAAAGCTGTCTGTAGGAACTCACAAAGAGAATTATCCTCTGCTCTCCTTAGCTAGAGAGCTTCTTTTTTTAACCATCCTTCAGCTCTGTGATAGAAAATTTAATAGACACAAAGAAATATGGTTTGTGCATTGTCATGATTTGGGATTTTGAGGCCTCAGAGTCCTTCACACTTGGCATGCTTTATGTTGGATGTCTCTGGTGCCAGAAGTAACAGTTAAGATGGACCTTGACGTTCCTGTATCATGGTTTATAGTCTGGACCAAGGATTACACAACATTGTTTTACCTCCTCTCCGTTGATGTGATAATACGTGATTCTGTGTGATGTGTGACATACTGTATAAAGAGGAGGGATTGTAATCTTACATTAGGTTTTTTGGTATATCTGTGTCCATGTATACGTGCTGTAACAAGACAACTTCTCTGACATCAGATTTGTGTCGTAATTAAAAATTTAGTGCGGAACTTTGGGATATTAACGAACGTCCGTTACATTCAAGCCATTGCCAAATGAGTTGCTACAAAGCTAATTAAGACTATCAGCTCCACCCGCTGAAAAAAAAAATACAGTGCCTACCACAGCAAATATGTCCCAAGGTTACAAGGAGAGTGAATATTGGACCATGCAGGTGAACAGAACATGTGCACCATATCCACTTAAAAGTTGATAATACTGTACATCTGTGTTGTTCCACTGTGTCCAAAAGAAAACAATTATGGCTTTTAATTAGGCTATTTGAGGTTAGTAGGAGTTATTTTGGCAGGGTTAAATAACTGGTTATAATAAAGGTTCTTCTAAAGTCCGTTTTTTTCATCAATAGTGATGAAAAATTATATTTTTGCACAAGTACAAAATTATCTGAGTGCTTTACCTCAGTGTAGAATCGTGTTGCACATATAACGTCATCTAGACTCTAGAGGCATTGCCTGCTTCCCTTATATTTCACATTTAGCTGTTGAACTTATCATGAACAACTTCCACAGACTTTCAAAAGTGGAAAAAGCTTAATTTTCCCTGATGCATCGAACAAGGAACCAATAAGGAGTGCAAAGGTCTCAGTCTCAGTCTCATTCTGCAGTGAATAACCAACTCTCCCTCCTCTGAAGGTCCTTTATCAACAGTGATGAGCAAAGGCAAACAGAGTTCTGATGACATGGAGGTAAAGCTGCTCCAGGGCCTGTGAGGCTCACTGTTCTGTGTTTCAGTTGTCCATCAGTCAAATGTCCTCAGATGATGTAAAGTCTCAGACACCAACTGCACTGATTTGGTCCAAATGTTTTACAGAAAGGGGAAAGTAAAACTATCAGACCTAAACCTTGTAAGGACTTGCTAATTACCCTAATTAATTTTAATCACGCGCATTGAAAGGCTCCTAATTAGGTTTACTCCTACGCTGCAAATTTGGATGAAACTGGCCACAAATCGAAACTCATCCTTACAAATTACAATTGTTGGCTTATCAAAGGCATATTAAAGTAATGGTAAAGAGTTCTTCTCACGCTTGAAAGGATGTTTATTTTTTAACAGTCTTCTACCATTTAGAGAACACACTGATTGGCAGTGTTGAGAAAAAGATGTAAAGTTGAAAAGCCAATGAACACATTTAGGGATTGGTTAGACTATTTCTTGATTTCTGGACCTTTAATGCCCAGTATTAGCAAATAAAGCTTGCACAGTCACATCTGACCATTCATTAATGCTCAGGAATAAGATGAATATTGAGGATCAAATTCTGATTTTGAAATATCATATTATATATTTGCTAATTTGGATCCAACACTGAGATGTTGCTGAATGGCCCAATGTGTCATTTGTCATGAAAGAAAAGATGAGGCAAAAAAATCATCAAGCATTTTAAAACCTTCCATTGCAGTGGCAATGCCCATTTGGCTGATCTGTTTACCAAATAATTTAAAAAAAAAAAAACATTACTTTTTTTTGGAATAGGGCTGCAACTAACAATTATTTTAAGTGTTGATTAAAGCTATTCTGCATAGTTTCTGTCGCCCCAACGAGAAATTAGTAAGGACAACAAAACTGTTGGTGCGTCCACGTGATACAAGCCTTCTGTGACCCATGGCCATACTGAGAAATACTGAGAGAGTTGTGTGGAGCTCATAGTCTTAATTAGCTTTGTAGCAACCTATTTGGCAATGGATTGAATTGTAATATTTTACATATTTTTTAAGCTGTTGAATATTTTCTCAATGAATCGATTAGTCCAAGATGACGTCCTCAAATGTCTCATTTTGTCCACAACTTAAAGATATTAAGTTTACTGTGTTTACTGCAAAATCAGCTAAAACTGCAAATTCTTATTTCAGATACTCAAGTCCTACCTAAATCAGATATATCAACACACCTGCGCTTGTTTTTAAAATGTGATTTTCTGTTTTTATTTGTTATTTATTATTCCTGTCCCTCTGTGTCTGTCTGTTACTTGTTGTCTGTTAAAGTGTATCTTCTATGTGCTGCCTTCATGGCCACGGATCACTTGTAAAAGAGATTGTAATCTCAATGGGATTATTTTCCCTGGTAAAATAAAGGTAAAATAAAAAAATAAATAAAAAATACTGTCACTGAGTTAAGAAACATGAAAATATTCACATTTAAAAAGCTGGAATCAGAGATTTAGAAGATTTTTTTTTTTACTCAAACCGATTGTCAAAATAGTTGGCTTTATATGAAATAAAGCTAGTTTAGTGTGCAGTTTAAGTATCATTGTGGCCAAATTAGAAGTTTTATTGATAATATTATAACATTCGCATGCTATTCTATTGTAAATAGCATGTTAAGCTTTTTAGGTGTAAAATTAGCCTTTTTCATACACACAAGCTTATAGGCTACTAAAACTTGCACTTGGAGTGAATTGTATAACTATCCCCAGTGGATTGAATGCAGCCGTTGCCTCGGCCTGGTCCGTGCAATCTTACCTGTCTGTCAGGTGCTCTGCTGTCCAGCGGTACCAAGCCTGCAGTCTCCGGGGATTCCAGACCCGCCCACCGGCTCTCCGCTGTCCCAGACCTGCTCACCTGTGTGGCGGAGGCGGCTGGAAACCAGTCAGCGGTGCTGGGAGGACTGCACGGGCGCAGAATGAACAGCAGCGTATCCACCACCGGAGGGGAGGAAAACTCCATGTTCACATCCAGAACATCCCGAAAAAAGTGATGTCCGCCGGTCAATGAATGTCACTGCGATGCCAGATGAGCAGAGGACCAGAGTATGTGTGGTGACGCTGTTCGAAAAAGGACGTCTCGGTTTGTTCGCTGGCTGCTCCTCGTCCGCCACACAGACTGCCCCTCTCTCTCTCTCTCTCTCTCTCTCTCTCTCTCTCTCTCTCTCTCTCTCTCTCTCTCTCCCTCTCTCTCTCCCTCTCTCTCTCTCTCTCTCTCACCCCTCTCTCTCTCTCCCTCCTCTCTCTCTCTCTCTCTCGCTCTCTCTCACTCACTCTCGCTCTCTCTCTCTCTCTCTCTCTCACTCTCTCTCTCACCCCCTCTCTCTCCCTCTCCCTCTCTCTCTCTCTCTCTCTCTCTCTCTCTCTCTCTCCCTCTCTCTCTCTCTCTCTCACCTCCCTCTCTCCTCTCTCCCTCTCTCTCTCTCTCTCTCGCTCTCTCTCTCACTCTCTCTCTCTCTCTCTCTCTCTCACTCTCTCTCTCACCCCCTCTCTCTCTCCCTCTCTCTCTCTCTCTCTCTCTCTCTCTCCCTCTCTCTCTCTCCCTCTCTCTCACTCTCTCACTCTCACTTTCGCTCTCTCCTCTCTCCCTCTCTCACTCTTTCTCTATATCTCTCTCTCTCTCTGTCTATCTTTCTATCCCTCTCTCCCTCTCTCTCGCACTCTTTCTTTCTCCCCCTGTTCTCTCTATCTCTCTCTCCTTCTCCCTCTCCCTTTCTCTCTCTCTCTCTTTCTTTCTCCCCCTTCTCTCTCTCTATCTATCTAGCTTTCTCTCTCCTTTTGTGTCTCTTTCTCTCTCTCTCCCTCTCTCTCTCTCTTTCTATCTATCTATCTCTCCCTTTGTCTCGCTTTCTCTCTCTCTATCTATCTCTCTAGCTCTCTCCCTCTCCGTCTCCCTTTCCCTTTCTCTCTCTCCTGTCTCTCCCCTCTCTCTCTCCCTCTTTCTCTCCCCCTCTCTATCTCCCTCTGTCTCTCTTTCACTCTCTCTCTTCCTCCTTCTCTTTCTCCTGTCTCTCCAACTTCTCTCCCTCCACCTCTCTTCCTCTTCCTCACATTTTCAATTACATTTTCAATTTAATTCAATTTGATTCAGTTCAATGGGCTTTTTTGGCATGAAAGTTTCAATAACAATGTTGCCAAAGCATCAGACAAAACACAATAAACAGTTATATGCACTGTACATTAGCACAATATTAGGGGGAGTTTAAATATTAAAAAAAAAGTTGTTAAGCAATATGAAACAAAAAGCAAATTGTAATAAACAGCATAGCCTCACGTTTGCTCTGCCTCATCTGAAAGTCTCTCCCTCACACGTCTAGCTCCTCTCATTCTTTCATCTGTATTCACATCAACTAAATTCAAAGGTTGATGTACTACATGTCAGATAGGTGCCATACTTGAAATATCTTGCATGATTTGCACTTTGGTTGCTAACTACATAGATTCATTTCAGCCTGGAGCCTATATATTAGGTTATTACTGCATTGTCATTCTGTAACGTTATTCTCCAGCTGCTACTTCTGTCTATGACACCTATCACACGTCTGTCTATTCTGTTGAAGGAATATCAATATAACCCATTGAATGTTGTTGTTTTATTTATGGAGTTTGTTATTATCCGAAGAAAGGATCTCAGGAGAGAGGAGGGTGTATACAGTATATTCCACAGATTATAGATTGCTTTTGACACTATTTTGTGGGTTAAGCCTTTAAAGACCTGACGTGACTTGACAAGTACCAAAGACAAATTTCTACTACAGCCCGTAGTGGAAAACAAACATGTATTTTCATTCCTTTTCCTTCATTTAATAAAAGTAAACATCTAATTGAAATCAATATCAAGCATACAAACAACAATAAACAACAATAAACACAATACAAACAACTATCACACGCTATACAATACTCACTTAAAATGCATAAACAGGTGTTTCAAAAAGTGTCTGAAATGAAGTAAAAACAATACATTTAGGTATAAATGATCACCCTATTTGGCCATGGCTGAATGTATTTACCAACAAAACATGACATAAATGGAACAATCTTCTTGTTATAATTGTCATTATAATCACATGCTTAATTTAGAAGACCATTGAGAGAGATCATCAGCCTCTGGTAGTGGTGCAGGTTTTGAATTATCAAGTCAATTCTGCATGTTCCTATTTTCTTTTCCCATTCACGAGAGAGAAAGGCAGGAGATTATGGAGGGCGATGGAGAAATATTAGGATAGTTTTAAGCAACTAGGCTGATGCTGCACGACCAATGTCACAGTGATCTGACTTCTTAAAAAAAAAAGAATCAAACTGTGATGCAGCCAAAAAACTCACCTCACAATACTGTTGACACTGCTGTGCACGCTCCCAGTTGAATGTGTGCATGTGCTAGCGTTTCTGTAGCTTTCAGTCTTTGTGTGTGTGCGCGTGCGTGCGTGTGTGTGTGTGTGTGTGTGTGTGTGTGTGTGTGTGTGTGTGTGCGTGCACGACAGCCTGACAACAGAGGATGCCCGACTCAGCATCTTGCCACCAACAGTGCCGGCGTTCACGTCCAATAATAACACCTCGCTCCTGCTGAAAATTAAAGCCTTTAGCCATTCATATACTTTCTCTCTCACACACACACACACACACACACACACACACACACACACACACACACAACACACACACACACACACAAACAAGGGATTCAAATATTGCAGAGGTACAATACCGTTTAACCTCATTTGAGGACGCAGAAAGCAACCTAGGTGTTATACTGCAGAAACTCACCAGGGTTCAAAAGTACACACACAGGCACAAGTACACACACTCACAAATGACACAGGCTGCAGTGTTGAGGCAAGCTACAATGCAGATCTAAGACAGTAAAGGCTTCACATCTTAAATGGTGTTATATAGGTGGTAGGACACAGCCTGAAGGTTGACCTACCGTGTTTTTTTACATTGTACTGAAATGCACTCCTACACCGTTTTTTTTCCGCTGCTATTATAATAATCAGTGCTCTGTTAAAGTCTACTTATGCCTGTCCCTTGTTTTAAATGCTCTAATTTAAGTAGTAATTGCGCTTTATGTATAGTCTATAATGTGTGTGCTCAAAATGTAGCCCCTCTCGAATGTCGTTTTTATATATTTTAATTGTGTAACACCACTTGACTTGATCCATGGTGAAACGTTTTGTTTCACTATATACAGTGTACATGGTTGAAATGACAATAAAACCTACTTGACTTGACTTGAAATGTTACCGGCTCAAATCCCTGAAGCGGAGACAATCTGGTTGTTGATGCTGATTTGCTTTTCAGCCTTGTTGTTGAAGTGAGCCAGCTCCACACAGCTTGGCTTTAACCCTGATTTAAGTGTTGTTTTGGCGGCTGTGGCTCAGGAGGTAGAGCGGTTGTTTATCAAACAAAAGAACAGTGGTTCAATCCCTGGCCCCTGCATGTCAAAGTGTCCTTGCGCAGACACTGAATTTGAATGTTTATCTGCACATTTGGCAACTTGTATGGCTGCCTTGGCCAACAGTGTATAAATATGAACGTGTTTGTGAATGGCATTTAATTCAATTCAATTGTATTTCTAGTGTCAAATCACAACAGGAGTTATCTCAGTACACTTTACAGAAAGAGAAGGTCTAGACCCCTCTCTGTAATTTACACAGACCCAACATATCCAACCCCCAAAAGCAAGCATTTGGTGCGACAGTGCAAAGAAAAAACTTCCTTTGGACAGACCCTGACTCTTGGTGAGCCGCCATCTGCACCCCTGCCAGTTAGGACACAGAGACACTGATACAGATATGGAGAAATATGATTCATAATAATAATAGAAGTTTGTTTGATAAACAGTGGCAAGTAACAATAAAGATAATAGAACTATGACTAGAAATAATAGGATAATGGTGCTTGTAGTGTGTAAAAGCCTTTTCAATGGTCATATATTCTATATATTTATATATATATATATATATATAAGCATTGTGTATGCATCAACATTGGTTTGTATCCCATTTGAGGGACCAGGCTGCAGAGCTTTCACTGTGTTATTTATTGGTTGTGGTTATTTATTGTTGCTTTTAAAAACTATTCACATGCTGTATTTTGACCCTTGACCCTTAATAAATCATTAAGGTCTGTGACGTGGTTTGACTGGCTTTGAGCTATGTCAGACACCAGCAGAATAGAATAGAATAGAATACTTTTGTTTCTCGGAGAACCTAAAGTCTACACATACAGTATACTATCATTTGTCTCAAAGGAACATGCCACCGTTTGTTGAAATAGGGCTTATTATGGTCTCCCTTAGCTGTAAATAGGTGGGACAACGTACTTTTTGTCTCAGCGCATGCATTGTCTTAGTCCGGTGAAACACCGGCAGCTCCGCCGCTAGTTACCTTAGCGTAGTAAATGGAAGCCTATGTTGCCGGTTAGCATGTTGTGAGTAAAAGTGAGCCAACAAAAAAACAACAACAACCTAATTACTTATTGTGACCTCTGTATTCACAACAAGTACAAATAGCAATGCAGATTAAGACTAGACAATTTCCTAGGCAGATATTGACTTGGGACAGTGCTTTGGCTGTGCTTCCACCCAATATAGTCCCAAATCAATATCTGCCTAGCAGGGAGGACAAGGTACAAAAACAAACTCTGGTGCCTCCAACTATTTTATAAGCTTCAGCCGCGGGGGCTACAGAGAAGATTGGGCTCCTATTATGGACCTGTATGCTGTCACAATCAAGAAACATAATTAAAAAACAAATTATAATACTACTCCTGTTGCCTATTGAAACATTTATGGGGGAAACCTTAAAGGTGCACTATGAGTTCCTGCATGGTTTCAGCACAATTTCATTTTTGTCTCAAATCGTAGACATCTGTCCTGGATTTACTAGCTGTCTGCCCCCTAAATACACTGTGAAAAAGCCCGGTTTCCGGAGACAACACAGGAGTCGTAAACATCAAACACTAGGGGCACAAGATCCTAAACACAACAAACCACATTCCAGCCAATCACTGACAATATGGTTGGGGGACGGGTGGGGGTTAATGAGTTAGTTATTGTGTTTTTCCACTACATGGTACCTCCTCGACTCGCCTCGACTCTACTCCCCTTTTTTGGTTTTCCATTACATAAAAAAGTCCTGGTACCTGCTAACAGGTACTTTTTTTTAATACTACCTCCGTTGAGGTTCCAAGCGAGCTGAGGCAATACCAAAAGGTGACGTGAAAACCTGCAGACCACTGATTGGTCAGAGAGAATCCTCACCATTCACTGCGTCATCATTGCTAGCGACAAACGGGGGGGTCCTGAATAAACCGCTGAGTTTAGATAGTTTAGCCAGCGGTGTTTTTTTTTGCTGCCTTCAGCTTCTTTTGAAACTAAATTCGTCAATCAAAAACAACACACCTTCGACGTTCTGTGTGTGTGTGTCGCGTTAGGTCACGGCAGTTTCCTGCTATGACAATCAACTCACCTCGCGCATGAGGCGGTACTAATCAGTGATAGAAAAAGGAGGAAAAACGCCATTTGTCATGACAGTTACGGAAACATGAAGGGAGGGGGGAGCTCGGTGTGTTTTGTTTGAAATTTACTTGGAACGGCAACAGAAATGACCATGCAGGAACTCACAGCACACCTTTAATGTAGTAAAGTTGTAATGCCTTTCAGGGTTTTCAGGGCGCAGCATCCAAGTCGTTTTGGGCACCACCTACGCTGAATCAATGTAAAATCAATGTGAGCATCAAAACTAACTAAATAACTTTTCTCAGATCTAATGGTTGTAGCTGGTCCTTGCGCTTTGCAGGAGGGTCTGGGAAAGCGACACTAGTCCTCAGTGGACTTCTTTAGCAAAATTGGTCTTTAAGCTTTTTGAGTGTTATTTATTTATTATTGGCTCTAGCTACTGTAATAATTTAGACACACATATGGTAATTGTAATGCTCCAAAATGATGTGAAATTGCATTTTGTCCATTGAAGGCAGGACCCAAGACAACTAGGGAAAACATTGCCTTTTAACTCCTGACCCCTTAACCTTTAACTCCTAATAGTTTACCTTTCGCATTTATTCTGTTGTTTGGATATTGTGTGTAATTTTAGTTTTCTCTTTCTTTTCTTTTTCCAGTCTTTTAGTTTCTTTCTATTTTAATTGGAGTTCGCATTGGAGAGTGCCTGGTAGGGGAGGTGCCAGTTCACCTCCTGGGCACTGCCAAGGTGCTCTTGAGCAAGGTACCAAACCCCCAACTGCTCAGGGCACTTCTCCAAGGAGCAACCCCCTCACTCTGGCATCTCTCCATTAAGTGTGTTTTGCAAGTATAGGTCATGAGCCTGATTCAGGCCTGTATTCAAAGTGTGTGCAACTGTCCTAACAGAGTGAACATTGTGAATTTCTCCTTGTGGAATAAATAAAGGCATTCTTCATCATCATCTTCTTCTTCTTTTAAGCCCCTTCTCTCTTCTAATATTTTATTGATTATGTGCATATTAACCTGTAGTATTTGTATATGTGTGAACCAATAACAAACAAAATAAATCAAAAAAAGTTGTTTCCTTCATTCATTAGAGACTCACTCATTTGTGATGCTGTTGTGCCCTCTAGTGTTACAGAGTGAGAAGGAGGTCTGTTTCATGGTAGTCTCTACACTCTGCTCTCATTGGGCAGATTCAGCAGAGCAGAATCTGGAGATTAGATTTAATTAAAATTGCCTCAAGCCCATCACCCGCTGAACTTAAGATCTACATTCAGCAAACTGTGACAGCTTTTAATATCCAAATTACGCAGCCCACCGATCAATGCAGACGATAACTGCTGATTTGGACCAATTCAATATCCTCTCCTCCGATAGCAATCAACAACAAATGCAGCATTGTGACTGGGGCAGACAGACTTTGAAAACCACAACAATGGGATAAAGGGAGTTGTTTAAGTGCTCCCTGCAAAAAAAGGAGTGAGTTAGCAGCAGCAGTGTGAGTCAGGACTAAATCAGGAGAAAATCCACTGGAGTTTGCTGAAATGGTGGCTGCAAGCCAAGAAGCCCAAGTACCCACTCTGTGTGGCTGCAGCAGAGCCAGGCCTGAGTTATATGCCACTAAATCACTCTCACATCCAGCTGACTCCCCAGCTTCTTGCCTGTCATCAGTATGCGCGGGCAGGCGCATGCACACACACACACACACATGCACACACGCACGCACACACACAAACACACACACACACACACACACGCACAGCTAAAGCGGTGTGTGTCTGCGTAGGTTGTTGAGGAGAAAGAGCAATGTCCATACTTAATTAGAGGCTGGAGGGGGGTAGACCTAAGTGTGTGTGTGTGTGTGTGTGTGTGTGTGTGTGTGTGTGTGTGTGTGTGTGTGTGTGTGTGTGTGTGTGTGTTTGATTACCAGATGAAAGAGAGAACTATGAGGGAAACCTCATTACCAGATCTCCATAATAACACATGGAAGTACACAATCAAGACTACAATATGGAAGAATTATGTACAAGAAAAGGGAATCAGTTCCGTATCCGGGTTACCTGTGAGCAACTATTCTTTCATATCTGATATTTAAGATATGAAAATGTACTTGTACAATCTCATACTTTACTGTGAGGGAAATTGGCTTTATACAACATACACATGATACATTAAAGCCAGTGTTCAGTTTTAAAAATTTGGTTGTATTGATTTTTTTTACTTTAAATTCTCTCCTTTCTTCTGTTGTATTTCTCCATATAATGTAATCAAGTGTGCGGTTTAAATTGGCCATCAGTGTTACCTACAGTCCGTGTACAAAAAAGCAGAGTTGACAGTGTAGGTTAATACCAAAGTATACAGGTATCAAATGACCTAGAACTCTTAATAGACTGCAGTAATTGCTCAATGTGTTTTAACTGCCGCATTGTTTGTTTTTATATATGTACCTAGGATTCTCTGGAAAGAAAAACTCACACTGAGCGAATCATTCTGATAAAATTAGGAAAATTGAACAGACAACGGCTTTTGGTTTATATTTAAGACACTTCTCGTTATTTAGCACAATTGTAATTTGACATGAACAGTATTTACAAGTTGTAGATTATTGACCTTGTGTCGACTTTAGGTCAAATTTGACCCGTTTTTAAACTTTCTGTATCAAAAACATCTTTTTTTTTTTTAAATGTGCTCTAAACGATAAACCCCCACCCGAAATCCTTCTTGTCGGTTATTGGCTGGAACACTGTTTGTGTATGCTTCTTGGTGCAGTTGGGTTTGTTTTTGCTGCCGTTTGTGGACCCTAGGCTGTCTACAGAGACCGTGTGTTCTGGGGACAGGCAGCTAGCAAATAGTGAGGAGATGTTTTTTACAGTGTGTTCTGGGGACAGGCAGCTAGCAGATAGTGAGGAGATGTTTTTTACAGTGTGTTCTGGGGACAGGCAGCTAGCAAATAGTGAGGAGATGTTTTTTACAGTGTGTTCTGGGGACAGGCAGCTAGCAGATGGTGAGGAGATGTTTTTTACAGTGTGTTCTGGGGACAGGCAGCTAGCAGATGGTGAGGAGATGTTTTTTACAGTGTGTTCTGGGGACAGGCAGCTAGCAGATAGTGAGGAGATGTTTTTTACAGTGTGTTCTGGGGACAGGCAGCTAGCAAATAGTGAGGAGATGTTTTTTACAGTGTGTTCTGGGGACAGTCAGCTAGCAGATGGTGAGATGTTTTTTTACAGTGTGTTCTGGGGACAGGCAGCTAGCAGATAGTGAGGAGATGTTTTTTACAGTGTGTTCTGGGGACAGGCAGCTAGCAGATAGTGAGGAGATGTTTTTTACAGTGTGTTCTGGGGACAGGCAGCTAGCAAATAGTGAGGAGATGTTTTTTACAGTGTGTTCTGGGGACAGGCAGCTAGCAAATAGTGAGGAGATGTTTTTTACAGTGTGTTCTGGGGACAGGCAGCTAGCAGATGGTGAGGAGATGTTTTTTACAGTGTGTTCTGGGGACAGGCAGCTAGCAGATGGTGAGGAGATGTTTTTTACAGTGTGTTCTGGGGACAGGCAGCTAGCAGATGGTGAGGAGATGTTTTTTACAGTGTGATCTGGGGACAGGCAGCTAGCAGATGGTGAGGAGATGTTTTTTACAGTGTGTTCTGGGGACAGGCAGCTAGCAGATGGTGAGGAGATGTTTTTTACAGTGTGTTCTGGGGACAGGCAGCTAGCAGATAGTGAGGAGATGTTTGCTGTATGTGACAACAAATGTTGTTGCCTAAAACATGCGTGACATCGCTTAGAGCACCTTTAACTACCTAGTTTTGATTACCCAAAAATAACTGATAATTCCATACAACGGCTTCACAAGTACTACTAAATATCTCCAAAAGGATCTCCACTTTAATTGAATTCTAGGGTGTTTTATTTCATTTTTTCTCATTTAAAGAAAAAAAAATGGAAATGTTTCTATGTCCCCTGACGGAACGTTGACCCTTCTGTGATTATCTATCCTTTAATATTAGTCTAAATAAATCATAATTTCTTTTTTTGTAACTCAAGAATTAAGTATAATTTCCTATAAATGGTTTATTGACCATGAATTCCAAAAATAAATGTAAAACTAGTGGTGATAAGTTGGTGTTAGTGGTGTTCATACATGGTGGTGAAAAGAAGTGTTAAAAGTGGAAAAAGCACCAAAAACAAGACTAAAATGTCAGAAAAAGTGTTCTTTCTCAAATTCTCAACCAGCAAGTGCATGGTAGAATGGAAGACAACGCAAAGGTTAAACCACTTTGAATGTGATGAGAGCACGGCATTAACATGTTCTTCTGAAGACAAGTAAAAACATGCAGTTTTATGTTGAAAACCATATGACTTTATTCATGACATCCTGCCACAGATCAGCTAAACGGTAAAATGTGAAAGTTCTCATCGACAAAAAAAGGAAAAAAAAAAAAAAGGTTAAAAAGAGAAAAACATGAGATCGCAGTCAAAGACCCATTTGATGTCTCCGCCCTGACGCTGTGTCCTCTTTACTGTCCACCCCCTCCTGGGCATTTGTTTCCCCCTCCCTCTTTATCTTTCTTTTATATTATTATCTTCCTTTCCGTGTCTGCTTTCCCTCAACGATGGCCAGGGCAGGGGCCAGTCGGCTGTTTCATCACCAACTTCAGCATCCACAATTTACTTCCGTGCTCTTCTGCAATTGGCCGTTGGTTACCATGGCGGTGACATTGGCTGTGGGTTCTGGAGGTAGGACATCACAACTGCAGAGATGGACAACCTGCAGACAACAAAGAGAACGGGAAACAACATCACGTTAAAAAGTTTGCAATCTTAGTTTCATAGCCAAACTAAAAACATCTTGCTACCTTAATCTAATGAACTTCCTGCTCAGAATTATTTTGGTGGGTTCCATAAATGTTGGAGAAAGTGCGTAATTTATATCCTTTTTTGCAGTTAAAGTATATAAATTATAAAAAAAAAAAAAAAAAACACACAAGCACAATTCAAACACAGCCTGAATCTGGAGAATAAAAACTTTCATAATATGGGGCTGGCACCTATGCATTTTGGCAGAAGCCTTTATCGAGGTGTAGACGGAACGATTTTGCTACCTTGGAATTTTCTTTCATGTTTGCATATTTTGCAGGCCTTGAGCACTTTCGGTTGTGTGACATTTTGAAATGACTTTTTACTTATTGCCTATAATGCAAAAACCATAAACTGTATATATATTGAATATTAACGGTCTATGGCAAAACACACACTCCAGTTCTCTTTTAATTATTCAACAACATATTTTGCTGACATGTTGGCATATTATTAAACTGAGTGAATGCGCATGGGTCTGATTAGCACCAACGCAGGTATGAAGAATGTATCCCTGAGCCAGGAGAAGCCACTGAGGGGGTAATTCATCTCAACGTGAACAAAGTCCTGATTACCCCAATAACATCAGTGCCCTCCACAGCTCTTTTATCCTGTATAGACACTCACCTTTGTTTAATAACACAGGGATACTTACATCATATCTTGGCTTTGGACAAATGTCCTAAAACTGGCCTTGAACCAGCTTCTATGCTCACGAGGCGGGTGCATTAACGTCATTGTCTGACATTGCTTGCTGAGCCAAACATTTTGCGTTACTAGACTACGAGTGCATCAAGCTTGTCTTTAATACAACCTCATCTTGACGATGGACCAGAAGGTTTTTCCCCCTCATTGCTAATCTGTCCGCGAGGCCTGGACAAGTGCCCTACTGTAGTACTCTTTTAGAAGCAAATGGAAACGTGGCACCCCTGGAGGTCACACAGTTAAAAGCTTTTGGACATTAACGTTGGCTCAGCTCAAGTCTCAGTAGCGGACAGAAGCGAGACAAACCCTGCGGATTTAAAGAGGAATTATAATAAGGCTTTAAGGTAAACACATGGTACTTGTAATTTGCCCTTTACTCTGCAACAGAGCACTAGAGGATGACATGGGAATCAATTGTCGCTTCTATCCCGAGCCCACAAAAATACTCTAGTCATATCCCGATCACATGACTGCGCCCCCCCACCAAAAAAATAAAAATCCTGTCCTGCAAAATCTAGAGAGAAAGAGTCCCAAATGCTGTCCCGCTCCCTATTGTACACCTTTCTTGTCTAAAGTTATCCGACTCCGTTGCTCCCCTGTAACATATTTGGTTAATTGTGGTCAAATCTCGGAGGTTGCCTCGGAAATTTAAGCTACATTATCCATGCATTACCTGCAGGCCTATGCAATTTCACTACGTAATTCCTAACGGAGATCTTCTCACACTAAAAACACATATATATGTAACAAAATGCAATCTTTGAGCGCACTCATTGCATTGCAGCAACATTTTTTCAAATTTTATCTCTGGCTCCGTCCCTCTCTATTCTGTTCCTATGATTTTACCAACAGGGAAATTGACTCCAGTATTACGGGACTCCCGGGGGAATACCGTGACCCTAGAAAGTACCAAAAAATTGTCACCCTCTAGTCACCACTAGTGCTGGGTATCAGATTCAAAATCAATTAGGCTAGGGTAATTTCAGTTGCAATATTAATTTTGCTTGGATATAAAAGACATCTTAAGCTGTGAATTGTACAAGCAAGATGCAACCTTCTAATAGGTTTAATAATGCACCAGGTTAATGAAAAAAGTTAATTGGGGAATATTGACTATTTTAACACTGCCCTAGTGTGCACACTTTTCAGAGGAAGCAAAATGGATGAATGCAATATCAGGTTACAATAAACTAATATTAAATTATCTCCAAGCTCTAGGTTAGACAAAAAACAGTAAGACAGACATTCAAACTGTTTCCTCAACTGTAGACAGCCAGCACTTCATCCAGAAAGCTGGACTCACTCATTTTAGATCTTTTCCTCTTTGGTGCAACCTCTCAGAACGGCACTGCCGGTAAAAAGCAGCACGCTGTGCAGTGGCGTTATTAGGGAAACCTCGCAACTTCTAGGCTAGATCCGCCATTCAATAGCATTCACACGCTTTTATTGGCCAAGCGTCCATGCTTATACAAGGTAACAGAAACTTCTCGAGGTCAATGCTAACCCCAACCAATCAGTTTGCTTTGTAGGGCGGGACTTGCCTAGAAGTTGCATGGGGTCCATAATAATGCTGAGCAGTGATGGTACAAGATATAGGTATTTAAGTTCAGCAGATAAGGACCAATATATAGCATTTCTTATATACAGTGTATGTATGTATGTACATATTGTACATATCACACACACACACACACACCTGATGCCATATACTTACATGAAGCTGCTCATCATCTGTTTAGTGTCCTCTGAGCTTCTTGAGTTTGCAAAGCTGATGAAGGAGCAGTAGACTGCGATCCAGGCACACCACTTCAGCTGAAAAGCACACAACATGAAGGTTAGCTGCAGAAGCTTGTGAAAGGCCAAAATGTAGATCTATACAGCGTATCACATTACAGACAGTATTAGCAAAGATGAACAAGGCTGAGCAGTTGAAGTTTACTTTGAAGATGGATGAACACTTAGGAGAGAGCTCGACAACAGCGTAGTTGAGAAATGGCACTGAATAAATGAGTACATGATAGAGCCCGACTGATAAAGGATTTTTAAGGCCGATACCAATACGAATATTTGGTTGTTTAAAAAAAAACGATATGCCGATATTTCGGGCGATATATACTGTATATTTTTTTTTTTAATCCAGAAATGCGTTACAACACATAAACAGATTTCCCTAACATTAGTTATTTATGAGTTCTCACTAAAATAATGATAATAATTTGTTTTATTGTCACAACACAACATAAAATATATGAAAGGTCTGATAAATAAAATGTATAAAAATACAAACTTAAGATATGAAACTTAAAGTCCTTTGAACAATAACCAGTGTTGCCAACAGGGACGCTGTAGAGCGCCCTCTGGTGGACAAACTACAAAACACCAACACTCATAACATGATTGACAGTCCGTTTTTATATTTTTATATTAATTTATCAGAATCATTTATTTGTCATTATGGATGATTCTGATGGATGAATATATAAAAAAAAAAAGATTACAAATCGGCCATTATAAATGTCAATACCGATATATCGGGAAATGAATAATATCGGCCGTCAATATTGGCCGGCTTCGGTTGGGCTCTAGTACATGATCCCCTTTAATTTAAAGTGGTTTTCGTTAGGAAACATGAATGTATCCTGGCCACAATTCCCGAACAGGCTAACAGCACTTCAAGGAAAAAGCTATTCTGCAGGCAAAGGGTGGCTCTGCTTCTCCTTTGTAAGTGCATAATTTCCATAGAGTATTGTTCTACCATTATTTTGTACACCCCCAGTAAAACATTTACTTCTTTTGAGTGCATTGTTAGTAGTTGGACTGGGAGGCCACATGAGTCTGCTGCTGCCCCGTCTTTGTTTAATGTGTCCTTAGTGCTGAAATTCAAAAGCTGCCCTTCATCTAAAAAGGTTAGTTTACCTTTAATCTTCTAAATGGAATAATTGGGCTGAACCAAGGACTACCATTCAGGGGCAACACCCCTAGTTTGCACGTACACACACACACACACAAGGTATGTGAGAGTGTGTGTTAAGGTTACCTTGAGCATCAGTCCACACATGCTGAAGATCATGCCGAGCAGGTTCATGTAGTCCGGCGTGGGGTCCTCCAGCGTGGGATTGGATTCTGTGCTGGGAGGCTTGTACCTGCAACACAAAAACAAAATATATAGTAGATAAACTTTTTTTTTTTTTTTTTATAAAAAGGTACCCTGCCACACATATTTTATTACTTTGTGGTAATGGCTGAAGTTCTAGCATGGACTCTGTAAAACATTGTGTGGGAAAATGCCTTGGTTAACTGGTTTCAAGCCATTCCAGTGTGTTAGAGAAAGCCTGCAGGAAGACTTGGCTTAATTTCTGCCAGTTGTCATTAATATTCAACGAGCTAAGCTGATTGACTCTGATTGGCTAACAGCTAGCCAATGAGAGCCTGGCTATCAGCATCCTTTACTGGGCAACTGGGCAAGCTCATGAATAGTAATGAGCTCAGGCAACATGACGTCAGACTGACCAGCTTTTGTAATTGGCCCGATTTCTCCTCTTATTTCTTTTCAGTGGCTAGAGCTGACAGAGGAGGTAGACGTTCATTTTCACATTCACGAGATAACACAAACACATATGGACCTAACATATTTCAAAAAAATGCAAGTAAAACCGGTTGTGTGTGGCAGGGCACCTTTAACTAAAACACAATGTAACAAACATTTATTTAAGATCCACTGGTTCTATGTTATTACAATATCACATTACACCCACATTCCAAAACCATAGGCATTACTCTCCTGCTATAACTGCCTTCACCTTTCCGAAGACCACCAGATTTTGAATCCTGGCTGCAGGAATTTACTGCCCTTCAGCCAATAAAGCATTAGTGAAGTCCAACACTGATGTTGGGAGATAAGCCAAGGTGTCACTGTAACAGTTGGCATTCCCATTCATCCCAAAGGAGCTGGATGAGTCTGCTGTCAGGGCTCTATGCAGGCCAGTGAAGTCAGAGCATTTCATTATGAACCTGACTTTGTGCATGTGGTGGGCATTGCATTGCATTGCATTGCCACACTGAAACAGAAAAGGACTTCACTAAACTGTGGGAAGCATACTCGAGTCTAATCTTTGTTTCTGTAAAGGTTCCAGAAAGACAGTCACTGGTTACCTTTCGTGGCCCGTGTTTTCACACAAACACCAACATAATCAGTGGGGGAAAAAAGCCTGAGGAAAAGACTTGTTAACTGACCGTCGTGAGCAAAGGGCATGGCCAAACAGCAGTGACAGACACACAGAAGGAAAAACAGCCCATAAGCTAAAATGAGCTGTTTAGTGACGAAGTGTTAAATCACTGACAGCCGGTTAGACATTAAGCAATTAGCATTATTGTGTGTGTGTTTGGTGGTGTATACACCCCAAAGTTAAATCAGCTAATCGCTAATCCCTTTAAGGTATAAGACTTGGGTTAACGGTGAGCTAGCTAGCTGTTAGCTACCGTTAAACAAGCTAATATGGTTAGCTAATTCCATCAAGAACAACTTGTTTTTCTGTATGAAAGACTCACCTCAAAATCTTATTTTGTCTCCTCGGGTCTGCCATATTGTTGGTAGACATAATTTGTCACAATGCTCTCTTGGGGGGATTTATTATTAATAAAACTAGCTATCGATAAACTCAGGCGATGGAAAGACAGCTGATCGGCCTTTTCATGAATGGAGAAGAAGGTGTAGTAATATCCGGTGTATTACAAAATAAAAGCGTAAAATAATCCGTAGGCAAAATGGGAAACGGGAGGAGGGCTTTTTGAGCTTTTATTTTGACAGGAACATTTGATCCCAGTATGCATTGCGAGTACTAGAAAACAGGAGGGGGTAGCATGAATGGTGGAAGCTTTTGATAGTTACAAACCAAACTGGGAAAAACATATTAATAACGCATTATTATTCTTATTATTATATTAACTGCGCCAGGAATATCAACATGTCTCTCCCCTGAAATTGAACTCTGAGGTAGTTAAATAAGTAAGTAGCGCGGAAAAACTACTGTGAGTTGGAAATGTCCAACGTTAGCTAACGTTAAAAGTGTTATGCTTCTGTCTAAATAACGTTCAAGCTCGTAGACAGACATGTGTCCCGCAAACTTTCGCACTTTGGTAACTTCCATTAGTTTCCTTTAGGAAGGCTAATAAAGTGCATTCACTTACATGTGACAAGAAATAATGCTAACCTTGCTTATAGTTTGTGTAGCTACTACGTAAAGCTTTGTTGAAAAAGGAGAGTATAAAACTACGCCACTGTAATGAAGGGGAAGCTGTTAGTGTGGCTCACATGTCTGTGTGATGTTTTTCACCCTCCCACCCCACACACACACACACACACACACACACACACACACACAGGTTATGTCATCATGGCGTTCCCTCAACCCAGACCTCAGGCTCCTCAGCTCCCTCGACATCTGCTCAGGGCCATAGACTGTCAGCAAGGAGCTGTCAGGGCTGTTCGCTTCAACGGTAAGAGAGACACAACATATGTATCATCCTGATGTTGAAACTGTTGAGATATTGGCATAAACAGCTTGCAAACAATCTGCTTTAAATCTGAATCTGCTTTATTACCAAAGTAAGTTTAATCTTATACTTACAGTTTATACTTTGGTGTATTTGGTGCATACAATAATCATATTAAAAGAGAGTAAACAATAAAGCAAAGTACTGCTACAGAACATGCATACACAACATACATACAGAACATGCACATACTTAACATAAAGACAAAATAGCTACGTGACAATACAAGATAGATACAGTGATTTGCATAAGTTTACACACCCATGCTAAAGTTGATTAAAAAGAGGAATAAAAAAAAAACATCTTTTGGAAATTGATCTTAATGCCTTAATTAAAAAAAATAGGAAAATCCAACCTTTTAAGGATACCAATTTTCTTTGTGAATGAATAATTAATTGTAAATAAATAAATGTTCATCCTTAAAATACCGGTGGCATAAGTATACACACCCCTATGTTAAATTCCCATAGAGGCAGGCACATTTTTATTATCAAAGGCCAGTTATTTCATGGATCAGGATACTATGCATCCTGATAAAGTTCCCTTGGCCTTTGGAATTAAAATACCCCCATATCATCATATACCCTTCACCATAACATGAGTCACGATTCATCCATGAAATGTCATTATCTCACACCTGCCTCTGTCTCATGTCTCCCTGCTTCGTCAGCTGATGGGAACTACCTGCTGTCTTGTGGCAGTGACAAATCTCTAAAGCTGTGGAGTGTAAGCCGAGGGACTCCGCTGAAGACTTACAGCGGCCATGGATACGAGGTCCTGGACGCCGATGGGTGAGATAATTGTCACAGCCTCCTCCACAGTGTGTCAGAAAGTGTGTAGGTTGGTAATATACATAGACTGTAAATCGTAATGGACAAAGCATCTGATTTGGCGAAGTGCTGCAAATGGGGAAGTGCCTTAAACCTGCCTTCTATCTGAATTCCAGCAGGGGACGATGAGTGCGGTTGCTAAAGGAGGTCGGTTTCTGTAGAAGTCTGTGAGAAAGTGACCCACTACTCACTTGATTTATTACGTCAGTCAACATTTTCACAATGAATTTATAGTATAGCGATAATACAGGGGTGTTTTAGGGCGTGGCTATGATGTGATTGTGCGTAACGTAACGAGTGTAAGCTGCTCCTCCCTCACTCCTCCCTCTCGTCTATAATCTTCACATCCGCAACCAGGAAGGCTGCGCCCATAACATGAATAGCAGATCTCCACAAACCAATGGGTGACGTCACACATGCTCTGTCCACTAATTTTACACCCAATGATAATATAGCATCAAAATGCGTGATACATGAGTGTAGGTGGTAAATACATTACATTGATTAGTTGTCAACTATTCATTAAATTGCCAAATATTTTGATAATCAATCAACTGGTTTTAGTCTTTTTTTGTTATGAGGAATAAGTAAACAAATATCTGGACCCAGCTTCTTAAATGTGAATATGTTCTAGTTTCTTCTCTCCTCTGTGACAGTAAACTGAATATCTTTAAGTTGTGGACGAAACAAGACGTGAGGACATCATCTTAGGGCTTTGGGAAACATTGATTGACATTTTTCATTAATTTCTGACTTTTTATAGACCAAACAGCTAATTGATTAATCGAGAAAATAATCGACAATGAAAATAATCGTTAGTTGCAGCTCTAAAAACGTGTGCTGTAAAGATCTTCTCCCCCTGTAAGAAGTAACAGTGTTTGTTTCTCACTGGCTCTTTCAACAGTTCCTATGACAACAGTCACATTTGCACCTGCAGCTCTGATAAGACTGTGATCCTGTGGGACGTCGCCACAGGCCAGGTCACACGCAAACTCAGAGGCCACGCCGCGGTCAGTCCTGCTGTTTGTAACTCTGTTCAACCCGATTCATATGTGTTTATGTTTCACCTGTATAGTTCCACTTTTCTTGTTCTTTTGTGTCTCTGTACTTGTGATTTAGTTGTTCTTTTTATATCTCACTCAAATTTTCTGCTTACAGAAAGTCAACTGTGTCCAGTTCAACGAAGAGGCAACTGTCATCTTGTCTGGTGAGTATGTGAAATGCTTACAATGCACAATACATAATTCAGTAACAATTGTGTGTTTTCTTGAATAGTGCAATGTTTTGTATTATGTGAAATATCTTGCCCCTTGAACATTGAATTATCTGCGTTTTGTAACCGACTAATAATAATAATAATAATGTTTACTTTATTAATCCCGCAAGAGGAAGTTACACATTACACTCTGTTGTTATTACACACAGGCCTGAATTACACACGTATGCTCAGTACCTTTACATGCACTAATGGAGAGATGTCAGAGTGGGGGGGCTGCCCATGGAAAGGCACCTCGAGCAGTTGGGGGTTTGGTGCCTTGCTCAAGAGCACCTCGGCAGTGCCCAGGAAGTGAACTGGCACCTCTCCAGCTACCAGTCCACCACCATACTTTGGTCCATATGGGGACTTGAACCAGCGACCCCGATTAACTGATTTTAAGTGTGTGTGTGTGCGTGTGTGTGTGTTTTTTTCCCCCTTCATCCAGGTTCTCTAGATGGGACGGTTCGGTGCTGGGACACCAGGTCCAGAAGATTCGAGCCCATCCAGGTTCTAGACGAGGCTCGGGACAGCGTCAGCAGCCTGAAGGTGGCGCAACACGAGCTGCTTACCGGGTCAGCACAGGAAACATAGTTTTTCTCATGAAAGCCATTATAACTCATATTATGCTTTTTGGCCTTTTCCCTTTTCTTTATTGTGTTATATATCTTTGTGCAAAGTGAAAAAGCCCAGAAGCCCCCAAAGGGACTCACCAACAGAAAACACTGTTCACAAACTCCAGCCTTTACTTCTGTGGCGAATGCCCGTCACTTTGTAACACATGTTATAATGCTCGCTAACATAGCACGCCCTCATACTCTGCTTCTGGCTGGCTAGTAATCCTTACCTAGCTACTGCGCATGTGCGACTCCCAACAAAGATGGAACAGAAGTGAGATGTGTCAATCTGTAGCTAAAACAAAGAGCTCAACACACAGGGTGAAAAGAGGAGCTGCAGCAATGTGCAGTACAACAAAAAACATGTAAACCTATTATGATATAACTTCTAAATACAGTTATGAACCTAAAAATGAGCATAATATGAGCACTTTAATGTTTTATTGATCAAGAATCACGTATAGAGACAATGTATCCAAAGTTGTACCATTCCTTTGCTTACTTCTCCACCTGTTGGATTACATTTTTAGATTTCACTATGGCACTATTTGAAAACAATGATCCTGTGTTTAGGTCGGTGGATGGCAGAGTGAGGCGCTACGACCTGAGAATGGGACAGCTGCATGTTGACTTCATCGGCAGTTAGTAATCTTTTTCATGATACATTTTCAGCATTCATTAAGAGTAAAATTAACGACTACTGTTTTTATTCAAAGCAGTGTGTGAAAATGCAGAACCCCCTTAACTAGTGCTGTAACAATTCAAATTTCACTTCACAACTAATTGTCCCAAAAATAATTGTGATTAACAAAATAATTGTTGCTTTCAGTCAAATAATTTTTTTTTATTTATGTATTACTTTTGCAAACAAAGTAACGTTTTGAATGAGTCCAAGATTACATCTTTTGGTTATATAACTGTGATGTGACACAGGTACACCGTCTATGAAGTAAACCACGCCTCTTTATTATGTAAAACATAAAATTGAAAATTACTATCAACAGTCATACCCCTTAGGATCTAGATAACGTTAGCAATTAATTGCAGTTAAACAACTAAACGGCAATTAATAACCCTATTAATAAAAAAAAATGTAATTATATAATTACAACAAATGTTCCAGGCCCACCTGTAACTTGTAACTATGTTTGTGTGTCCCAGGTCCCATCACATGTGTGTGTTTCAGTCAGGACGGTCAGTGCACTCTGAGCTCCAGCCTGGATTCCACAGTCAGACTACTGGACAAGAGCACCGGGGAAATGCTGGGAGAGTGAGTGCTGTTCACAAAACTCAAATGGAGTTGAGTCCAATCTGGCACAGCCTCAAAAAAATAAAATAACATAAAAAAATGTATTTGTTAATTGTAAAGGTGCGTCTGTGCTTTTGTACACCCCTTGTACTGTTTGAATTTAAAGCGCTGCAGTTTGATGAACATTTGTATGTATATTCATTCAGACTCAATTATGATGTTAATACTGTTTTTTTGTGTTTTCCCCCTCAGGTATTCTGGACACAAGATGAAGGGCTACAAGCTGGACTGCTGCCTGTCGAGTAAAGACACCCACGTTCTGAGCTGCTCAGAAGACGGACATGTCTACTTCTGGGACCTGGTGGAAGTAAGTGTCTGGTTAAATTTATGTTCTTGGTGCATAAAACATAATGGTTTACAGTTGTGGATATGCACATATATTATCATGACCTTTAAGCATTATATCCTGATGATTGTGTCCATTTATATACAGTATGTATGCACTGAGGCAGTTTGAATCTTTTGAGGCTCTGAGTTTTTTTGTACTTAAACAATGGTGTGGAGTCTTGTAAGCAATGTTAATAAAGTTGACTTTTGTATTTTTTGTGTTTTCCTATACATTTTATGTGATTCAACACAAAATGTAATGTAAAGTATGACGTTATTTTCCCTTGATGATTTTTTTTGTGACGACTGTGTGACGACTCTATCTATTAACGGATAATGTACCAGCAGGTTTTGGCAATATACCTGAATATGAATGCTTTATATAATTTGTTGTGTGGATTCATTATATGCAATAAGCATTTTACAGAACTTCAGTCGACAGAGACGCAGACAAAAGAGGGAGCTAGTCGGCATTCGGTGCAAACTTCCACCAATACTAACCAGCCCATGAACACAGAATGATTATGTCTTAAAATCAATTTTTCCCCTAAAATCAGACATTTATCCACCTAAGTTTAGACAAATATGGTCCAACCTTATGTTAAAAACAGATGAAGGAAGTGTACTTAAAAGCATTTGTTGTTTTTTTGCACCTCCAGGGATCTTTGTCTTTGAAACTGCCAGTGGGGAAAGCTGTTGTCCAGTCGTTGTCCTTCCACCCCACAGAGACTTGCCTCCTCACAGCCATGGAGGGACGCGTCCAGGTGTGGGGGGCAGAGCCCGAGGAGACGGAGGAGGAGGCACTGGCCACATAGAGATGGTGAAAGTAGTCCAAAGCTACATTTGCATGCCAAGAAGATTATTATGTTTTAATCTATTTTTCCAATAACATACAGTCTGTAAACCTCTGATACAACTTATGGTGGCATGAGAGCATCTTACGTCCACATTTACTTCTTGTGGCTGTAAACACGGGGTTTGGTTGGAAAGGAATTGGAATAATCACAAAACATGAAACTGAATCACAAAGCATTAAAGGCTCATGTGGGCAGTTTCAGTTGAATACGATCCAAACTGGATACACTTGTAAATGTCCATGTGGGTAGAAAAAAATCCACTTTGGTCAGAAGTGAGCTACATAGATACTTAGTTGATTTCAGGTACAGCTAACTTCTTAGCCAGATTATCTGTCTTTATGTCTGTTAGCTTTCCAAAGAGGTAGTTCTCTGGAGAAGGGAAGCAAATGCTAAACACATACCAGCTGACACAAATAGTGCAAAGTTCACAGATGTAGAGTTCATGATCTCAATGTAAATCTAATTTTAGTTTATGAATGGATCATAAGAGTTAACTAAGTGATCTAGCACTTGGATTTGTATGTGTGAAAACATATATTTTTGTACAAAACCTTGAATAAACATCAATCAATCAATGAATCAATCAATCACAATTTTTTTAAATAGCACTTTACAGCAACCAGCAGGTTTTCAAAGTGCTTAACATCAGAAACTAAGAGTAAAAACACACATCATTCAATAGAAAGAGTGAACATAGAACACAGTAAAATCAGAAAAGGTCACAAAGAAACACAAGAATGAAATTGTCACACCACTGCTACGTATTAAAAGCCAGACTAAACACATATGTTTTGAGTTTGGACCTAAAAAGAGCTACATCTATAAGAGTGTGAATATTGGGGGTAACTTGTTACAAAGTCTCGGGGGCAGCAACTGAAAAAGCCTGATCACCCCACCGTTTATACCTGGACCTTGGGACTTCTAAAACCCGCTCCCACAAAGTTAAAATTTCAGACAAATACTCTGGGGCCAGACCATTTAAGGCCTTGAAAACAAACAATAAAATCTTAAAATCTATTCTAAACATGTTCTTGTATAAATTGCACCACATCATGTCATTTCTCACTTAGAAAGAAAGAAAGAAAGAAGCACTTTAATAATCCCTTGATGGAGGCCATTTCAACTCGTTATACCAATGATACTCACACAAACACTGTTTAGTTCTGTACAAGTTTATTTATTTTTTAGGAACTTTAACATGGAGATAACCACATACCAAAATAAGTTAATCAGCATGACATAAGAATGGCAACAAATAAATAAATAATTTATCTTACATAAATACATTTTTTTTTAAACTGTAATTGGACTGCTGACGAATAAGTCTGACCTGTACAGAACTTTATTCTGTTGCGTTTGTCGTAGTAAAGCTTCGTACATTAATCAATTCTACCATGAACCCCAACATTTCACTGGAGATTTTAAATAAATACATGTCAGCTTATTTACAAAAAAGTCAAGTAGCTTAAAGTAGAATCCGGTCTCTGTTCAGTTTGAGCTTTCAGACGGCTTTGTCAGAAAATCAACAGCAAAAGGGCAGAATTATATTGATATAAGCAATTCTTTTGTTTAAGAAGAAGTATTTACATTTAAAGGGCTCATTTCTAATCCCCTATATGTATTTATTTGCTAACATCAGATGAAAACTCCCTTTTCCAGAATGCAAACTGTTCATGACCTAAGAAAAGCAACTGTGATGTTTTAGCCTGACTGCTATGCGAGTAGTTTTTTTTTTTTTTTTTTTACATTTGCAAATGCCAAAAGTAATACCATTTGAAATCCTATTAAGGCCTATTAAATCACCAGTTAAAGTCAAAACATTTATATCAACAAAAACTGGATATATGAGGTGTGTAGAGGAAAATAGCTTATTTTTGTATTTATTTTGACATAAATAACTGAATTAGTTTTAGCTTCCTCAACAGTATGTTTGGAATAAAACAGACATTTCGAGAGAACATGCCAGCGACCTCATCAGAATCACCTTGTCCTCACAACCCCCCCCCCCACCCCACCCCTCCCAACCCTTCAACCGTCTACGCTCAGTTGTCTAGCCAACACAGCTGCACCCCGCGGCAAACAGCTTCTCCACCTTGTGCCAGCGGTGCAAGTTATCGAGGAAGGCCATGTCCTCGTGGTGGGTGGGCCTGCAGCAGGGTGCGTTGTGCCACAGCTCCCCAGGTGCAGGCTGAGGGAGCACCCCGCTTACCAGCAGGTTGGTGAGGGTGAGGTCGTGGTTGGATCGAGCGTGCGGACACGTCCCACTGCAATATTTGAAGAGGACGGTCTCGTCTGAGTCGTAGCCCAGCCCGAGGTTTCGAACCTGCAGCAGGATGGAGCGCAGGCCACACTGGGAGTCCAGAGTAGAGCGACGTGACCGGACTGGGATCGGGATGATGGGATCGGGGGATGGCCCGGCTCCAGAAGCTTCTGTTTGGCCGTCTACTGCAGCTGGATCTCCATTTCTCTTGTATTCATTTGGTGATGTGTGTGGAGATGCTGTTTCTTGTTTCTGATCTGGAAAA
The DNA here is from genome assembly GCA_013375575.1 of Percina caprodes. Classification (NCBI taxonomy): domain Eukaryota; kingdom Metazoa; phylum Chordata; class Actinopteri; order Perciformes; family Percidae; genus Percina; species Percina caprodes. Next base: position 1,225,496 of record JABXJD010000050.1, on the reverse strand, counting down.
GGCAGAAAAAGAAATAATATACATCTGATGCACAAAATAACACTTGGAATTGACAGCAAATAACAACTAACTTCAAGCTTTATCCCAATCCAAATTGAATCACCAGTTGTTTATACTGTTAATTAAGATTTTATATATTTTAAGAGGCTGAAAAGAATGTTTGAAGTCATATATATCCAAGCCCCACAATGTTCAACACATTGCCTAAATTTTGATTTTAGCCAAAAGGTCATAGGTCACAATCTTCCCTTCAGCCAACGCTTACCATTCAATGATCTCAGCCAGTGGCCCTGTCCCCTCTGGACGCAAAACAGAATAACAAGCAGCTTCAACAGGGACCTCATCGCTAGTCTGCTCTTCGTCTGCGCCGTCGCTCAAAATGAACCAGACCTTTGTGTTTGTATGTCTGTGGGTGCGAGTGATGCTTAAGATGCAGGCGAGTCACAACCTCCAATATATAGCCCTTGGAGATGAAGGGGGGAGAGGGGGTGTATGGGGGGAGACAGACACTAACCCGTTACTTGCCAACAGACTATCCCACTCACCTGAGCCTGACAGGGAGCGTAGGAGGGCAGCCGGGCGCTTGACCCAGAATTTGTCCTGTTGAGATTATCTAATTGGTGTAAATCACTGGCTTATGGTTGAGTTTCCCCCAGATGTTTTTCCAGAGGATGTTGGCCCCTGGCAATATGGATTTGCCGGAGGTTTGGGGCTGCTAAGGATTGGACAATGATGTTACATTGATGATGCTGAGAATTGTTTGTGACAAATGAATCAGTAGATAGGTAGCTAGACAGACACAGAGGTGGAAAAGCAGGCAAGCAGCCAAGAGATACTGTCATACACAAAACGTTATCAATACACAAACACAGAAATGATCCATGTAGGAAATGTAAAGGAAAAAGTGCGGTGAAAGGTTGAAAAGGACAGGATTGTGGAATCATCAATCATCATTGTGGAATGTCCAAAACCAGGCCCACGTTGTATACTACTTTTGTCGCCCTTTTTACCGTAAATGTTACATCTGAGGATCGATAAAAGCAAAGCAACAACAAAAAAAAAACTTTAAAAGATTAAACGCCAAAGAAGAAAGGGAAGTCGGGTTATAATTAGAACATAACAGGGCCTGTTTCAGCAGACATTCCACAATGGGTGACTCGTCTTGAGCTGGTCCATAAATCGAGGGATTTCATCAGCAATGTGTGGCTGACATGTAGAATATGTAGAATATGCATTATGTAACAGTTATAGGGCCCAAGCAGGCAGTAAATGGAATTTGGGGGTTGCAAAAAAGTGCATATTTGGACTCTGTCTCTGCCATCCAAACACCACAATGCATCTTATTTAGCAACTAATAACTCTGGTAACTCAAATAAATAAAATCTAATATTTGTGAGTTGAAATTCTATCTGTCTCCCATGCCCTACCCCATAAGAGCTCAATAGTGTGGTTCCGGAAGTAAAAACCATATTCATTTTCTCCATAAGGATTTGGATTATTAGCCATGAAGTCTAAGGTAGATGTACCATGAGCTACGAAATTGTGAAACAAAGTTTAATACCCCTATTGAAACCACAAGTCAATATGAAATCAAGTTTTAAGAAAATATGTTTTAATCCCAGTGTCATGGAGAAGTACTACACCACCCGCAATCCTAAGCATAACAACAACATACAGTATCTGATCGGTGGAGCTTGCTGTTACCATGGAAATGTTTACTGAACCCGTGAACGGCTAGCGAGCTGCTACCATTGAGGTCTATGGTCGTTTATGTACACATCCTTAGGCTGTACCTTTGTCATTTTGAAAGTGTTATTTTGTGCCAGATCGAATGTTTCATGGTAACTATTCATCTCGTAGCTGGTTGGCCTGTTCCAGGCTTAAAACGCTTCAAATAACCCTTGTTGAATAAAAATCAACACTTTTGTTGACACTTTTTAATCAATGTTTTTAAGTTTTTCTTACGTTTTTGTCCCATTTTTCAATGTTTGTCAATTAAATGTGAATTTTTTGCAATAGATTTGAGTTATGGACAAACCAAGACATTTGAGTGCATGATCATGGACTTAGGAAACAACTAAACAACATTTTTTTGACATTTTATAGACCAATTTTATAGACCGAACAACTAATTGATTAACTCTCCTGATGTCCTCTGCTCAAATTTGACCCATTTTCAAAAAGTTTAAAACAAAATAACATTGACGGTGTCATACGACGCCCTTTAAAAGTTAAGTAAATGATCAGTTCACTACTTTCATTATATTTGGGTGTTATATTGAATTTTAAAGCACGTAAAGAAAAATTGAAAGTAAAACACAGAAAAAAGTGACAAAAATGTCCAGAAAATCTTCATAAATATCAGGAAAATGACAAAAGCATGGGAAAAGCTTAAAAAAACAAACATAAAAAGGACATAAAAAAGTGACAAAAATGTCAAAAAAGACGACCAAAATATTGGATTTTTTTATTTTTTTAATTTTTTTACATTTTGACCTAGAAAGACAAAAGGTTTCACGTTGGTCGAAGGGGAAGACAACACAAAGGGTTAATGGAGAAAATAATCAACCGATAAATTGACAATGAAAATAAGCGTTAGCTGCAGCCCTACATCGAAGGCGGGTATGTTATTAATCATCTCAGTTTAGTTTGTTAGTAGGCTAACATGTAAGACAAAGTACAGCCGAGGCTGATGGGAATACCATGAACAAATCAATGTTTTGACCAGATGTGTGTACTAGAGGAACAGTTGGTGTCACCAACATTGTCACAATTCATTCTGAGGTGAACATAAATGTCTGTACCAAATTGAATGGCAATCCATCCAATAGTCATCGAGACATTTCACCCAAAACCACAAATATGAATCTCATGGTGAAGGAAAATTTGGGAAATGACCAGAAGGATCCATCCTCTGGTCATGGTGATTTTTCAACACAATCCATTAAATAGTTGTTGAGATCTTTCAGTCTGGAATAGAGTGAGTCAAATATTATGTATATTATGAAATATTTACTACAATTGCTGGCAACTATTACAAAGAATATTACCTCTACTGCATTTTGTTCATGCCTCCTGGCTTTACTTAGTTATATTTGGACATGAGGAGTGTGTCAAATGGGATTATATGTTGATTTATTATATTTAAACAGCCCCATTTCACATTATTATAGCTCTGTTGATATAAATTACAAAGGAATCATCCCTAAATCTTGATTTAATAATGGGCCATGAAATTTACTGCCAGGAATGTCAATAATTCTTTCCAGGTTAAAGGTTTTTGAGACTGCACTAAATGAAAATAGACAATGTACAGTATATGTAATATGTTTGAGCCCCTCTCAGTTATGGCCTAGTTCACTCAATACATCTGACTCAAAGTTGTTATTATTATCAATATAACATTTATGTTCTTTTCATCATTTATTTCACTATGCTACTTTTCCCTTTTTTTTTATCTACTTTGCAAACTAGAATTGAAAAAAGTTATTTTTTTAAGACTCACAAATGGTATATTAATAGATTTATTTTATCTCACATGAAATGTTTCGTGGGGTGACACAGGGGGGACTAATAATCAGTTGGGATGGGGGGGTCATTTAATCAAATTACAACATAGAAAATCTGCTTAGAAATATAGGAAATATTGGATATGCTAGAACAGCACAATGTACAGTGGCTTGAGAAAGCTTACACACCCATGCTGAAGTTGATTAAAAACAGGAATAAAAAAACATCTTTTTGAAATTGATCTTAATGCCTTAATTAAAAAAAATTTAGAAAAATCCAACCTTTGAAGGACACCAATTTTCTTTGTGAATGAATAATTTTTTTGTAAATACATAAATGTTCTTCCTTAAAATACAGAGGGCATAAATATACACCCCCCTATGTTAAATTCCCATAGAAGCAGGCAGATTTTTAGTTTTAAAGGCCAGTTATTTCATAGATCAGGATACAATGCATCCTGATAAAGTTCCCTTGGCCTTTGGAATTCAACTAACCCCCCCCATCATCACATACCCTTCATCATACCTAGAGATTGGCATGGTGTTATGTCAGTTGGCCTAATAGCTGGTCTTATTTGCATTGAGAGATGATCTTATGGAAAGTTCCCCATGCTAATCTCTATGTATGGTGAAGGGGATGTGATGATGTGGGGGGGGGGTATTTTAATTCCAAAGGAATTTTATCACATATCACTTTATCACTTAAGGTATTAAGATCAATTTCCAAAAGATGTTTTTTTATTCCTCTTGTTAATCAACTTTAGCGGGGGGTGTAAACTTCCTCAAGCCACTGTAATTCCGCTAAATTAAAAAAAACACTTTTTTTCTTTAAAGGTCCCATGGCATGAAAATGTCACTTTATGAGTTTTTTTTTTCAGTAGGTGACTGCAGCAACACATTTAGCCATGATCACACACACACACACACACACACACACACACACACACACACACACACACACACACACACACACACACACACACACAGACTTCCAAAGGGAAAACAATACCTGTGTCATTGCTGGTAATGAAAACTCTGCGTAACTCAGCTGTCACCAAGCAAGCACAATCATTCTCCGAGATAATCCATTTCCCAATAATTTGTACGGAGAACACGAACACGGGCAAAGGGCCTGACACATTCCTTCCACCTCTCAAAGAAACAGAAGGATGAAGGCCAAGTGAGAGATGAAAAGACAGAAAGAAAGTGGAGGAGGTGGTGGGAGAAATACAGTGGAGATAGAGCAATCCCATTGGATTACAGCCTAAAGAACCAGTCTGGAATTCAGAGTTGTCAGAAGACAGGAATGGAAAGAACCCAGCATACAATTTCTATAAACATGTTTTATACAATGGTAAACCAGGCCAGATCTGAAACCTGCCCACTTCTGTTCCAAATTAGATACCCATCATTTGAAAAAGTGTCACTTATCCTTTTCATTTTTTAAAGATTTTTTTTTGGCATTTAATAGATAAGACAGTTGCGGATAGAAACGTGGGGGGAGAGATGGGGAAGACATGCAGCAAAGGGCCCCAGGTCAGTTTCAAACCCTGGGCCGCTGCGGGAAGGACAATGCCTTGGTACATGGGGCGCACACTCTACCAGCTGAGCCACCAGTATGCCCCAAAGTGTCATTTATTCCTTATACAACTGAAAAGAATGATATGCCCGACACTCTGCTAATACTCCTACACGTTTTATTGTGCTGCTTTTGACCCAGCCGAGTCTTCCTCAGGCAAAAAAAGAAACAGCCGAGGAAGACTCGGCTGGGTGGAAACGTTTTAGCACAATAAAACGTATGGGAGTATTAGCAGAGTGCGGACATATCACTCTTTTCAGTAGTATCTAGCCCCTTTTTTTTTGCCCTGCACATCACCGGTGGGGATGTGCACACTACTACTGCTCTACTTATTCTTTATGTCAGAATTGATATGACACGTTTAGAACAAAGTAGCGCACCTTTGGATGGGTATTAGGTAATCTTGGCACTCCATTGTATACAACACCAACAGTTATATAGATAAGCAGTCATCCAGTGGCTGCTGCAACTCTACAGGAGCAGCTGAGGGTTTTGTGCCTTGTTTGAGGCACTACAGCAGTCCCAGTTAAGGTAAGACAGGATGTATTTTTCAATCCACTTTCTTTATAGGGATCACAATGGAAATCAGTCTTTGGGCTTCATTGTCTGACTATTTATGTATTTTAATGTATGACACAGAGTACTGTTTCATATTTTATATTTAAGTGGTCAAATAAAATCAATCAATCCACTCTCTCCCCGACGGCCTAGCTTTCTTTACAGTAACTTTGCAGCTTTTCTAACCTCTGGGCTGCTTTTCAGCTCCATAAATGCCACTATCGTCTGGCTTCTAGTCCACTTTTAAATCTTTTTCGAGGCATCATAGATCTTTAAGGGGAGATTCACTCCTCCCAGCACTCTGTCTCTTCTGGCACATTCCTGTACGTTCAGCTCATTTATTTTGTTTTGTGTCATGAAGCAAAAGTCTTTTTTTTATGATGTACTGCTTCCTGTATGTCTACCCCTTCTATCAGAAAAAAATAAAATAAATACTCTAATTGACAAATAAAACAAAACTAATTATGGTGCTTCCATGATCTCCTGGGTTTCAGCTTATACTATTATACTGTACTGTACTGTTTTATCAATTCCGAGGGAATTTTTATCAACCAGGATTTACATGTTTCATTTTCAGTCCCCCCAAAAAAGTAGACTTAGGCCCACTGGGCCAAATCACATAACACTTGTTTAGAAAATAAACAAAAAAATGATGTCTTCATGTTAAAGATGAGGTTTAGTAGAACCCAGCACAGGCAGTCTGACTGTTCACAGGCTCAGGCATGACTCACTGGGCTAAATGTAGCCTGAGTTATTGCCAAAAACCGATATGGAGAGGTAAAAATAGAACAGGAAACAGAAAATATATATATTATATATATTTTTGAAAAGACTTAAAAGATTAACAATGATTTGGAGGACCCCCTGCATTAACTCTGAAAACACCTAGGGGTCCCGGACCCCCCTGTTGACGATCCCTTGATCCCAGATTTAGATCTTACAGTTTTTCTATATATAGGAAAAACTGAAAATTGAAGGTTTCACTGTATGTGAAAAACTGTAAGATCTAAATCAGGGATCAAGGGATGTTCAACAGGGGTGTCCGGGACCCCTAGGTGTTTTCAGAGTCAATGCAGGGGGTCCTCCAAATCATTGTTAATCTTATATATATATATATATATATATATATATATATATATATATATATATATATATATATATATATATATATATATATATATATATATATATATATATATATATATATATATATATATATATATATATATATATATATATATATATATATATATATATATATTTCTGCTTCCTGTTCTATTTTTACCTCTCCATATCAGTTTTGGCAATAACTCAGGCTACATTTAGCCCAACGAGTCATGCCTGAGCCCCATCAGTTTTTACTATATATATATAGAAAAACTGTAAGATCTAAATCAGGGATCAAGGGATCTTCAACAGGGGGTCCGGGAGCCCTAGAGGGTTTTCATGGTCAATGCAGGGGGTACTCAAAATGATTGTTAATCTCTTAAATCTTTTCAAAAATCAAAAAGTCTTAACATGAATCTAACATATTATTAGCAAATGCAATGATATGCTTACTGGCCTATAGGGGAGGTAGTTAATAAGCTAAATCCACAGATCCAGTCATCATAAGGATTCACTGGGCCACATGTGTGTTTAACATTAAAACATGATTCATGAATCATGTCAACAATATTAAGCTATTTTAATAGCTAAGTATTCTATGCCAAAAAGATATGTATAGTGATTTAGGCCACCCTACACGTTATTGTAGGCCCAGTTTGATATGCAACTTCATTTTATACAGCTTATGTAGTGCTCTGTCTCTCTTTCAGTTTAGGGGTCCTTGTCTTAAAAAGCGTTGAAGACCCCTGATCTAAAGGGTAAAAAAAAAAGCTGGCACTGTATGAAAACATTTAACTCTTAGAGGCCAAACAAAGCCAAATAAATGAGACAAATTAACAAAATTATGTGAAAGAAACTGGTGTGTAACTGGAATCTTAATCTTAATGGATTAGAGACAGTGATTACACTGTATTTCTGTGTATTAAGTTGGCAGTGTGTTATGCAGCAGTCTCACTAAGACAACTCTGAGCATTTCTTTCACATTTCAGTCACTCCATTAGCCATGTCGAAAAGTCCTAAAATAAGAAATGGTTCCATTCAAATTGTATAAATGCTAATTGGATTAGGTCGGCTGTGCATTCCTGGGTGACCTGGTCAGACAGCCAGTCCATATAGGGCTCGTCTGAGCTGCGCGGGGCAGGAATGCAGAGAGCAGCCTTCCTGTGATGGGAAATATTCCTGAGGATTTAGTCTCGGAATCCGAAACTTGCACAAAGCTGCTCCTGTTTACACCGTAAATCTGTTGGTCGGAGCTGAGATGCTCCACAGTGTGTCATCGAGGCCCAATAATCTGCAGGTTTTCATTCCAGCAGGTGATTTCACTGACAACACACACCCCTGCTTTGGTTGTGCAATAGAACAGAACAGAATAGAACAGATCTTTATTGTCATTAAATAGTTAAATATAGAATATCAACAAAATATAAAACTGAAATAGTTAAACATAAAATAACTAAATAGAAAATTTAAATAGTAATATTGAACTAATCAAGATAAATAAACATGATGCGGCGGCACTATATATATAATGTTATGGCACACAAGTTTTTTTTATAGAGGAAGGAGGTGGTGACAAGGGTTGGTGCTTTTGACAGCCTGGAGGAAAGCTGTTTTCAGTCTGTTAGATTTTGGAACCTGGCTGTCCGGATTTGTTACCATTCAGCAACAAGAGTCGCCGTTCCAGTTCATTTTGGATGAGGTTGAAGTCATGGACCCTGCTTTGTGCACAGGAGCATTGGAGCAAGTGGCTTTACCAAAACTGTTGGCACAAAATAAGTGATGGGGATTTCGGTTCCACTGAAATATTTTCCCTCTTTCGCTACCATTAGCTAGCTAAATGTATGCTACTTTTAAAATGTTAATTTTCCCTCTGGGCTCTGGTTAGCATACTAACTCAACATTTATTTTGTTGTTACTTGTTAACACTTGTGTTGTCCTCAGGGCCAATTTGACCCGTTTTTTTTTATTTTTAATATCAGGAACTTAGCTTTCTTTCGACCAAATTGCCTAAAAATAACATGGATGCCATACAATGTTCTTCAGGTAAAATTAATGATTACTTTCACTGAATTTTGTATGTTTTATTGAATTTTATGGCATTTTAAAAAAGTGACCAAAACCTTGGAGAGGTTGGAGAGACAAAAAGTGCTGGAAAAAAAACTAAGAAATTGTTTTTGTATAATGTAAAATATGATGTATAATGTAATGTAAAAAAAAAAATTAGGCTATGAATTCAAAAAAAGTGTAGAAAAAAGCAAAAGATGATGGTTGATGGGAAGACAACACAAGGGTTAATAGTGTAATTATTATTTATTGTTAAATTATTGTAGTTCTTGGTTAGGTGACTTAGGTTTACTTATATATTTAAGTACTTTAAAATGTTAATATATTGTTAAATCTAAAAAATTTCAATTAAAAAACAAAAACTCTATAAAAGAGTATTTCTTTGGTATTATTTTTCATATCATTTTTCAGAATTGCTTTAGGAACTGGAATAGTATAAAAAGGACATTGGAAATCGTAAAAATCCAAACAATACCCTCAACAAAATAGGAAACACACCATTGTCTGAAATATCATTGTGCTGTAGCTTTAAGAATTCTATATTAATAGGAATGTAATGGTCAATCAAAAACCATAAAAAACAGCCCAAAAAAATCAAAGTGGACGAGGATCTCCTCATACTTTTGACCACACGCTGAACTGCGCTGTATGTGCTTTTCAGAGTGACATGTTAAGGGTTCGGTGAAAGCACGTCGAGAACACACATGAAGACACACATTTGGTTATTTCCAGCTGTCATTCTAAAGACTCCAACCAACAGAAAGAGAAACTTCAATAACAGAAAACTGAGGATGTCAACCGCAGTGCCCAAATTTAGCGATCGATTTGGATTGAAAACAGTTACTATACTGTTATTAATGTAGTACTAAGTGTATGAATTAGCAAAAGATAATCTTTAGTAAATTACACTACAGCACAAGATGTTTTACAGACCTAGACTTTTGAGTTTCAAAAATGTATTTACAGTTTAAACTAATTTCCAGTGATGTATACTGTTCAACATTTACAGTTTTATCTTCTATCCTCTTCTCTGATAAGGGACCGTTGGGCCACAGACGTGCAGGCGGCTGTGCCTTAGGAGGTAGAGCAGGTTGGCCATTCATCTTTAATGTGGTTAGTCTGGCAAGCCAGACCCACATCAAGATGTATAGCTGCAAATAACATTCGCTGCTGCTGCTGCTAGGGTGCGCCTAGACTTCTAGGTTAAAGTTTGGCGGTATAATTACCACAACTTTAAATCGGTCAAATTTGGATCGGTAAACAGCCAAAATGCATCATGTCAAAATAGTTTTTAAAGGGATTAGTTTAAAATTCTAACAATATTAATTCTAACATCAGGCCTATGTGATTTTTAAGAGTAAATACTGATCAGACACAACACATTTGTGTATTTGCATTTTATGATGCAGAATTTTTTTATCAACATCACAATATAGACAAAATAAACATAATATTGAAATATAAATTACACAAATAGAGAGGCTTCATGGCTTCATAACATCGAAAAGTCCACACAAAAAAAATTTAACGTAGCTGTTCATTTTTCAGAAACCACAAATCAAAATAAATCAACTAAGGTGTCACTTTTTTTTTTTTTTTTAAAGTTTTCAGGCCTGGTAAATCAAACTGTGTCCAAAATAAGGGTCCTTTTCTGTGATTTGACTGTGGTGGATAACATGTATGCAACACCAAGTCCTTAACCAAGTTAGGAATAATAATGCATCATCAATGCTCTTCCTGCATTTGAGTCTACATTGTCAGAGGTGTAGTCAGGACATTGGTGAGTTCCTGTGTGTCCACAGCAGGACTGCATAGCAAGGACGTGTCCTGCATAAGGGACACCAACTCAACAGGACCAGGTGGATCTGTGTTCTTTTGTGCAGACCCTGTCTGGGATTCTGGCTGCCTGTGGTTTTTGAAAACCACTCTCTTTGTTTCAATGTAACCGCTTAACCTGGAAGCCATGGATCTTTTGGGTTTTGGCTTCTTAAGCTTCTTTTTCTCCGGGTCGTGGGCAACGCTGTGACGCTGGAGGCTCCGCCTCATGGTGAAGGTCTTACCGCAGCCTGGATGGGTGCAGGCGAAGGGCCGCAGCTCCTCGTGGAAGGAGCCGATGTGGTTCTGCAGGTTGAACATAGTAGTGAAAGTCCTGTCACAGCCATCCCTGGGGCACTTGAAGACCACCCGTGTCTCAGAGTGGACGTGCTGATGCTGCTGTAGGAACCAGGAGTCCCTGAACACCTTGCTGCACTGGTCGCACTTCAGCATGAGACTGGGCTTGCGTTTGTGCTGCTCCTTCCTGTGCTTTGTGTACTCGGTCCAGGTTTTCCCTGAGAAGCTGCAGCCTTCCTCCTTGCAGGGGTAGCCTTTGTGCACCTTCTCATGCCGCTTCAGCTTGCAGGGGAAGGCGAATCGCTTCTGGCAGCCTTCAAAAGTGCACTGGTAAGGGGGCAGCTGGGAGTGCTGCTCACACACGTGGGACTTGAGCTGCTTGTTCTTCTTGAACTCGAGCCCGCATCCCTCATATTTGCATACGTACTTTTTCTGCTGCTGTGCGTGAACGCGGCTGATGTGTCGGGCCCGGTTTGAGTTGGTGGTGAAGGCCTCCGTGCAACCGTCCTCGGTGCACTGGAAAGGCTTCACACCGCTGTGACTGAGCTCATGTCGCGTCAGGTGGTACGGGCTACAGAACGACTTACCGCAGCCCTCCTCCTCACATGTGTACGGCTTCACTCCCGTGTGCTTACACAAATGAGCGTCTAGTTTCCACTGTTTGTTATAAGCCGCCGGGCAGCCGGCATACGAGCAAATGTACCGTTTGAACGACTCCGTTTTAGTTTCCATTCTTCTGCTCTACTCTGCCCCATATACTGTATATAATATCAGATAATATATGTTAAAGGAGCTCTGGCCACCTTTTCCGTCTTGACACCATAGACTGCATGCGGCACACCGATACTTCCCACAATCCTCTGCCCCCGTCCAACGTGACGCCACTTCCGTAACCTGGAAATTACCCATCAACCCTCTATTTTACTATTTGGTCGATGGTTGTTGTTTTTGCAGCTTGCTACAATAGCATTGTAAGTATTTTTTTAGGTTTTTACTGAAGAGTACAGTGACAACAGCGCATTAAAAATGATGACATGGTTTTGTTTACAGTTGTCATTTAGCTACATGTTGTTCATATTCATGCGAAGAGGAAGCTAACGTTACATAGCAAGCTAGCTGTTGCTAATGCTAGCTAGCTTGTAGCTCCAATGCGTTCCCATACGGTAGCTAAGTCACACCAAATCCCATGCAAAAATCTGTCAGTTTTAATGTTTATATATACCTTTTAAAAAACAATGTTAGCGTTTACGGTCGACACATACTTCACTCACCTATCAGAAATGAAGCAGACGTTGGTAAGCTAACATTGCTGGTATTCAGCAAAATACATTGTTAGCTATGCCATTAACTTGTTGTATACACGTTGTTAACCAGCTCAACCAAGTTTGGAAAATAATTGTTATAACGTTATGGCTTTAATTTAACGTTACACTAGTATTGCGCCTGATGACATAGGACACATTCACTGATAGATTTTTACAATTCGTTGTGGCTGAATTAACCTGCGCGTTTGTATGTTTTACCGTTTTCACCAATTGGAAAAAGTTCACGTTGCCTTACGACAACACACATATGCCATACCTTAGTTTCAGCCAGATGTAGGCTACTAATTGACTGACAAATTAGTGTGTATCATTGTTTGTTTATATGTAGCTAACTGTTAGCGTTACAGTATGGTGTCAGTGATATGACTTCTCTTTTTATCTGGTTAAAAAAGGGGGAATCCATTACTAGCGTGGAGGTCCAGCCGCCACAATGGTATGTCATGATGTGTATACATAAACTTGTCCTTCAAGATACAAATAATCCTAAAGGGTTTGTGTTTTAATACTCAATGTGTACACTTCACTAACAAAGTGTCCTGTGTTGCTTTCTTGACAGGGTGAAAGAAAAGGAACAAACAAATACTACCCTCCAGATTTTGATCCGGCCAAGGTGTGTATGCTCACACAGACCAGTGTCTGTCAGTCTCTTTAGTGGAAATTGAATGTGTATTAATATTGACTCATATTTTCATAATTATTTGTCTTCAGCATGGATCCCTCAATGGCTATCATAAAACTCACGCCCTGCGGGAGAGGGCCAGGAAACTGTCCCAGGGCATCCTCATTATCAGGTTAGTGCACACATGATGATTTGATGTTGGCTAGAGATTGGAAATTGTAAAGAATTATCATTTGCAATCCTGCAGGTACTAAAATGTTGTCAGTTATGTTAAATTATTATTTTAACGACTTCAAAAGACATATTGAAAATATGACAGGCACAAATGCTACAGTGCATCTTTACTACCTTTTTATCTAATGTATTTAAGAACCACAAATAATTGTGTTGTTGAAATATGATCAAATAAGCAAATCTAGAATAATCTGATGAATATGAGTGGGCATGTCTCATGTACCTGATAAAGTAGGGGAACACTTAATTCCATGATTTTAATTAAGTTTAATACAACATAAATGCTCAACTTTAAAAAACATTGACCAGAACTGTTGTTTTTCCTTTACACTCAACCTAAGTGTATTAACTGTTTGACTGTTGTCCATTAAGGTTTGAGATGCCGTACAACATCTGGTGTGATGGCTGCAAAAATCACATAGGCATGGGTAAGTTTGAAGAAAAACATGACAGTTTTAGTTAAGTTCAATCTCACATTCTCATACGGGGGCTTTTCATTTCCATGATACTAATGTTCCGCTTGTACAGGGGTCCGTTACAATGCTGAGAAGAAGAAAGTGGGGAACTACTACACCACGCCAATCTACAGGTAATGTGCTGTACTGCTGACGTGAACGTCACGCAACCCCTCTTTTCCACTGCGATGCAATCTGGCTGCGCCACGATCTGGCTGCGTGGGGATTGTTCCGTCCTCCGCCACGCGCCATACCACACCGGGAGTGTCTCAGAAGCAGAGTGTCTTGCCTGCCCAGCTTGCAGATTTTATTGTCTCTCTTATTACTCTTAAGTACTTGAAAGAACAGTCACGTGTTTATTAAGCTAGCATGTACCTTCCACTCCAAGCACTCCTGCAATTAAACTCCATGCCTTCTCATTTCTGGCGTTATCCTTATAAAAAGAATCTGTAATGTCTATTATGTTCTTCCACATCTAAGAAATCTTCCGTTGCTATAGTGTTGAAGAGGAGACCTATACAATATTTTTTTTTGGTAAATTGACTGGATGTTCTCGCTTTTTCGCATCCTGTTCGCGTGAAGGTAGATCCGGCCAATATCTTTAGCGGATAGCTGCTTCTTGAAGGCTTCTGGGACGCGTCACAGCTGGTGAAATATCAAACATTGACTTGATTGGCCACAATTTCTCGCATGGGTCACAGCACCGCCGGCACACAACGCAGATGCGCCTGGTGGAAGATAGTGGCTGTGTGGTGCAGTTCACGGCATTGTTTTAGCCAACAGAAAATCCTAATGAACTTCTCTGACAAATGTTAAAATGCAGAATTTAAGATATTAAGATCATCTTTATTACCTCATCAATCAGGTTTAGGATGAAGTGCCATCTGTGTGTCAACTACATCGAGATGCAGACAGATCCGGCGACCTGCGACTATTTAATAGTAAGCGGGGCAAGCAGGAAGGAGGAACGCTGGGACATGGCGGAAAATGAGCAGATCCTCACCACGGGTAAAGGATTCATGTTTGTTATCAATCAAAAGAGAAATGACATTCTTCCGATGGAAATCGGCACGATTGCAACAACAAAACGTGTTTTTCTACTTATCATGCAGTGTCAAGTGCACAGCCCATCTCAAACTGTGAAGATGGCTTTATGTCCTCACTGCCTTTTAGACTTTTCTTTTAATTTTCTGCTTCTATTTTTTGGCCAACTGATTTTTCTTTTGCATGCTCATTGTTTTGTATTTAAACAACTCTCTGCCCCGTCTCTCTGTACAGAGCGGGCAGAGAAGGAGAAACTTGAGACGGATGCCATGTTCAAACTTGACCACGGTGGGAAAGACAAGGAGAAGCTTAAGAAGGCTCTGCCTTCTCTGTCCGAGATCCAAGACTACCAGTCCAGCAAGAAAGACGACTTCCAGCTCAACAGCTCCCTCCGCAGGAAGTTCAGGGTAGAATAGTGATCTCTTGTGTAGCTGACTGCCAAGTTGATGTTCACCATCTGTTATTGGTATATTGCTGCTAGTTTTGTGTTGATCAAATTTAAAGTGTAGTAAAACCTGCAACAACACTGTAATTTTTCTAATTAGTATTGTTCTATAAAAATCCACGGTATATTATTGCATGCCTGGCATACTCACACACACATGCCAAAACTACAATTCATTTTATCACCTGTTTCTGGTATGAGAGCTCAAACATCAGTGACACAGAAAGAAATGACATAGAAGACCAACTAATTACTACAAAGTTACTCTCAGCAGCACATGAAGTATTAATGCCAGGTTCAGATGTTTTAAGGTTGTATTGGATTGTGTCTGATGATGCTGCTTTAATTTGACAGACAGAGAAGAAGGTTCGAGCTGAACAGGAGGAGAAGGACAACTTGGTGAGGATGAGGACCAACCTGTCCATCCCATTGCTGCCAGAGAAGGAGGAGGACAAGAAATTGGCAGCACTGCTCACATACCAGGCACCGGACTGTAAGTAACAGATATAGGGTCAAAACTCAAACTTACAGATTCTTATTCAGGCGACCCAGTCTAGATGTATTACCCGCACTTGATAACAGGTTATATTTGTGAGAAACTTCAAACGATTTCCCCATCTGAATCGCAGAAAGCACACACAGGCTCCAATTCTTCATAATGTTTTAAAAAAATTTTTTTACACTTTTTACGTCCACTTGTATTGATGTAATCCGGCTGTAAAATATTAGAAACCCCTCTCAGTAAAATGCAGTTCAAATCACCAAACTAAAGCTTCCAAAAATGGCCATGAAGTTGAATCAACACTGTTCAAAACATGTTTAAATAAAAACTGAACACGTTGCTTAAAAAATGGCAATAAAAACCCTCCTCTTTACTACTTTTACCTTTTCTCATGGCCAAACGTTCTACCAGATTTCATCCTAATTTAATAAGCTTTTTGGATATCCAAGCCAACTAACAAAAAGACATTCTTAAGGGACTAAAACATTCTCCTTTGCAAAGTTTGTCTTAACACTACTTATTTGTTATTGCACAACACGCTTGCACCTTATTTGCACCTGCTTATGTATTGTGTCGTTTGCACCTTATGTGTAGTCTGAACACTAAATGTTGCATCCTTCATTCTTTTTGTTTAACACCGTGGACCAGTAGAAATACAATTTTGTTCCTCTCATGTATGACATGAAAGTCTCTTATATTATCTCTTACATTTTAGATATTCTTTAATACATGTGTGTGAACAGAGTTTGAATTCCAGTATTAAGATGCCTTAAAAAAATGGTCTTGCTCATTATTTCCCTCCCTAATCAGCCTATGATGACAAGCAGCACAGCAAGCGGAAAGAGATCGCCTCCCGTTCGTGGTTCAACCCCGCCTCGGCCACACCGGGAACTGCTGCAGGGAGTCTGCTCCATAAGCTGGGCCTGCAGGGGAAAGAAGCAGCCGTAGCCAAAGCCCTGGGCTCCTCGCCCAGCTCCCTGATCCGGAAACGCTCAGGAGGACTGGGAATCAAAACCGAACCGTGCGCCACCATCGCTCGCAGGAAGTCAAACCCTGAAATCAACATGTGTAACGGAGAGGTCCCAGAGAGAGGAGGCCCCAAGTATAGTACCAACACAAATGGGGCAGGACATAACAGAGACAAATAACAATGGCTACAGGGAGACACATGTTAAGACCACAGAGGAAGCAGATAAAGGACTGACAAAGGCAAAGGATTTTGGGAAGGAGAAGGAACAGGGCAGCAGTTTAGGAGCACTTGCATCCTTGGTGGCAGACTACAGCGACTCAGATTCAGACCCTGGACAATGAGGCTGAATCATGAGCTAAAAGAGACAATTTCTGTATTTAATGAATGGAGGTCGTCATACGCAAAGTCAGAGCGTCATTTCGTGAGCGTGAGACCGGAGATGTTTGTCCCAACAGAGGACATCTCCTGTAATGCGCGTTTTTTTCGTCATAAATGTTATATGACAACAGCATTACTTCAATATGTGTTTAGAAATAAAGAGTTTAGTAATATTGAGTATACAAGGCCTCTGGGCAGAAACTACAAACCCAGCTTAAAGTATTTGGTTATTTAGATTTTTAAATTGAATACATATCCGTGATCTGATAAAAGAACTGTCAGGCACCTTGTGAAATAAAAAAAAAACACTGTGTAAAGTACCGTGTAACTGTTGATTGAGTTGAGTTTGTGACCAACATCATGTTTTTTTTTATAGTTTGGCAGCAGGTGGAGCGTGAGAGCCTCCTGACCAACAAACCAGCAGTTTGTTTTTGTCAATATTGATCAGAAATACCTCCTCTTCCTGTTGACTGTACAATAAGGTAGAAGGGGGGTTACAGTAGTCGACTGTCTCTGCTGTGGACATAGTACACTGAGGCTCCCAGTCAGTCAACATGGGGTGGTGGACACTTCCCAACATTTTATTTGTCATGCTTCTCTGCAGCTCCAATTAACCCTTCGAGGAGAAGCTACCTCTGTTCTCTGCTGACAGTCAAGACATGTCGGATATCTTTAAAGTTTTGTTTACTAATGATGCTTTGTTCTTTACTGACCCCCCCTGGCGTGACAGGTACAGTTGTGTTCCGAGTAATAGCACTGTGAATAATGCTCAAAATCCATAGAATAACTTTTAATTCCATAATATTAGTGCATTGGGAGTACTGCACATTCAATTCCAAATCAAAACAAGTTTGTGTTCTACCTTTACAGGAAGTGAAGAAAACTATTTGAATTTTCTTTTTCCATTTCAAGGCATTTGAAATCATTTTGGCTGAGCAGCCTATAGTTTTCAGATTTCAGTTTAAGTTCTCAGAGCAATGTTTGAAACGACCCATTTTGCTGAGTATTTCAATGTGAAATGTACTATAACCAGCATGCATAGCATTTCCTTCCTTAAATATGCGCAATAACTGACACCTGTTTCTTCACAGAATCAATCACCTCACTAATTGAACACAACACTGCGATTATTTTGAACACAACTGTATGTGTGTGTTTTTGTTTTTCCAAAAAAACAGTGATGGTTAAGTTACCTGTCTAATCGAAAATCCTTAAGTTTTAATAAGCAAACGGTCTGTAAAATGCATTGTCATAAATGTTATATGACAACCGTATTACTTCAATATGTGTTTAAAGGGATACGCCACCGTTTGTTGAAATAGGGCTTATCACGGTCTCCCTTAGCTGTAGATAGGTGGACCAACACTTTTTTTCTCTCAGTACAATTAGGCAAATAGGTTGTTGTTGTTTTTGTGTTAGACAAAACAACAACCCTCAATACTCAGTGTTGCCAGCGTTTATGGGATGATTTACGAGAATCTAAAATGAAAGCTTTCAACATTTGAATGCATTTTTGGCTCCATCGAGGACCCCCCCCTTTATAGTTTGGCAGCAGGTGGAGTGTGAGAGCTTTCTGACCAACAAACCTGCAGTTTATTTTTGTGTCATTCTTATTGATCTGAAACTGTGCTCCCCTCCTCTTCCTGTTGACTGTTCAATGAGTATGTTTTGAGGTAGAAGGTACAGTGGTCGACTGTCTCTGCTGTGGACATTGTACACCGAGGCTCCCAGTCAGTCAACATGGGACGGTGGACGCTTCCCAACATTTTATTTCTCATGCTTCTCTGCAGCTCCAATGGACAGTTTAACCCTTCGAGGATAAGGTACGTCTCTGTTTTCTGATGACTGTCAAGACATGTTGGATATCTTTAAAGTTTTTTTTTTTACTAATGATTATTTGTTCTTTACAGACCCCCCTGGCGTGAAAGGTAAATGTATGTGTGTGTGTGCGTGTGCAGGTGCAGAGGTCATACTTGCTGCTTAGTTTTTTTAAAATATATTCTATGGTTGCAACCTTTTTCTTTTTGATAGATGAAGTTATTATAGTTTTAAAAAATCTCTCCCCAGATTTACACCAATAGACAGATACTGGGATCTCCATGAGTAAGTAACCAACACAAGACTTAACAGAAAACCTGACACACACAGTATAAAAAAATTATTTTGAGATTGTGTTTATTTCATTACTACATAAATAGAAGCATTGTTTGCAGATGTGTGTTGTTGCAGTGTAACACAATAAAAAGTAGACTTAAAACAGTCACAAAACGAGCTAAACGACAGTTTGAATGACAGGGTTTAGACAATTATTACAAATTTAGATTTCTTTAGACTGAGATTAGTGGTCATGGATGTATGAAGAGACCGTTAATGGTAGCTGATATGTGTCTAAGTTCTTAAACTCTCACCTTTTCAATGCCTTAGATTTTCAGATATCTAGCCAAAAATAGCTCTTTAGAAAACATAAGACTCTATTGAATGATAGGATGATAGGACAAATGACAGGATGCACTAGGTTTTTGTTTTAACCTTTATTCATCCAGGTAAATCGATTGATACAATTTCTCATTTGCAGCGGCCATGTTATTGTTTAGTCTCACTTTGTTTCATCAGAACATATTAAGAACTACATAAATTCCTGCTTCTATCTGTTTTAGTGGTTATACTGTATGTCATGTAATCCTATATAAATGTTTACCTTTCCTTGTTATTATTTTCACGTTATCATAATTAAGCTCAATACCATGTTATAATACCACACCTTTTTTTAAGTTCTAATTTGCAGTTCTGTGTCATGATTGAAATGAATACTTGTTCTGTTTATTTGCAGCCTACCAGACCCAGAAGTTACAGTTAGTTCTTCACCAAGGTACAGTTGGCATATAATAATAATAATATATAATGCAGCAGTCAGACCAAAGTGTTCACGCTTTGTGTTCTCTCTAACCTCTGTTGTAGGATTAGCAGTTTATTTATTCTCTTCTGTCATCCCATCGCTTAAATTTCTTGACTTGCTTTTCACATGCTTTGCAGTGTTTCTTTCATTTAAAAAAAAAAACACTATTTAACCCAAATTACATATTGTTTGTTTTTAGTGGTAATAGTAGAATGGTAGTTCCAGTATTGAGGGTCAGAGATAATGAATCCAGGTCCTCCCTCCCTCTGAACACGTTAACCAGATGCCAAAAAAACGTCTTATACTTTTTTCTTATTAAAATTGAATTAATTTAGTTTAAATGGAGTTTTCTCCACTCTTCTATAACTATAATTCTGGTTGGGAAGTGCACACCCCTCTTTTTTTCAGCAGTGAGTAAAACATTCCTGTAAACATCTTGAGAAATTACACATCGGATCCTTTCCAGGACATAATTAGGATCCTTTAGGACCTCTAAATTAAAGTATTAGTTATTGAGTATGATATGTTGTAGCAAAGGTTGCTGTAGTCTAGAAGATGCTTTAGTAAGTAATGAAGTAGTACTGATGTAGTAAAAGATAGTGAGTGTGGCAATACCTACCAATAAAAGAATCCCTCCCATGCCTCATGTTGTGGCTTTTACCTGCAGGTTCACCCTGCTGGCTCCAGACCTGCTGAGGACAGACAGCCAGGAGAACATCTACCTACAGGCAAACGATGTGTCCGACCCCATCATTGTCTCCATCTCCATCCTGGACTTCAGTAAAACCACTAACCTTCTCCAGGACTCGGTCGTACTCAGTGCGGGAAATGGATTTCACGCTCTCAAGTCTATACAGGTGACTCACCAGGGTTGTTTGTGTTTGGTTTACATGCCAAAGGTCTACCTGTGACCCGCTTTTGTTATCACGGCTTACTTATTTTGAGTGTATTATTGATACAAGATGCTCCTCCCTGATTATTGGTGCCTCTGGACTCATAGTGCAGTGGGAAGCCAGGCTTTGTAGTGAAAGTGCAGAAAGTAATCTGGTTGCTTTAGTGCATGCAAAAACACTTTGTGATGCAATATGACGTAAACAACCAAGGAAATAAAGAGACCAACTACCAGCAGCAGGATGGAGATCAGTCGTCTTCATCAGCAATTACTCTCATCATGGTACTTTCCAAATTTTAAACCTCATCCTGTATTTAAATCTCATTTCATCCCAGCTTCCCTCTGATCGTTTGAATCGTGAAGAGAAAAGCAACAAGTTTGTGTATCTGAAGGTGGTTTTTGGGGGCTACCACTCAGAGGAGAGGATACTGATGGTGTCCTTTCACTCTGGATACATCTTTATCCAGACAGACAAACCCATCTATAACCCTGGAGATACTGGTGAGAACTGACGATGATAATGGTGCATCAATGACACAAACTAACCAACAAACATAACTGTGAAATAACCACATGGATATAAAAGGCCATTGTTAGAATTCGGGTTAAAGATGCTGATTCAGTTTGGTTAAGGTTTGTATGCGATAACAGTATTAAAAAAACATTTTAATGCAAAAGTGTCTATTTTGTCATCAAAAATTAAACCTACTTCTTAGTTAACTCAGACCATACTGATATTACACTATTCCTTCCCTCTCTTCAATTGTTATTGTATATTTCTTTAAACTCTTTAAATGTTAAGTGAGTTTTGAGCAAAGATTAACCAAAGTCAAATTCCTTGTTGTGTACCTGGCCAATAAAGCTGATTCTGATGGTTGAGGTGATGTAAGCAGTGGATGGTCACAAAAAAAGTACTTATAAGTAGCTGTAGAAATGATAATGGACTGAATTGGTGACACACTTGAGTAATATTGGACTGATGTACACATCATGAAAACTTTATGTTCTCATTATGTGTCTTTTGTCTCTCTCCAGTTCGGTTCAGAGCCTTTGCATCCTCACCGTCCTTCAAAGCCTTTGACACCTCGGTCACAATCGATATCCAGGTAAAGAAATGATTAGACGATTAATTGATTTGCATATTATTCTCTTGTTCCAGGCTCAGAGGACTGGCTGTTTTACTCGTTTTAACTCTTGCGTTGTCTTCCATTTGACCATGCAGCGTCCTCCCGGGTCTAAATCACTTTTTCTAACAATTTTGTCTCTTTTGGCCCTTTTTTGACATTTAACGCTTCTTTTCACCACCCTGTATAAACACCACTAACACAAACTCATTACTAGATTTACACTGAATTTTGGAATTCATGGTCAACAAACCTCATTTATAGGAATTTATACCTAATTCTTGAGTTTTTTTAGAGTAATATTAAAGGAAGGATATTCACAGAATGGATATGTCAATGTTCAGTCGAGATACTGTTTTGAAAAATTTAAACATTTTTTTCAAATGCTAAAAAATTTAACAACGCACAAAATTCAATGAAAGTATAGATTTTTGTTGTACTTGTGAAGCATGGAATGGTCCATATTATTTTTGGGTAATCAAAATTATGTGAAAAGAAACCCATATTTCTATTATACACATTTAGACCCGAAGACATCACAAAGGTTAAAACGACTATCTTGGGGTTTTACACGGTTGCACTGAGAAAACAAGACCGTTGAAAAATATTATAGGGGTTTAAGAGATTTTAAGGCAAATCTTTCACAATGCTTCACATTTTATAGTCTAAGCTAGGGATTGGAATCACCAGATGCCTCCCGTTACGATATCATCACGATACTTATGCCACGATACAATATTATTGCGATTTTAAACATGTTGCAATATTCTACAATATATTGCAATTTCTAACCTTTTTTCCAACTTCAAATTTTTCCCAATTTCAAATGATGTCCCCAAAAGGAAATTTTGTTAACATCTGTTTCATCTAAAAAGATAAATTTCTCTGTTTGTTCATATCACTTCAATTGTATTGCTGAAAAATCAGATTGTCAAGCAGACAAACTGACCAACTCATATATAATAAAAGATCAATACTTGGCGCCTGTGTATCAATACAGTATTGCCTCAGAAAATATTGCGATACAATGCTGTATTGATTTTTATATTGGCTCAAATTAACCTGTTTGTGTGTGTGTGTGTGTGTGTGTGTGTGTGTGTGTGTGTGTGTGTGTGTGTGTCAGAATCCAGATGGCGTGGTGGTTAAACAGTACTCCTTGGTCAGAGCTGCTGATGGCGTCTTTGCAGAGACTTTTCCGCTCTCTGATGTTGTCAAGTAAGTTCAACTTATTTGACTCATTTTCACAACTCCTTCCACTGCCAAGACATTTATGTTATATGTTTTTATCTCAGTCTTTTATCCAGGGACGTTAGCTCAGCATTCATGCTTTTTTTTTTACAGCCATTTCAATTCACATTCACACATTACACAATCTTCAATAATTGTAGATTCTTGGTTGTTGGACATACAGTATATGTATTTACTGTTAAGTATGCAGTATAACAATACAATATAATATAACAAAAAAAATATTCAGCAACAACTGAAGAGAGGGAAGGAATAGACAATCTCAGTGTCAGTCAATGTCAGTGAGATTCACCTCTGGTGACCGTGAATGTGTGTATAAAATTTCATAACACATCATCAAAGAGGTGGATCCAAAAAGTTATTCTGCTAATATAGCTAGAAATAACAATAAGTCATTGACATTTTAATTATGATCTGTCAAATGACTATAAAAAGTCAAGACAGGTGGTAACACATTTTATTGTAGAGACTGTGTGAAAACCACTTTGGGTTCAACACACAGTATACTGTGTGTGTATATATATATATATATATATTAATATTCATATTCATATTCATAGTTCCAAGAGGATGAATCTTACTTTGATCTCTGATGTGACTTTTTGTCTTTGGCAGTGAAGGGAAGTGGACAGTGACTGCAAAGTTTGACCATAGGCAGCAGAACACATTCACCTCCCCGTTCGAGGTGAAGAAATACGGTAGGTCAAGTTAAACCATGCTTACTTCTGCCATCATTTGTAGGACGGTGGGGGGGTTATGCTCCAAATAATTTTGTTTGGTAGGCATCACATTTTTTCAATACTGAATGTCACATTTTCAATGGTAAAGATGGACTGGGAGAATCTCTTTGGTTTTGCTAGTATTAAATTATTATTTGAGGGATTAGTGTTTTAGGAACCTTGCTCTATCTATGTGTGAATTATGTATGTCTGTATGAATGTTTGTATTGGTAATGGCAGCAGCATGGGTGCCCAAGACAAATTTTCAACATTGTGGAACAATACAGTTTAACCTGTCTTATCTTATCTTTTGGAAAGGAGCTAGGAGGCTTTCTGACTTTGTAATACAGAAATATTTTTGTTGTGTTGTGTTTCAGTGCTTCCTGCCTTCAATGTTACCCTGACTCCCAGGCAGTCCTTCCTCAGCCTGGATGACAGTGAACTGATAGTAGATATATCGGCCAGGTCAGTCAAAAACACACACACACACACACACACACACACACACACACACACACATATACAGGCTTGTTATGACACTACAGTTTATTATATGCCTTTGGGCCACATTCATTCACTAACCCCTTAAAGTGAACCTTAACCTCAAATACTACTATTACTCCGTGTGATAATTATCTACCTTAACTCCTACCAATTTTGCTTTTAGTTTTATCCTAGTCTCGCATTGCCAGACCTTCCTCCACAGTGCTGTTAATTGCATAGTAAGCAATAGTGCATTAATATGAGTTCTCATCCATTTCCCCCAGCCTGCCTATGGTCCCCCAATGGCTAGAAATGGTGATAGGTGTAAACCGAGCCGTGTGTGTCTTGCTCTGCCTTTGAGCAAATGAAAGCTCAGATGGGCCGATTTGTTACCTCCCCTTTCCCTGCTTTGCCCGGTCAGAGAATTTGGCCCACCCATGACATAGAGACATCATGGCTTTCAAACGAGCAAAGTGGCAGTTGGTCAAGGCCACACCCCCAGCCTACCCCTTGCTCCCCCCCTCTCTCCTCCTCAAAAGCTACAGACTCAGAAATGGCACATACTAAGGAAAGCTCATTGTGGGACTGGCTCTAGTGGCTGTAATTCTGCACCAAGGCTGAGTTTTTGGAAAGAGACTTCAGATACAGTATTAGGGGACCACTAAGGTCTATATAAAAGCATCCAAAGAGCACCATGTCATGGGACCTTTAAATCAAGGCTGAAGACTTTTCTTTCTGATATATTTATTCTTACACTGCATTGTAACTTTTATTCCTGTATTCACATATCTTATTCTAATTTTAGGTGTTTTTATATTCTCTTTAGATTTGTTTCAGTTGTTTTTAACTGCTCTTTAATGTTTTATGTAAAGCACTTTTACTTGCCTTGTTGCTGAAATGTGCCATACAAATACAGGCATTCTTTTCGTAGAGGCTCATTCTATAAGAAAAGAACGAATGACTGTTGATTGACCATTGTTCTGATTGTGTTTCAGGTACCTGTATGGGGAGCCAGTCCAGGGGACAGCCTATGTGGTGTTTGGAGTGAAGATCAACCAAGAGATGAGAAGGTTGCCGTCGGTGAAGCAGGTGTTGGATGTAAGTTGTTGCTCCATCCTAAAATTAAAATTCATCAGCCGCTGTCTTTGATGTAGCGGTGCTGTCATGAATCTAATCTAATCTAATTTTTCCTGCCACAATTGTGAGCCACGCATGTCATAATTCCTTGCTGCTTCTACAAGTTTTGGTTCTCTTTTGCATTGTCTTTACTTGCTTTTCTGTTCTATTAGCATGTTTGGTGCTAAGTAAATATTACTGTGGTGTTCTTGCATTGCGTTTCTGCGTTGCCCGGAGTTCCCTGGTCAACTCTGAGTGAGTGCAGCAAAAAGTCATTTGGCTTAATATTTTAGAAACAAATGTGTGTAAAAGTTGAACTTTCACACACATTGTCTGAACAGTGTGAACTTTGAATTAGTAGTTTGACAAAAAGAAGTATTCCTACCTCAAGGTCCACCTAACAAGCCTTTTCTAGAGCTTTCAACCACATCTCACTGCCTTCCTCAGGGGAGTAAGATTGCTCAGTATAAGTGTGTCAGTATCAGTTGCTTGTGGGGGTGCTTTTAAAAGCTCCAGAAAAAGCCTGTAAGTGGACCTTGAGATAGGGTTTAATTTGTCAAAATCATAAATATTGTTTAACAATAAGTAAAATATTAAATAACATTGTTTTAATTACTTTCTATGTTGTTCTCTTGCAGCTGGATGAAGGAGTGATCCGTCTGAGCATGGAGGAGATCAAGAGAGCTTACCCCGATGTTAGATCTTTGGTGGGCAACTCTGTGTATGTGAAGGCCTCTGTGCTCACCAAGTCAGGTAAGCACCCAACAGAAAGCCAATAAATAGTCATTCGGAAAATGTGCAAAAATTGTCAAACATGGGTGACATTGTTCTTTTAAAGAGTTCAATTATCTTTCCTGTGCTGACACAACATACTGTATGAGACTTGTGATGGAAGTTCCAGCATATGAGCTCATGCTATGCAAGTTGAGAGAGTGGTACCCATGTGTTAAAGTAGATGACGGGAGACAGCTGTATGATTACACAGTGCTGCTTCATCCTGCCAAGTTCATGGAGGAAGTTCATTGAAGTTCGGTCTGGACCATAGACTTTTTATTTATTAACGGTCTATGGTCTGGACTGGATCCGTTGTGGAGCAACTATGCTCGAACCAGAGCTTTTCGGACCAATCAAATTGTCAGGGCGGGCTTTATAGGATGATGGACAGATGATCAACAGTAACATAATCAACTAAGTCATCAAAGAATGCTACGGTTGAATTATTTTACAAAAAAGACGGCGGTGTGGATTCCGCCATTGCGCCTGTCATTGTAGATATCGACAGTGCATTCATTTTAAAAGATCAAGGCATTTGTCGATTGGAAAGATGTTTTTTTCTGTCCTTTCTACGGGATTCGAATATTTTTTTGTGATCAAATTTTTATTTTTATATTCAGAAATAAAAATGTAAACGTAACATTCACGAACAGTTACAAACAACACACTGAGACATAGGAATGCGTCCCAGGGCACAAAATCACAGAGAGGAAAAACGGGAGGGAGGGAGACAAAACAACACATGCAGAAACAGACACCCACAAACAGACACACTCACAGACAGACAAGGGACCAATCACACACACAAACAAAAGAAAAGGCTACAGCATTGCCTTCAAGGACTCAGCAATGCTGTGCCGAGTCTCCAAAGGCTTCTCTGGAGCTCCACCCACACGAGCCATCGAAAGTTCCATGTACGTGACACCCAAAAAAGAAAGGATACATGTACAAACAGAGAAGTCATGAGGTGGCTTCCAACAAGTTGCAGTCATCCTCTTAGCAGCTGTAAGTCCCGCAAACACAGCACATTTTTGAGTTTTAGAGACCTGAAAGGCTGACAGGTTATTCATAATCAAAACATTGACAGAAAAAAGCACAGTAACATTAATCAAGGTGGACATTTTGGATGCAGTATTGTTCCAGAACTGACCAACAGGAGAGCACTCCCAGAACATATGAAGAAATGTGCTTTTATTGGGTAGAAAGTGCATAAAGGGCTGTTAATTATTTTGTTTTTGCATTTTCACAGAGGTGAGATATGTCCTATGAATGAAATTGTAGTGAATTTGCTGATGATCTGGATTGCGAGATACCTCTGGAATGTTAGACCATACATTATGGCAGTCGAGATCGAGGTCTGGGTAGTCACGTGCCCAGATCCTCTCAATAGGAAGGCCAACGCGGCCAGATACCACCAATAACTGATAAAGCCTGGATACCATACCAAAGTTTTTAGGCTGCACAGTAAATAACTTCCAAATAGCATGGATGGGCAAAGGCCTCTGCCAAGGGACAGCGTGTGTCTTGAGTGACAACCTTAACTTAAGGTAAAAGAAAAAAGAGGAACGTGGCATACCAAATGCATTTTGTAAGTCAGAAAAAGATAACAAGCCAACCTCACCAAAATGTCTTTTAGACAATGACCTCCCCTTTGTTCCCACTGACGAGCTGTTATCGGCCTCCCACCAATCAGGAGTGCTGTATTATTAAATAATGGGGAAAAGTGTGCCAGTTACAAGCTATATGACAGTATGTTTCAGCTAATCTCCAAGTCTTGATAAGATGAGAGATAATGGGGCCCAAGCGTAGCGGGCACTGTTTGTTTGGAATATTGGCAAAGAGAACTTCATAGCACTTTCTAAGGTACGCCAGCAGACAGACACACCTGGACTAAACCAAGTGAGAAACACAAAGGACCAGAAATAATGTTTAAAGTTGGGCCACAATCCTCTATAGCTCAGAGCTCGCAAAATTCACCCTGGGTAAAACGATCATTTTAACCACTGAGGTACAAGCTTGAATCGACATTGGGAGACCATCCATTTTTCCATACCCTTCAAAACACTGTTCAGAGCAACATAATAGTTATGTTTAATGATCTGGTTTAAGCATAGTGCAGGACTCAAGGGGCAACCTTGGCATGAAGATTTAGAGACTGGAAATAAAGGAGTCCAGTTAACTCGGACTGAGGGATTAGAATACAAAGCTTTGATCATAGCAATGAAAGACTGACCATGAAAATGGCCACTCAAGTCTGTCAAAGGCTTTCATTGCATCAAGAGAGAGAAGTGATATTGGGGTCTTACTGTCCTCTGCTGCATCAACAATGTGGAGAAGGCATCTAACATCTGCTGCCAGTCTCTCTTTCTGAATCCTGTTTGGTCAGGGTTCACTTATTTTGACATATGGGACTCCAGAGGGCGGGCTAGGAGCTTTGCAAAGGTTTTTATGTCAGCGTTGAGCATGCTCAGAGGCCGATAGCTAGAACACTCTGTAGGATCCTTTGTCAGGAGTAAGGAAATCAAGGTTGTGTTAACATACCTTGAGAATTCACCCTTTTCAATAGATAAGTCATGTCAAGAAGGAAAGGGCCCAACTGTTCCCAAAAAGTTGCATAAAATTCAGGGGGAATCCCATCAAAGCCTGGTGATCTTCCTTTTTTCATATTCTGTACTGCCGGTCTTAGTTCCGGATTCGGCAAAAGTTCAACATGCGTCACATACTCCATTGCTCTGATTGGTTGTAGCTCTATCCAGTTGAGTGCAGAGGCATTGTCACAGTATGACCACGTCAGGCTCGGTTTACGGCACCCACAATATCTTTGTTTACATTGAAGGTTCAGCTAAACTTAACGTCTCCAGTATGATTTTAAATAATCCATCAGAAAGAGGAAATTAAGAGAGTCTGGACGGCATTGTGTTTGCCTTGTTTCTTGCACCACAGCCTACTAAGACCAAACTCTTGAAAATGTCCTAAACAGACCACAGTTTATTATTTTCATTGTACAGGACAACTCAATGCCCGGGGGTTAGCTTTGTATCAACATGACCTTTGACCCTCTGGACAAACAAGTCATCACATTCCCCCGTGGCTCAGCTCTTGTGAAATGTGGGGTATTTCACAAAACACAAAACTGTGATGAGGAATTTTAGATGTTTGAATGCAAAGGTCCTGTTTATTTCTGCATTTGATAACTGACTCAAGCAATTTGAAACCTTGGACAAACATGAAAAGCCTCCAGATTTAAACACTGGTACAAACAAAGCGACAGTGAATTACAATATATTTGTTTTTACCTTTTGAAATTAAAAACAACATGCATGCAGGTTTTCCTTCAGGAAACGTTAAATCCATTAAAAGTGTGTGACATGGTGTAAGAAGTTAAAATACCACAGGGGACCTTTTGAGTCTCGATTTCTTAACCCTTGTGATGTCTTCCTGACGACCATGAGCTTGTTATCCTTCTGGGTCAAAATTGAAAATGAACTTTTTTGTCACTTTTTAGCGCTTTTTTAAATTCATGGTCATATAAACATAGTTTATATGTCATTATACAGTACCTCATTTCTAAGTAAAAAAAAAAAAACAGAAATTATGAATTATGTTGCCTAATAGTTGAGATCAGAGGATGTTGAGTGGATCACAGACTGGTAAATGTAAAGTTTACTCAAGATGCTGTTTTTGAAACAATGTAAAAATGTTTTTCAAATGCTAGCAAATGGAATAAAACACCCCAAATTAAATAAAAATGAATCATTATTTTTACCTGCCAAGATCACTGTATACATCTTCCACATAATGTACCTCCATGTTATTTTTTGGGCAATTTGATTTAAAGAAACCCGTATTTCTGAAAAAAACGAGGAAAACAAAAGGATTAGATGTTTCAGGTTTGTGGTTATCAGTAGTATTTGACCCTTGTTTTTCTACTGTACAGGCAGTGATCTGGTTGAAGCAGAGAAGACTGGAATTAAAATTGTGGAGTCTCCGTACGTTGTATCCTTCAAAGACATACCAAAGTACTTCAAGTCGGGCCTGCCCTTTGACTTTACAGTAAGGACTATCATCTATGGTAATGATCTATCTACTAAAACTGGATACTTTATTGTTAATGTCCTGTAAAATTAAACATCACAGGCTGGATCCTCTGTGTCTTGTGTTCACGTGTCCTTCAGCTCAACCCATGTGAGTGAAAAACTGTAAAGTGTATAAAATCCCAGGGAGAAATTTTCCCTGTTTCCATTCCAGATCCAAGTGAGCCACCATGATGGTTCCCCTGCCCGTAACGTCCCGGTTAATGTGAACCTGCAGGGCGTGTCCCAGATCGTCTCCACCGGCAACAGCAGGGTCACCATCAACATGCCCAGCTCTCAACAGCCACAAATCATCTCTGTTAGTATGACTACATTCTGCTTTTACTCACAGAGATGGTCTAATGTTGTGAGAATTTAACTTGAAACTAATTCTAACTAATTATTTTACACACAACAGCACAGCTTCTGTTCTTGCTTTAATGCTTTCTTCCTTTCACTATTACTCTAAATGTTCTGCTCTTTCTTTTATTAATTACTGATTTGCCATTGTTTGCTCTACGCATGTATTTATCTTGTATCTGTGTCCTTCTGTAACGGTTGTTAAAAGAAAGGCCTAAACTAGTAACATAGATCATTTAAGTTTTTATTATCTCACCAGAGGTGTCAAAAGTATTCTCATTCAGTACTCCGGAAGAAGTATAGATACTAGAATTTAAAAAGACTTTTGTAGAAGGTGACATATCAACTCAAGCTTTTTACTTAAGTAAAACTGTAAAAGTACTGCTTTGGGGAAAAAAATGCCATTAAGGACAAAAGCTTAGGCCGGGCCACAGGGGCCTATAGTGCACTACCCCACCTAAAGGCCATAATGACTATAATGTTGAAAGATTTGCGATGCTTCTGTTTCAGCCGCATTTATGGCCATTGCATTTTAGTATATATGTGTGTGTGTTGCCTATAAGTCAAACTTCAGAGGCATGTTATTAACAGCCTTTATTGGAATGTAAATGTATATCCAAGCTTAGCTGCAGGAATCTGTGAGGGCAACAGATTCACTTTATCCGGATGGCACCATTTATCTGGATGTTTTTTTGTGTCTCCATACAGCATCTTTCAAACATGTCTTTTCTTGATTTCTTTTGTCTACTTTTGGGATTATAAAGACAAAACTGTCACACACCTTGTGTTTTTTATTTTGTCTATTTCCCAGGCTGAGACTACGCAGGCAGACCTGAGATCAGATCAGCAGGCCAAGCAACAAATCACCGTTCAGCCGTACGTCGCCTTTAACCCAAATCAAAAGAACTACCTGCATATCTCCACAGGGACTACCACGGTGTCTGTAGAAGACACACTGCCCCTGAAGCTGATCATCGTTCCTGGTGATCCAACACACAGAAAATACATTAAACAGATTACCTACCTGGTGAGAAAATATTTTAAGTACAGTTGTCAGAAAGTAGAGAGTAAAAGTAGAACAATCAGCAGTGATGGAAAAAGTATTCAGATCATTTATTTTCAAAGTACAAATACCACACTGTAAAAGAATCTGTTACAAGTAAAAGTCCTGCATTGAAAATTTTACTAAAGTAAAAGTATGTAAGTATCATCAGGAAAACGTACTTAAAGTATTCAAAGTAAAAGTACTCAATGCATAAAAATTCTCAATTCAGAAACTGGAAACAAACAGTTCTGTGTTTAAATGGTTAATCATTTCAGCTGTATGTGTTGACTGTTGTATTGTTGGGTAGTTTAATTTATAACAAAACATCAAATTGTATAAATTACATGTTTTGTGTGTAACAGTCTTAATTTGTAAAGTAACTAGTAATTAAAGCTGTCAGATGAATGTAGTGAAGTAAAAAGTACAATATTACTAAATGTAATAAATAATTAAATGTAGAAGAGTAGAAGTAGAAGTAGTAGTAGCAGTAGAAGAAAGTGGCATAAAAATAAAAGACTCAAGTAAAGTACAAGGACTTTAAATTTGCACCTAAGTTCAGTACTTGAGTAAATGCACATAGTTACAGTACATTCCACCACTGACAAGCAGCAAGAACTTCAACACAAAACCTGTATTGATCATGACTTTCTCCCCACAACTCCCTAAGGTGCTGAATAAAGGCAAAATTATTGTGGCCGAGCGTGTAGATGTGACGGGGCAGCTGGTCACCGGCGTCGGACTGAAGGTCACCCCGGAGATGATGCCGTCGTTCCGTTTTGTGGCGTTCTACAGTATTCCCTGGGCGGGGATGGAGGAGGTGGTGCCAGACTCTATCTGGGTAGATGTGGCAGATTCCTGTGTTGGAGGGGTGAGTGATCCGCTCAGTCTCATAGGTCACTAGAGAAGCTTCCAGAGTTTGTTGAACGAGTTCAGCACTCGCGGCGTGTGTCTGTCAACATGCAAAAAGTGTTCTTATGCAACAAACCAAGGCTTAAAGCATAAAGGATCAGGCTGCCAGTGTCCTTTATCTTTTCTTAGTTTCCACAAATCTCATGTATCATAAAATTCCTTTAATTCCTTAAACTATGTAAATATCGTACACATCCACACTCCTTATATTTCTTTTATTTATAGTTCTTTGATATTTATATACTTCTTGCAACTGTAACACAGAATTTCCCTTTGGGGATCAATAAAGTATTTCTGATTCTGATGAAAAGATCAAAACAACATGATCTGACTATTTAATGTTGTGTGTATGTATTAAAGTCTGATCTATCTTCTTGCTCTGTGCCATAGAGCTCCATTGCTATCCAAAAACTATTAAAAGCACATCAATGAGCCACGCTGTTGCAGTGGGTGACATGTTCTTTCATTATTTTATTCTGACTCAACCCAACATGCATCGTCCTGCTGACCCAGATACTCACTAGAGCACCGAATGTGGATTAATTC
Source organism: Percina caprodes (assembly GCA_013375575.1). NCBI lineage: Eukaryota > Metazoa > Chordata > Actinopteri > Perciformes > Percidae > Percina > Percina caprodes. The sequence continues at coordinate 1,192,410 of JABXJD010000050.1, read as the reverse complement.
AATTTCGTAGAAAGTCCTCGACTGTTTACGTTCACTAAAAACTACAGTGTCCAGACGTTTTGGGAAATTACTGGGCCTTTAGAAAAATTTAACTATTGTATATAATTATAATAATGTTACTATATAATTGTAACTTTAAGATTATTTTCTGGGCATTTTTGAGCCATTATTTGACAAGACGCCTGAAGACATGAAAGGGGAGAGAGAGGGCCGCAGGGCGGAGTCGAACCCAGACCCGCTGCTTCGAGGAGTAAGCCCCTATGCATGGGCCCCCACTTTACCAACTGGGCTATCTGGCTGCCCATAATTGTAACTGTCATACATTTGTGTTTTTAGCAGGAACCAACAGGTTTGGGGCTGAGTGCGACGGAAAGGCTAGGGAAGTGGGGGAGACAAACATATTGCTGGTTTTGTTTTTGTTTTTTGTGGAGTTTGTTGACAATAAGAAAAATATAGAAAAATGCCAGCCTTATTCTGAAATTCTGATCCTCTTATCTGGCCTAAAACAAGACACCCTTACAAACCAAACCGTAAATCTGTATTGTAACGTGTATCTTTGTGGCAATGCTTTTTATTTTATGCTGATTTACAGCTGAATGTTGGGCCAGTGGACGGCATACGTCGAGATTACACGCCTGGGAAGAACTTTAATATTAAGATCAGAGGCAATCCGGGGTCAAAGGTCGGCCTGGTGGCTGTGGACAACGCTGTGTATCTTCTCAACAGGGACAGACTTACACAGAGGAAGGTATGTGTGTGTAAACAGTAAACAATGTATTTGTTAAATAAAAAAACTATTTTATATCTTCTTTTTTTTAACCAATCAAACATAATTTTTCTTTGCAAACATGTATAATAATTATAAAAGTCATTTTTTAAGTAACTTAATGGAATACACTGGAATGTTAGTGTTACAAGTCAACAGTTTTTTTATTTTTTATTTCTGTACCAACTAGTATCATTAGTGTATTTTTGTTTTTATCAAAGTGTTATCCTGAAAAAAAAAAAAAAAAAACTCTCAAACCTCATGTTCCCTTTTCCTCAGATTTGGGGTGTGGTGGAGCAGGGAGACATCGGTTGCACCCATGGGGGTGGCAGAGATGCCAAGGCGGTGTTCTCAGAAGCAGGGCTGCTCTACGCCTCCAGCGCCGGGTTTCAAACCACAACCAGACAAGGTACCTACGAGAATGGAGCAGCAGCTGCACGCTCAGCCCATGTTGGGACATCAACTTATATAGAGTATTGATTAGTAGGATAACCCGTTGAGATGAATCATTTCAGTTTTGAGGGTTCCTTATTATATATATATATATATATATATATATATATATATATATATATATATATATATATATATATATATATATATATATATATATATATATATATATATAGCTTCTCACCTCAAACTTTTGAGCCAAACACAGACTAGTTCACAGGATTACTTCATATGCTGTGATTTGAACAAACTCTGTAAATAATGATTAATTTATTTATAAGCTATACACAAGTGGAAATGCAAACTCTGCCTTAAAACTACCGGAAGGTAATAAACTGGATAAATGAGTGAATGATACTCAATTGCAAGTTGATATTTGTGACAGAAAAATGGGACAGATGTTGAAAAAGTTGTCTTCTCTTGTTACTGTTAGCTGTAAAGACAATGAACTTTAACTTATATACCATAAGAAAACAATCAGAAATTGTAAAAATCCCAAAGTAGTTCTAGTTAAAAGGAGCTGTGTCGTGTGTTTGAGTCAGAATTTCCCTTTGTAGCAGCTCATGGCCATGTTTGCACTGTGTGTTTGCCTAAAGTGGAGAAAGGCTGGAGCTGTTATAGATGGTGGACTGCGACAAACAGTAACTCTTATTGAAGGCTGATTTAGGTAGATAGTTGGGACAATAAAACTCTCCACTAATACCACCCCAAATACTTGAAAACTGCTATAGTACTTCTTCTACTGCAAATGAAAATAATCATATATAACATATTTTTAGACTCAGCTGAAAATTTGAATCAGTCTAGTTCAGGCTCCCTATAGCTAGGCAGTGTAATATTGATCCATCCTGTTGTAATTAACTAATTGTTGTAACTGCATACTACTACATCCTTGGTATCTATGGCGGACTGGCAGCACTGATCTTTTTTTTATATAACTGATCATTGTTGATCAGATATGTTGATTTTTTTTTTTAAAGAATGTCTGTGATAGAGACAAGCAGATAAACAAAAGGGTTCAAAGGGTTATTGTCATATGCACAGTAAGGAAACATATTTCCCTGTACAATTAAAAATCTTCCTTTGCTGTCCACAGAGTGCCAAACAATGTAAAATATTTTAATATGTATTACAAATTATATACAATATACAAATATAAATATACAAAATAAAACTATTTTAAAAGGCGGAAAAATAAAGAAACAATACATAAACAGTGTGAATGTAAACAGTGTAAGTTATGCATGTGCAAAACTGAAAAAAAACAGTCAGTCAACAGTACAGGTATATGAGTTAGACCATGATTAGAAACTCCTCTCGCTGTTTAGGAGTCGGATGTCAGTAGAAAATAGAGAGTTCACGCAATGGTTAAAGATGTTTTCTCCCCTCTTCTCGTCAGCCCTGCGGTGTCCAGGAAGTGCCAGAAGGAGGCGCTCTGCTGAACAGTTGCAGCGTAAAGCCGAGCTGGGTGAGTAAAATTAGTGGATGAACTGCATTAATTGCTCACTTAAGGCTTTGACACACCAACCCAACGGCCGACCTTCGTCAGAAAAGGCAGTTGGACTGACTGCCTCCCCTAGTTGGTCAAAAAAAGTGCCTCTGAACACCGAACGCCGACTTGAGTGTCTGTTCTGCATGTGCGAGACGTTATACGTCTCTATAACAGCAGGCGGCGCTAATCTGTATTGGCGCCCAAAAAATGAAAACTGACTGCTGATGGGACAAACGGGTCACGTGGGTCTGGCTTCTCCCTGATTTCAAAGCCAGACCATGGCGGCTTGTTCAGAATACAATCTCATATTTTATAAAAATTGTTTGCCGAAATGTGTTTCTGAAAACATTTTAAACGAGAAATTGGCTGTGCAGTTGCTGCATCTGTCATTTCAGATTGACAAAGGTCAGTTTAAAAGATTTTTGTTAGAATTTGAGAGGCATTGTCACACTCATCCTGCTCGGCATTTCTGGGTTAGCACTCCACCAATCAGATTGGTAATTGAGTCCAGCTGCCCGCTTTCCAACCCAGCAAGTTAGGTCGGGCAAAATGAAGGCCAACGGCCCCTCCGACAAACAACGGCACGCAACACACCAAACAGACTCGAGTCACCGACCTTGCCAGACTGTCCGATGGCCGATTATCGGGTTGGTGTGTCACGGCCTTTAGGGAAACGAGAACACCGCAACAAGCTGATATTGTAAAGTTATGACCTTGGTATTTCTAATGTGATAGCAAACAGTTTTTACACATCCAGCAGACAAAGAGCAACATTACATCTCATTGGAGTTGTGTTTCTGTCCACCTGATGAATGCAAGTTTAATTATCGCTCGTTCTCTTTTTTGGTTTGGTCCCATCCGACACCTGAAGAAATATGTCTTTTTAGCTGCTAAATATTCCACTTTCTTCACCAGCTAGTCACCAACAATGATCATTCTCTGTAGGTTTTACGCTACCAACAACCCAGTTTCCATTACATATTGTCATTTCATTAATTGTTGAAATAAATGTTAGTTGAAACAAAAAAAACAAAAAACTATTAAAGTGTTCATATTATGCATTTTGGCTTTTTCCCTTTTCTTTATTGTGTTGTATATGTTTTTTGTGCACGTTATAGATTTACAATATGAAAAAGCCCAAAGTCTACCCCAAAGGGTCTCACCATCTCCAACAGAAAACACTGTCCACAAACTGCTCCAAACAGCTCTGTTGTAGTCCAGCCTTTACTTTAGAGACGAACGTGCGTCATTTTGCAACACACGTTATAATGCTCGCCTAGCTGCTAGCGCAGCACACCCTCATACTCTGCTTCTGACTGGCTAGTAGTCCTTACCTAGCTACTGTGCATGTGCGACTCCCAACAAAGATGGAACAGAAGTGAGATGTCTCACTCTGTAGCTAAAACAGAGAGCTCAACACACAGGGTTGAAAGAGAAGCTGCAGCAATGTGTAGTGTAAATTAAACCTATTCTGATATAACCTCTAAATACAATTATGAACCTAAAGATAGCATAATATGAGCACTTTAATACTATAACTCATACTAACGACTGGTTCCTCCCCCCTCTGCCTCCAGAGAGCCATTACAATGAGAAGCTGCAGCGTCGCTGCTGTGTGGACGGCCTCAGGGGGATCCCCATGCCGTACTCCTGTACGCGACGCTCCCTCTACATCACAGAGGGCTGGGAGTGCATGAAAGCCTTCCGATACTGCTGCGCCACTTACAGGAACCAAGAGTTTAACACCCAGATTCCCACCACCCCACCACCCTTTACAACAGCTCCCCCTACCACCTCCCCTCCACCTTTGCCCACTATCCATCATTTTGGTAGAGTGGAGATGATGGAACGAATACACCTATCACGGGACAGGTTTAGTAAGTACTACCGCAACCTTTTCTTTCCCATTCTGTTTAAATTTGAGTTGCCATCGTTTAAACATCTTGCTTTGAAATGTAGTGTTAGCGTGCTAACATTTGCTAAAAATCACTACTCACAAAGTACAGTTGAGGCTGCTGGGAATGTCATCAGTTTGGCATATTTTGTCATAAACCAAAGTATTGAACACAAAAAATTTGATCTAATGTTGGCACTAGAGAGGATAATCAATTCATCCTGACATTAACCAAATATCACGGCAATCCATGATTCACATTCCTATCAATGTTCTAACGCTTCACTTATCTACAAGTGGCAGTAACACCACAGAAAAAGAAAGCAATGCACCAGAAATGGCAGGGACATTGCAAATGAGGAATAAAATGCATTCAACACAGCATCTTTTTTATTGTGCAGTAGTTTGTTGTTGTGTGTAGGTGTGGACATATGAACAGCTTCTAGAATCACATATTAGAGATATGTAATAAGTGTAATGCATGCTAATCATATGTAAATGTGTTCAAATAGATTGGGCCAGTGAACGTGGGTTGCCTGGACCGCCTGGACGGACTGGAATGGCTGGACGGTATGGAGAGCGTGTACAGTTTGGAATGGCTGGACCTGAAATGCATATGCCGCATTCAAACGCAGACAATGTGGGGAAAGAAATAATGTTTCAAGTTTCAGCGAGGCAAGAGGAGGATGAGGAGGAAGATGAGGAGGAGGAATATCTGGATGCGACTCAAGTGTATCTGCGATCCAAGTTCTACGAATCTTGGCTGTGGACGGATGTTACCCTTCCCAGCCAGGCAGACAGAGACGGGTGGGTAATAGATTGGTTATAATTGGTTACATTGGAGGCAGACATATTTACATAATTTAATTTACTTAAACATTGGGCGGAACAGTGTCAATCTTCAGATTTGATTTATATTAGTGCCTTTTATTAATCCCTGTGCTGCAGTTAGGTTGTTGCAGGAGCAAAAAGATGGGAATCAGCATAAAAGTAATTCACTTTCATAACTGAAAACAAACTGTGATAGGGTCAAAATTCTAAGAAATGTACACAGTGCCAGGTGCTAAAGTAGAAACAATTAGAAACAATGCTGGTTTAAGGCACTTTACTTTTCAGGCCTGGAGGTTGCCGCTGGGTTCATACCATAGCGTCAAGGATTTTTAAACAAATGCAGCCCAGTAGCACCCCTCTGTGCAATGTCAATTTGAAAATGCTGTAATGGACCAGAAACCAGTCCCCAAAAGTTCTAATCCAGCCATTTTCATGGTCGGTCATATTGGAATCCTATCTGATAAACAGATGGATCAGGTACAATCCAAAGCCTCTTACTCGGTGTGATCACGTCAAACAGGTAGCACTGTGAACTCCCTGCATTGCATCATGTTTTGTTTAGTCAGTGATAGCAACTGAACAAACAGATCAGAATTCCTGTTTGTATGTGATGTCCTTGTTCTCATTGTGAAATGCATCGGTCAACCTAAACTGCAACGTTGCTGTTATTTTTTATCACAAATTTAACATTTTACAAGATAGCTGCTGAAACTGTAGTATGATGCAAAACCAAATGTAGAGTTTTAAAATCTTATTTCTTGCTTTGATTTAACATTTACACAGCTATGCTATGCCATTTCATCTATTTAAAAAGTGCCTGGGGCTTTGACTTTGGACCTCCTGGTGATAACACCGAAATTAATCTGATTAACAGGTTAGCGTCTAAGAATGTGGACAACGCCTTACCTGACAGCATCACGGAGTGGGGAGTACTGGCCATCAGTGCATCGCCTCAAACAGGTACGAGGAGGTTGTCACTTTGTGACTCTGTTTTTTACACATTTTATGACACTGACCAGTGCCTTCTGCTTTTAAGCAGACAGATAGGGGAGTGGCAACACTTTACTTTTTTATATTTATTTTTTTATTCCTATCTACATAAAAGTGACATGACACTGTGACAGACACATGATTGACGCTGTCATGACACAGTCATGGCACATAAACCCTAACTTGTCATGACAAAAACCAAATGACACTAAAAGAAGCGTTATGTCATAAACGTTTATGACTTGTTTATATTGTTTATGACACGTTTGTGACAGTGTTATCATGTCACTGTTATGAAGATATCTTCAAGTAAAGTGTAAAAGGGGACTGTCACATATTCATTATTATTTGGAGTGTCCCCAATTTTATGACGTAAAACTGAATTAGAAAATGCAAGCACTTGATTTTGAGATGTTCACATTTTTGTGCCACAATGCACACATATACTGTACATACAGTAATTTCTCTACAGCAATTGTCCCCACTACATGCCACCAAATCATTTCAGCATATTCTCAACAGTTATTTCTGTAGACTTTCTGTAGAATCTGTTGTCCAACAACTCACTCAGTTGCTCAACTCTACAGGGAATCAATACACTCTCAATGGTCTAATAATAAAGTGTAAAACCACATCAAACCTAATCCTTAATGTTGCCATTTACTGAAAAGCAAAAGCTGAAAGTTCAAATCTCTAAACTCAAAGTTACTTATACACATTCATGTGCAGAAGCCTCATCACATCACTAATGTGCTTCTGAATCCCTGTAGGTTTCTGTGTTGCTGAACCTTACAATTTCAGAGCATGGAAGCGTTTCTTTGTGGACCTGAAGCTGCCGTATTCAGTGGCGAGGAACGAGCAGGTCGAGATTAAAGCTGTGGTCCATAACTACAACGACGACGACCTGCATGTTAGTATATCTCCTCAAAACTACTCAGCACAGTCACTTCTTTATTATTCTACTGGAGAATTTAGTGAATCAAGAATGAATCTTCTGCATGTATACTGTTCAAAATCTTAGTTTAGCATGGTAGCAGGTGACATTTGTAAGATGTAAATTAGCACTTAACACACAAGGACAGCTGATGCTGGTGGGAATGCTATTTGTTTTGCATGTATTTTCTGGCAGTCCATTCAATAGTTGTCCAGACATTTCACTTACTGTAGAACCAGAAATTTGAGCTCATCAAAGTCAGCAGGATTTATGACTAAAACAATTCTAGTTTTAGTCTGTTGCCACTCAAAGGTTATTCAATAAATAAAGTCTTGAATTAATACATCTTGACTGGTTTCCGTTTAGGTGAGGGTGGTGCTGATGAAGACAGAAGGTATGTGCAGCATTGCCTTTAAGGAGAGTCACACACAGGAAGTGACGCTGCCGGCCGGCTCTTCTGTTGCGGTGCCTTACACCATCGTACCACTGGTGGTGGGGAAACTTCCTCTGGAGGTGATGGTGGTGGCCAGAGACACGACGGCAGGAGACCGCATCCAGAAACAGCTACGTGTGGTGGTGAGTCACTCTTGATGATGAAGATCTCTTGGCAGTATAATCAGGGTAGGATCTTTAACGGGAGCGAGTAAAGTGTGTCTACTCCACCAGCCTTTTGGAGGTTGCTTTGTCCTTCTGAAAGTCAGCTGCTAAAACAGAAAAGTTGACGCTCAGCATTTTAAAATAATTGTCCTTCATTGTCAGAATCTTTTTATTTCTATGGTACATCCATGATCTCGAAACAATTGCCATGCAGACAGTATGCAAAACAGAAATGAAATTAAGTCCAATTAAAGGAAAAAAAAATAGAATGCATCTAAAGAGGCTAATAACAAGACAGTTGAGACTGACTTAAATAAAGACATCTCCTCCTAACCCTAACAGCTGGAGGGAGTGCAGAAGGCTGAAGTTTGGAGTGCGGTGTTGAACCCGTCTGCTGAGGGAGGTAAGAAGATCGCAGTGATAAATAATTTCCTGTCTACTCCTGTCAAATGCATGTTAACATGCCAGATTTATGGCATTTTTATGTTTTAAGTTCTATTCTCCTTATTCAGAATGAGTTGATTCTGCCTCTAACTGTGGTGTTCTGTGGTAGACACAATAAATATGTCTAAATATGTATTGCTATTTTAAACCAGCATTTTGCATGGTTTTATGATCTACATATCCAGTATTTTCCAGTTCAAGTGTTCTCACAGACCTGCCGCAATAAACAACTCAGTGACTAATTTTATATTGACTTTACCTTGTAAGAGATGGATCCTCGTCAGGTTTGGATTAACTAGTGATGAAGTTTAAATGTATGGCTCTGTTTCTGTCCACTATAGGAACACAGACGGTTCGGGTGGGCAAGATCGAACTGGAGTCAGTTGTGCCGAACTCTAGGCCAGAGACATTCATTAATGTCAGAGGTCAGTCACCGACGGAGTGGTGGAAAAACTCAAAATAAGCCTATGAGAAAGGACTGCTTCCTGATTCATCCTCTCTCCTCCAGGCAATGTGTTGGCAGACAGCATTGATAACTCTATCAGTGAGGACTCTCTGGCCTCCCTGATCCAGATGCCCGGTGGCTGTGTGGAGCAGAACTTGGCAAGCATTACGCTGCCCCTCATCGCCACCCTCTACCTGGATCGAACCAACAGCTGGGAGAGTGTAGGGGTGCAGCGCAGGGATGAAGCTCTCCGGTACATCAGGAGAGGTGCCAGAGGATGGATGGATGGATGGATGGATGGATGGATGGATGGATGGATGGAAAAATGTAATGAAAGAGTGATGGCTCTTACCCCCCATACAGGAGGGAAGGCCTTGTGCTGTATGTACATGGTACTGTCAAGATTTTACATATTTAGTCAAATCTTTAAAACCCATGAGATTTCCAAAGACAACCTGGTAGACAGATAGATAGAATAGTTTCAGTTTTTTGTAAATTTGAGAATATCACATTTTTGCTTCTCTATAAACTGACATGTGTGAGGTATTAAGATATCTGATGAAAAAAAGGTAGCCAGTGTTATATTTTAGAGGTTTCAATGAATCGTTTTCAAATTGATATCCATGATTATTGGATGTGAATTATTTAGCTGAATGTTTGTGCAACGTTTACGTTTAACATTTTTAATTCCTCCCTCTTTTTTTGTTGTAGAGATGATTGATATGCTGGTGTATAATTAGTGAGTGGATGGACTAATATTAATGTGTGGGGATGAAAGTATAAATGGATAGACAGTTGAGTACGTGGATGGATGAAGAGTTGGAAACATGGGTGGATAGATAGTTTGATACAAATGTGGATAGATGGATCAGTGATCATTGTGAATGGATGGGTGGATGGATACATGGGCTTATTGATGGTCAGATGGAAGGATAAGTGGATATATTGATGGTTAGATGGAAGGATAAGTGGATATATTGATGGTTGGATGGAAGGATAAGTGGATATATTGATGGTTGGATGGAAGGATAAGTGGATATATTGATGGTTAGAAGAAGGATAAGTGGATATATTGATGGTGTGGAAGGATAATATAGTGAGTTGGATGGAAGGATAATATATATTGATGGTTGGATGGAAGGATAAGTGGATAATTGATGGGATAGACAGTGGATATATTGATGGTTGGATGGAAGATAAGTGGATATATTGATGGTTGGATGGAAGGATAAGTTGGATACATTGATGTGGATCGATGGATCAGTGATCATTGTGAATGGATGGGTGGATGGATAGTTTATTACATGATAGATGGAGAGTTAGAAACATGGATGGATGGATCAATACATGGGCTTATTGATGGTTGGATGGATCAATACATGGGCTTATTGATGGTTGGATGGAAGGATAAGTGGATATATTGATGGTTGGATGGAAGGATAAGTGGATATATTGATGGTTAGATGGAAGGATAAGTGGATATATTGATGGTTAGAAGGAAGGATAAGTGGATATATTGATGGTAAGATGGAAGGATAAGTGGATATATTGATGGTTGGATGGAAGGATAAGTGGATATATTGATGGTTGGATGGAAGGATAAGTGGATATATTGATAGTAAGATGGAAGGATAAGTGGATATATTGATGGTTAGATGGAAGGATAAGTGGATGTATTGATGGTTGGATGGAAGGATAAGTGGATATATTGAAGGTTGAGTAGACAAATGGCTAAATTGCTATTAGGATATGTGGATTGATACAGGAATCAGTGGATGGATACAGCAATGGAATGGCTAGCTGGATGGATGAATGAATAAACAGGTGGATAAATGGCAAGTTGGATTTGTGGGAGGATGGATGAACAGATGGAAAGTTGGATATATGGATGGATGGATGGGTGAGTGAGTGAATGGATGATGATCAGGATGGTTGATCGATGAACTTCAGACATTCCGGACAGATGTATGGCTAGTTAGCTTGATGGATTTTGGGAACAAGCGTTGTTTTCATTGTGAAAAAATATTTGCGTCCCACTTTTAAAGTCTTCTATGTTGTTTTCAGGCTACGAGAACCAGCTGGCATACAGAAAGAGTGATGGCTCTTACCCCCCCTACAGGAGGGAAGGCACAAGTACATGGTACTGTCAAGGTTTTACATATTTAGTCAAATCTTTAAAACCCATGAATTGATTTGCAAAGAAAACCTGGTAGGCAGATAAGCTAGAATAGTTTCAGTTTTTGTGGCTATGTGATAAAATATCAAATTTTTGCTTCTCCATAAACTGACATGTATGAGGTATTAAGATATCTGATTAAAAAAAAGATAGCCTATGTTATATTTTAGAGGTTTGATTTAATTGTTTTCAAATTGATATCCATGATTATTGGATGTGAATTATTTAGTTGAATGCAACATTTAGGTTTAGCATTTTTAATTCCTCTTTTGATTATTATATTTACTATTCTTTCATGAGATAAATGCGGAAATAATGTTACATATCACAGAAATGTCAAAAACTTTACAGAAAAGTTTTTTTAACATGATTGCAGGAGGTGCAATATATATCAAAACTTAATCTCTCTGGCAGGAAAATCACAATTGGATTTTCCCCAAATCGTTCAGCCCTAGTTTGAATGCATGCATGCAAACACATTTATACTGTGCCAGATTCTGAATATGAAATTAGTTAGGGTGTATTACTATCAGTATTCATTTCCTCGTTACTTAATCTGTTAGATAAGTAGTGTAACGTGACCAAATAAAGGCTAATAACAGTCCACCTGATTGTCAGGATCACGGCGTACGTGGTGAAGGTTTTCTCCATGGCTTACTCCATCACGGGCATCGACGAGCAGCAAGTGTGCGAACCTCTGCTCTACCTGGTGAACAACAAACACCAGCTTTCTACAGGGAGCTTCAGAGAGGACAACCCAGTTTACACCACTACCATGACTGTGAGACACACACTTAAAACACACCATGTCACCCTGCTGAACACTGATGAAATCTTTTCTGCATGTTGTCTACCCTCTTAACATCTCTGTGTTCCTTCTTTGTTGTTACTCTTTTCATTTAACTAAAATGAATGAATAAATATTAGAATGATATAAATATCCTCCTAATCAAGTAAACATCATCATTAAATGTAGATACTGTATAAATGGATGACTTATGTACTGTATGTTGTTTTTCCTAATAGTCAATGGGAAAGTTCATGTTCTAAATCTTTTGTAAAACAGTCAGAGGTGGGAAAATACAAAAAGTATTCTACTTAAGTTAAAGTACTTTTAGTTTGATGAACTTTTGCTTACTGTAAGTACAGGTAGAATTACCGCTGTAAAAATCTGCTCACGTAAAATTAAAAAGTAGCTCATTTAAAAGTTACACGGAGTAAAAGTTACCTAGTTACTTTTTAACAGCAAAAGGGAGATATACTTTCTTGTACATTAAATTATATACTGTACTCAAGATCTTATTCATACTTATTATACGTTTTTTTATTTATTCAGTCTTTTGCAATTTGTTAGGAGCACAAAGCCAAAAAACTAAAAAAAGCAACAAAAATCTTGACAAAAAGCATATTAAAATGAAAATGTGACAAAAGAATTATGCTAAAACATGTTTTTTTACTAAGCAACGTGTGTGCTTTCAAATGTAGCAAAGTACAATACTTAAAGGTATGCAATGCAGCCACAGGGCTGCTGTTTGGACTCAAGTTTTGAAAGGCATTTTTAAAAACTTAGGAAATACAATAAATGCGATATCTAGATATTGGAATGAACTGGTTATGTGAATCCAAATATGATTTTTTTTTCTTCAAAAACCTCTTTTCCTATGTCTCCAGGGCGGTCTCCGTGGTGATGACCCTGAGACAACGCTGACAGCCTTCGTCCTCATATCGCTCGCCGAGGCTAAGCAGGCTCGGATCCGCTGCACTGGGCCAAGCGTAGAGGTAATTCATACAAAAATGATTTGCAGAGTTGGTTTTGCCAAGCATTTACATTTCATTTTTAGTAATGTTTGTTTTATAGGAATAGATGTCTTTACTCTGCTGGCTTTGAAAGACATTTGATGAAATAAATCATATATATATATATATATATATATATACCCTTTTTTCTAATTACTGTCTTATATTTACTTCTATCAATCAATCAATTAATCTTAATTTATAGAGCACTTTTAAACAACCAAAGATGTTGTTGCTTATACGCATTATGTACGAATTCATAACAAAATGTGGCAGATAATTACATAATGTGGGTGTTATTACGTGATCAAGTGAAAAGGTTTTACATGTTGACACTTTATTACATTTATTATTACATAATGCGTAACAATGCTTATAACTATTGTCTACCATATGTGTCTGCTGTAGGTAGCTGTCCGTAAGACAGCTGAATACCTGAAGAGTGCGCTGATGACGACGGGGAGGAGGCCCTACACTGTGGCCATCGCCTCGTACGCGCTGGCTCTGCTGGGGAATGCTCAGCCTTACAACCCGACACCATCTTTACTCGCAGCAGCAGCTCCAGGTATCTCATACACTCAGAGCTGCAGCTCCAGGTATCTCATACACTCAGATCTGCAGCTCCAGGTATCTCATACACTCAGAGCTGCAGCTCCAGGTATCTCATACACTCAGAGCTGCAGCTCCAGGTATCTCATGCACTCGGAGCTGCAGCTCCAGGTATCTCATGCACTCGGAGCTGCAGCTCCAGGTACAGTGGTGCTCAAAAGTTTACATACACATGCTTAAGTTGACTAAAAAGAGGAATAAAAAAATCATGTTTTGGAAATTTATTTTAATACCTAAATTAAAAATGAGGTAAAATCCAACCTTTAAGGACACCAATTTTCTTTGTGAATGAATAACGTATTGTAAATAAATAAATGTTCTTATTTAAAATACAGGGGTCATAAGTATACATACCCCTATGTTAAATTCCCATAGAGGCAGGCAGATTTTTATTATTAAAGGCCAGTTATTTCCTGGATTCAGGATATTATGCATCCTGATAAAGTTCCCTTGGCCTTTAGAATTAAAATAGCCCCACATCATCACATACTCTTCACCATGCTTAGAGATAGGCATGGTTTTATTTCAGTTAGACTAATACCTGGTTTGATTTGCATTGAGAGATGATTTTATAGAAAGTATCCCATGCCTATCTCTAAGCATGGTTTCCAAAACATGATTTTTTTATTCCTCTTTTTAGTCAACTTAAGCATGTGTATGTAAACTTTTGAGCACCACTGTATCTCATGCACTCGGAGCTGCAGCTCCAGGTATCTCATGCACTCGGAGCTGCAGCTCCAGGTATCTCATGCACTCGGAGCTGCAGCTCCAGGTATCTCATGCACTCGGAGCTGCAGCTCCAGGTATCTCATACACTCGGAGCTGCAGCTCCAGGTATCTCATGCACTCGGAGCTGCAGCTCCAGGTATCTCATACACTCGGAGCTGCAGCTCCAGGTATCTCATACACTCGGAGCTGCAGCTCCAGGTATCTCATACACTCGGAGCTGCAGCTCCAGGTATCTCATACACTCAGCCCAGTTTCATTTGTACACTACTGAGAATCTTACCTACAAGAACATCACGTAACTGCTTCAAATAATTCAGTTTATTTTATTTGTCTTATGTCAGCTAGACTGACTCACTGGATATAGACTGAGAATAAACCATAGACTGTAAATATTATTTTTTATATTTACAGTCTGTGGTATACACATGCCATTGGCAGCATATTTAATTTCCCCCCCTTCTGCTATCTGCATATTACCATTTTTAACATCCCCTTTTGCCATGAGAAACAACCTCCACGCAGAAAATGGCAAGTTTTGACAAAGATTTGGATCATGCAATAAAACAGGTCTGTTTGGTTCTTTCAGTGAATGGTTGTAAAGAAGATGCATATAATATATTTTCTTAAATCCTCCTTTCTCTCCTCCAGGTGGCAGCCACTGGCCCGACAGTCAGAACCCCTTGTTCACCCTGGAAGCGACCGGCTACGCCTTGCTAGCTCTGGTGAAGTTGGGGCGCATGGAGGAAGCTGCAGCGCCGTTTAAATGGCTGAACAGCCAGCGGAGGAGAGGAGGAGGCTTCGGCTCCACTCAGGTAACAGCAGGGCTGGGATCTGCAAATCCAACATTGTTGTCTTTTTACATTTATTCACCTGCTCCAAGCTCGGATTAGTAGGTACTGCCTTATGTTGACTACACTGTTTACTGTTACATTATAGTGAAGCAGACCTTTTTTCAAATCCATTCAGATTATTCATTCAGATTATTTAGATGAAGCATCAACATGGACAACAGTTCTGTTGGGAATGGAGTGAAGACTGTAAGTCATTTATTCTCATCTTTGGGACTGGTATATGCTATATATAGACATGCACTCAGTTGCCAGTTGGTTTTTATGTACTGTACATGTATTTAAAACTTTTGCAATCTAACTGATTATCAAAATAGTTGCTGAATATTTTTCTGTCTAATCTGAAAGTGTATATCTTCTGAAAAATCATTGGTGTGATGATGAAATTAGAAAAAGTCAAACTCACAATGCCCCCCAGAACCACAACCACCCAACGCCCTTAACTCCTTTTATGCCCGCTTTGAGGCATCAACCACTACCACCACCTGCAGGCCCAGATGGGGTCCCGGGCCGGGACCTGAAGGGCTGCGCGTACCAGCTGGCAGATGTCATGAGGGACATTTTTAACATCTCACTCTCCCAGGCCGCCGTACCAACATGCTTCAAGACGACCACCATCACCAAGTCCGCTATAGTTTCCTGTCTAAATGACTACCACCCGATTGCTCTCACACCAATAGCAATTAAGTGCTTTGAGAGGCTGGTTATGTCACACATAAAAAAGTCCATCGACATAACAGCTGACCATCAGCAGTATATGCCTACAGGCGAAGTGCTCCACAGCTGACGCCATCACTGCTGTGGTCCACCGGTCCCTCACGCACCTGGAGAACAAGGACTCCTACGTGAGGCTGCTCTTCTTGGACTTCAGTTCTACATTTAACACATCATCCCACACACTCCCACATAAAACTGGCAGCACTAGGTCTAATCCCATCACTCTGCAACTGGATGTTCAACTTTCTGACCACAAGACCCCAGTCTGTAAGGGTTAACACCACATCATCATACATCATCTTCAACACTGGTTCCCCCCAGGGCTGCGTCCTCAGCCTGCTGCTCTACACACTGCTCACACATGACTGCAGAGCTCACTATGACAGCAACCTCATAGTGAAGTTTGCTGACGACACTACAGCGGTTGGACTCATCACAAAGAGAACAAGTTAGCATCCACCCGTGTTGTGCGAATAACGAATAAAGTATCTAATTCACTCTTTTGCGCCTCTTACTCTCTTGCAAACTGAGGATTATGCAGTAACGTTAACAGGAAGAGGACAGACGTCACCCACTACTATCTATAATCTCGTCATCTTTTCTCTGTTTTCCTCCTCTGTCCTGTCCCAGTCCACCATGGTGGTGCTCCAGGCGCTGTCCGAGTACCTGACAAACAAACCTCCTGAGGATGTCCATCTGGATGTGGATGTCAGGATAACAGGGCGCAAAGAAATCCGCTACCATTTCAACCCGGTGAACGCCTACGCTGCTCGCTCCTCCAGGGTGAGAGACATGACACTGTGTTCATCAGTAGGAGACACTGGAAGTGTATCTTGATGTTTCTCATTTCATGTTAAGAAATTCAGCTTCTGTTTCTGAACATCAAACAGTGTGTTTGGGGGACATTTCGGGATTTCAGAGAACAACTGGTTGCAATAAAATAACCAGAGTGTATTTTTTTTGATGTATTTTTAAGATGTCTTCTTCTCTGGTGCTTTTGTTGCGTAGTTGCCTGCTGATCTTGATTTGGAAGTGCAGGCTCAAGGGAACGGACAGGGAATACTGGAGGTACGATCAAGTTTTAAGTTTACGCCATTTTTCTTTTCATACAGAAATGCAGCAGAATTTTTGTTTGCACAGTAAAAGGCTTTTACTCAACCCATGATTTGTTTCTCTTGTGTGTTCCTCTTTTGTTTTGCATGTGGTGTCTTTGACTCTAGGTTGTGACCCATTACAACCAGCTGCCGGAGGTGGATGAGAAGATGCCCTGCAAGGACTTTGAGTTTAGCGTCGCTATCGAAGAATCCAGCGGTAACACAAGTTCTCACACCATCTCATATGGAGTATGAATGGTGTCTTTCTCTTTATTGTTTTCTGTCCTCTTACTGTAGGCCAAGAGAAGTCACTTATAGTGCCACAAAGGGATGAAATACATTTCAGCAAAATCTCTGTCATTGTTCCATTTCCTTAATATGTCTGAAACAAACAGCTTAAAACATGACAGAATTACAGCATAACACAAAGAAAAGTTAAAACTGATACAATTTCATTTTAACCTATAACACATGCCATGACATAAACATCACAAAGCAGAAAACTATGTCAAAGATGAACATTTGTATTAACAATTATAATGTTAAGTCATCACACACAAGCGTATCAAACATCTTATTGAAAAAATGCATAAATACATTTAATAACCTACATTTATAAAACTATAAACTCATTTATAAAATGTTTGAAGAATTTTCTTATTTCTTTAAAGATTTTTCATTTGGGCATTTTTAGGCCTTTACTGACAGGACAGCTGAAGAAATAAAGCGGGGTGAGAGGGGGAATAACATGGCGCATGACATGGAGCAAAGGGCCGCAAGTCGGAGTCTAACCCGCGGCCGCTGCGTTGAGGAGTAAACCTCTATATATGGGCGCCTGCTCTACCAATTGAGCTATCTGGGCGTCAAAACCTGAACTTTTAAAACAAATTTAAAGAAGAAAATAGTGCATGTCAAGATGTATTTTTTGACATATCACAACACAAAATTAAATAGCATACAGTAGCACAGCCAAATAGTGTTTTTGTTTTTATATATATATATATATATATAAATAAATCAAAGTTGACAGGACAAGCAACCAAACTTCTGCACGTTTCTGTCCCATAACAGAAAAGCCTCCAGCTGATGTGGAAAAGTCCTACCAGCTCACCATCAAAGTGAGGTGAGTTACTGTTATTTTTTAACTTTATTTTTTAATAAAAGGGGAATAAAATCCTAAAGTATCAGTTTGTTTCTTTCTACCCCACAGGGCTTTAGGACCCAGAGATGTCCGGATGGTGATTCTGGATATAAATCTGCCCACCGGCTTCACCCCAGAAAACTCTGACCTGGAGCTGGTAATCAGCCTCTACTGCTAGATTAAGATGATCCAGGTTCACCTTTAGCTTTTGTTGAGTACATCTCCACTTATTTCAAATTCAAAGAAAATTACAGACTGACAGAATAATTTCTCACTTTTACAATAGAGGAGTAAAGTACTTAAACACACAAAAGACCCACCTGTTTTAAATACATGGATTCTACCATATAACCTATGTAGGAGGTTACAAATGTCTTGCAAAGATGCCACAATGTAAGCCCTGCTGATAAGGAGACTGTCCTCAAGTGAGCAAGTAATACACTGAGACAAGACCGCTTCCCAGAGCCAACAAAAGAAAATTTTATATATATATATATATATATATATATATATATATATATATATATATATATATATATATATATATAACATTTTTGCAAATAATAATTAAACAGAACAGACGGGAGCGAGGGAGACAAAACAACACACGCAGAAACAGACATACGCACAGACAGGCACAAGACAAGGGACCAAACACCTTAGTTAGAGGTCCTCAGAGTCAGCGATGCACCGCCACGTGTGCAGAGTCTTCCCTGGGGCACCATTTATCAGCGCCGTGGACAGTTCCAAATAGACCACATCCAGGTAGGAAAGGGTCCATGTGCGGATAGACAGGTCATGTGGTGTCTTCCAACGGTTCGCAATCATCCTCTTTGCAGCTGTAAGACCAGCAAACACAGCACGTTTCTGAGTCCCAGAGAGCTGGAAGGCTGACAGGTTATTCAGAATTAGGACCTTAACATTAAACAAGGCGGAGATTTTGGATGCAGTACTGTTCCAGAACTGACCAACGGGAGAGCACTCCCAGAACATGTGTAGAAATGTGCCTTGTGCTTTAATTCGTCAAAAAGTGCATAAAGGGCTGTTATTTTTATGTGGTGCATTTTCACGTGGGTGAGATATGTCCTATGAATGAAATTGTAGTGAACCTGCCGATGGTCTGAATTGCGAGATAGATTCTGTACATTCTTGTGTTTATCCAGTTGTCGAACTCAGTGGACCGTTACATCAATAACTTCCAGATTGTTGATAACCTGAGTGACCGAGGCTCTCTGATCATCCACCTGTTCAAGGTAAAACATTGTTTACTTGTTTGCAACCAGAAGGAAGTCAAAACTGGTCTCTTGAAGTCAGTGTGTACATGTTTTGCACAGAATACTTAGATCTTAAAGAATTACCCCATATTTTAGAGCTCAAGCTTCCAAAAATAATATCCTCACTGGCTGTTTTCCTTCTCTGTTGCACTTAATTACCCCCTTTGTCCTCTCAGGTCTCTCACAAAGAGCCAGAGATCCTGATCTTCAGGCTTCAGCAGAACTTCAAAGTCGGCCTCCTCCAGCCATCATCGGTGACTGTCTACGAGTATTACAACCCAGGTGGGAGAACACATTCAGACCATCACAGCTCACATCACATATAAGATATAGTTCACTACCAAAACATCTTAAACATTAGTAAAAGACCCAAACTGAGACAAAATAACAGGCAGATTTGGTCCTGGTTTGATTGTGTAGAATATGTCCAGTTTATTTATTGTGATAGTAATATTGAAAAATAATATTGAATCTTTCAGTATGATGGTGACAGGTGTTGTATGTACCTCTTTCTTTCTCTCTCTCAATCTCACACACACACACACACACACACACACACACAGAACACCGCTGCAGTCGTACCTACACTCCCAGAGAGGACAAAGAGGCGCTCACTCAGATCTGCAGGGACAACGTCTGCCGCTGCACGCAGGGTAACTGCGTGTCTGCAACAATGCATTAGTGGACACCTTTGTATTTATGCTGTCTGTTACTTTCAATTTCTGGATTTATTGTAAATACATTTTCTCATACTGTCCAGGTGACTGCTGCGTCTCCAAAACAGACAGTGAAAACTTCCTCAATAAAGAAAGAGAGGTGTTTGCCTGCAAGACTTTACACCACGGTAAGATACACTGACACACACACACCTTGATAATCACAGAAGCAAAATTGAGAGAATGACATGCAAAATAATTATTTTGCAATTATTGGTACAATATATATAATAAAATAAATATGTAGCGAAGTTGTCACGAGTTCAGTGTAATGCTGATATTGCGGCAGAGTGGTTTTTTTTTGTTGCCTAGTCTGCCTAATCTGCCTATGGCCCTGTCACTTTTGCAGTGTTTTTTCTTTAATTTAGTGGAACTTGTATGTGTTTAAAAGAGAAATATGCCTGCCCTAATAAAGAAATATTTGGTTACGCATATTTGAAAGAAATCAATACATTACCAAAAAAATGAATTAACAAAAAAACTACTCTTTCCGTGATTCCCTGAGTCATCTAATTTTGGAAAAATATTAAACCGTACAATCTACCTTTTAGTGGTAATTAATGAATTTCTTTGCGATTTTCTTGTGCTTCAGTTTTCAAGGTGAAAGTTCTGAGTGTCAGCCGGAGTTACTACGACAAATACGAGATGGAGATCATGAAAGTTATCAAGCTGGGTGAGTCTGAGTCTGGTTATAAGCTCTTCTTTATTTTTAAATAAAGGATAGTTAACTACTAACTACTAAGTAAGATACTGTACGTCCTTACAATGGCCTCATAATGTAGAATATCCAAAATGATCGCATGATTACTTATCAGATGGACCCATAGTCACACTTGGATTTCTAGTTCTGAAGCTCTATATCATCTGAATCTCTCCCTCCTACCGTCCAGGTGTGGAGGGAGGAGTCGTAGTGGCTCAGAAGAGGTTCTTCATGTCTCACGGAGGCTGCAGGGATGGAATCAACCTGAAGCAGGGCTCCGAGTACCTCATCATCGGCCCTAAAGAGGACCAGTGGAACACTGATAGTGACACCAACAGGTAAGAATAGCAAGGAAAGAAAGTATACTAGTTACAAAAAAATGGTGACAAATGTGGGAGGTGAAGTTAGCTGTAGTGCAAGTGACAGTTGAAGGTTCTGACTATAAACGTGGATGAGTTCATGTACTCAAATTTGGCAAATGTATCTTTTTTTAGCCGCCATCATATGAAGCTACCAAAGTAGAAAAAGTTGGATGCTAAATGAGGAAATGTAAACTGTAAGCTGTTGCCAGTTGGTTAGATGTCATGCCTTCCTGAGCATGTAACTAAATTAATGTACTTGTACTGTTTGTTTTCTGCATCACAAACGAGAAAACATATTGTCCCCTTAAGTACAAACTCTGACTTACAGTAAAAAGGTTCCTTTATTTTTATTTTGCTAGTTTCAAAAAATGTATTACCAACGTACAAGAATGTCAAAGAAGCAGTTGTTGGCAGTGAAAATGTTTGATCTCAGGTCTCCTCCAATACTGCTCATTAAACATGTATAAAAAGTCTCAGACATAAAATATTGCAGAAGTTGAAAAATAGGAATGAAATAAAGTAAAATGCATTTGTGTTAGATAGGTGTAGAGTAAGTGTAAATGGTACGTAAACAGTACAACAGTTTGTAAAACAGTAAGTAAAAAGTATGTAAAGGTAAAGTGACGGTATAATTTATTACTAGGGGCTGATGGACAGAGAAACTACACCGGTGATATTCTTTAAATAATGAAACTGCAGTGAATGAAAAGAGTTCTCTGCACTTCTGCAAACCACAGCAATCCGGTGCAAACAGGACACGATAAAACAGTGTAGAGTAAAAAAACGTGACTGTTTTGTAGAGTTACATCAATCACCTAAAGATGTAGTTCTACATTGAAACATTAGTCACTGTAATGCACCTTAAAACAAAAATAATACTACTAAATAAAGAAGACATCTGTGTTGCACCAGCGATTTTTCATAGCCATTTTGAGGCAAGGTGCACAACCAAAAATACATCCTAACAGTCCCAACTCCTCTCTTTCCACCCTGTCTGCCAGATCCATCTACATGCTGGGAAAAGACACCTGGGTGGAGCGCTGGCCTACGTCTGCAGAGTGCTCCAGCATGCAGGCTAAATGCAAGAGCCTCGATGATGCTGCGGAAGAACTGTCTGTCAACGGCTGCAGGGTGTAGACGCGTCTGAGCCGCAACTACACACCTTCATCCTGTGATGTTTTGTTGCAAAGATGTCAATTAACTGTTCACAGAAACATGTAATGATCATTTTAGGGTTAAAGCCGGAGTAATAATTAAGCATTAAGCATTTAAACAAGTTATTTGTGTTTTCACTGTAGAAAAAAAGAATTGAAGTCGAGTTTGTTATAGCAACATACCCATAACGTTTTTCTTTACTGTAATGATATAATTAGAATAAGAAATAACTAAATATCACTAATAAAAGAAAAATAAACTGTCCTCAAGGTTATTATAGTTTTTATAGAATAGTTAACAAAAAACAGTTGCAATGCCTACTGTAATATGTGCTAAAATAAAACGTATTGATGATATAAGGATGGGATTAATACAACAAACTGTAGCAAAAGACCCCGTCTTCATTATCGTGCATTGCAAGTTTATTTCATTTATAGGACACTTAATAGCAAACAGGTTTCTGTAAAATGTAAAAAAATAAGGAAATACTAGAGTTTTCTGTTAAGTTCAGCAGTTTTGACAACTGTACTGTAGCATGCAGCTGGATCCTCCCCCGTTTCCTGACCTCTGGTTCTGAGGGGGGAAAAAAAAAATAAAATGGGTGATATAGTATAATCTAATACAAATACAACAACTGTGTGGGTTAAAATGTACACAAATGCAACAACCTATCAACAATACCTACCTACTAAATGCATGCCATTTTGAGATTTTAGTGAGAAGAATGTTCTGTGAGAAGAGCTGCTCACCTCGGCGGAGTCCTGGCACTGTTAAATTTGACAGCAGCATACTCCACTTTGTCTTCTACTTCTTCTTCCTCGTTGTGTTTGCGGAGTCCAGCTGGTCTGATGTTGCAGTATACAGGGTCTGTCTGGTTCTGGGAGAAGTGGATACTGGCGTAGTGAAGTTCATCCCGCGCCTCTGACTGATTGGGTAGACAGTGCAAAGACAAATTTACTGTCACATTTTACACATTGTAATAGTAAATATAATAGATCATAGAGTCCGACTGATAAAGGATTTTTAAGGCCAATATTTATACAAATATTCGGTGATTTAACCCATGTATTGTCTTCACTTTCAGGACCCTCTCGTATCCCTCGGGTCAAATTGACCCGTGTCTTATTTGGGGTTTTTAAAACAATTCTGAAATAAAATTTTACTTCATAATCTATTAACAAATATTGTCTTTATCTCAATTTCAAATAATTGAGACAACATACTGTATGTATAAGTATGCAATCAGTCTCTACTAGAATACAATTAAAAATGGAAGTGTGATTCGTTTTTTGTCATAAGGTTATAATTCATGTTAAAAATCCACTATGGAATAAACATAAGTGGTCATATCCAGAATAATTTTCTAAATTGAGTCCAGGATGCATGTTTATCACAGAACATAAGTTAAGGCCATTCATTTTCAGGTAGAAAAAATGTACTTGTACCATTTTTCGTATTTTCGAATACAAGGGTTAGAAATCTGATACTTCAATATATCTGCTGATATATATTGTATATATTTTTAAAAATCCAGAAATGCATAATAAAACCAACAGATTTACCTAACATTAGTTATTTGTAGTTATTTATGAATCCTCACTAAAATAATATGATAATGCAGTTTAAAAATAAACTTGTTTGTTTTATTGTCACAACAGATGATTTACAAGAATCTAAAATAAAAGCTTTCGACATTTTAATGCTGAACCTTGTTTGGCAACAAGTGAAGTTTGAGAGCCTCCTGACCAACAAACCTGCAGTTTGTTTTTGTGTCAATATAGATCAGAAACCCCTCCTCTTCCTGTTGACTGTACAATGCGTATATGATGAGCTGTCTCTGCTGTGGACATAGTACACCGAGGCTCCCAGTCAGTCAACATGGGACGGTGGACACTTCCCAACATTTTATTTCTCATGCTTCTCTGCAGCTCCAATGGACAGTTTAACCCTTCGAGGATAAGGTACGTCTCTGTTTTCTGATGACTGTCAAGACACGTTGGATATCTTTAAAGTTTTGTTTACTAGTGATTCTTTGTTCTTGGACCCCTCTGGCGTGACAGGTGTGTGTGTGTGCGCAGAGATCATATACACTTGTATATTTTTAATTTGCTCCCCACATTTACACCAATAGACAGATACTGGGATATCCACGAGTAAGTAACCAACACTGCAAAACCTGACACACACACAGTATAAAAAATGTAGATAACACTATAATAACCACACACAATTCATCATTTATTAAGTATACATTTAGTAAATGGTTTGTCCATAGTAAGTTAACCCATGTAAAACATTTATAAGTTGATGTTTTTTAATAATTCATAAATAATTTAACTATTTGTAAGTTAAGTAATTTATCGTTATTAACCAGGTACTTTGGAATGTATACAGTCGGGTAAAGCTAGGAAGTTAATGATTAACAGACTATCTAGACCTACATTTGTTCATGCCTTACATAAAATGATTTCCATTTCTATGATTTAGAAACAGACCTAAACTAATAGCTGGGGTGTTAATACATCTGTTACAAATACTTACCAATAATGAAATCCATGACTAATTAAGGAGTGACTGCTGGTTAGTTAAGTATATTGTGTGAGCCCATCTAAAGTGAGCACTTTCTATGCTTTACAAAGCATTTATAAATGAGTTGCAAAGGCTAGCAGATACAAAAGAAAGTATTTGTAACACTTATTGCGATGTAGTAAGCATGTACAGCACATGTATGAAATTGCTTGTAGTACTGGTATGTATTTCATATCATATGTGAATTTGGACCAGAATCAGAAGAAAACTAGACTGTTACGAGTCAGAGAATTGAACATCAATAAAGACACTAGGAAACCAGGATAAAGGTTGAAAAGTGTATTAATATACACAGAAATATGGCATACATACAGATAAAAACACAGGTATAAAATATAACATGAAATAAAGTGCGCACATTAAAGAAACCCTTTTCACTTCTATGAGCTTAATTGTTCTTTGATGACAAGAGTTCCATATGGGTTTGGTTTCTGTTTGTCCTGCCACCATGAAGAAGGAATCCAGGGCAATGCACCCAAGTTCAGAGTCTCGATCCTGTAGCTCGCCACCCAGCCAACTGAACTGGGAATCTCTAAACCCTGGAAGTCTCTGAGATCTGAAGAGTCAATATGATCCAATATCCCTCTCTGGACTGGACCTCCCCTGCGTAGCATTTCTCAAATCTCCACCTCCTCCACCTGTAGATAAGGCCAAATCATTTATCTCAATTACTATTTAGTAATAAAATCAATTGCATAGGCTACGATGAAAATAAAATCAGGTAATATTTCAGTTAACCCGTATTGAAATATCTAAATCTCTATTCAGTTGTATGACTGTTCTTAAATTACTTCTCTTAGTTATCAAAAGTAAAAGTACATTTATATTAATAGGCAACCTTCATACAAAAATACACTTCTAATTAAACATTTTTGGAACTTTAACATTAATAATAAACCCCCCTATATTATTTTGTTTTATTTTAAGACATTCCTTGAATTTTCCAAGTTATTTAAATGTGGTCCAAAGTAGTTGGTAAGAGCTATGGGAGAAAATAGTGGAAAATGATTTAACTTTCTTTAACTTAGATGGGCTTGTAAATAAGCCAATGGGTGAACTTGGGTCCGTGAGCTGACCAATCAGCTATCAACCAGTCAACGTTAGATCGCTAGATTTACGTGCTTCTGTCTCCTCAGTCCTTACGTCCCTTTTGGCGCTTGCATCTGAACGTAGGTGGCTGCCGTTATATCAATTTTACATACTCAATACTATCTAATACTGGCTATACTTTGTTGTAAATTGAGCGAAAGAGAGCTGTGCCTGAATACACTGTCGTCGCGAAGTTAAAGGCTGGGAATTCCGTTAAAATGGTGAGGTATTAGTCCCCAGAGTTCGCTAGCATCTATGCTAATCGGGGCTAATAGCGCAAAGCTAACGCGTTACTACCTAACTACCGACTACCGACAGCATTCTTTCTACTGTTACCGGTGCAGGGAGGGATAAATAAGCATGCATGTCTCAATGCCTCTAGCTTACAACACTGTAGCTTAAGTTATGGGAAACTAATACAATTTGAGAGAGGTTTACATGCAATTTTTGCAATTTTATTTAGGATAGTGTTAATCTTACAAAGGTTCCATAAAAGTTTAATTATAAGTGTATTTTTTGGCTCTTAACAATCTAGTTTCGTCTGGTTCTGTTCCAAATTCACACTGATATCAAATACATAACTAAATGTACAGTCTTACAACATAATAAGTGTAAATACTTGTTTTACTTGTGTCTCTTTTGTATCTGCTAGCCTTTGCAACTCATTCATAAATGCAATTTAAAGCATAGCAAGTCCTGAATTGATGTGTTGGTAAGTGCTTTTTAAAGATGCATTAAAAGAGCATTCTGGTCAATTTCAACATGTGCCTCTGTTGTTTGTAAATTTGGAGTGCAGTCACTAGAGACAAAAACTAAAACAATCGGTGCTGCCTACACTGTGTTATCCTCCTGCTAGAGTTAGCACCCAACAGGCTGAAACAGGGCAAGTTTTAAACATGTTTTTAGCCTCTAAACATGTTCAAAATGTCAATAAAAGTGCTTACGCATGTGAAGAGATTCCTTCAGAGGGAACACAGTGAATATGACTGCTGTAGATGTGAAAGAAATGCATGAATGTTCTGCTAATTCAGCTTTGTTCCGGTGTTGATACTGCAAGGAGTGCTTCGGGAATGTCTACAAACTACAACACAACATATGCTTATTTTTTTAAAGTAAGTGCTGTAGTACAACTAGCAGGAGACAAGTTATAATTGAGGTAAGTTTGGAGACACTGCCTTATTTAATCATTAAATTTAACTAAAAAAAACTAAAATTAAGTACATATTTTAGTTTCTTTTCGGTGTTGTAGTTTGTAGACGGTCCCTAAGCTATCTAACTGCCGTCTCTTTACAGGAACTAAACACAGTTGAATTTGCAGAACTTGCATTTCTTTCACATCTACATCAGTCAGATTCACTGTGTTCACTCGGAAGGAATCTCTTCACATGGGTAGGCACTTTTAATGACATTTTGAACATGTTTAGAGGCTAACATGTGCCCTGTTTACGCCTGTTGGGTGCTAACGCTAGCAGGAGGATAATATTGTGTAGGCAGCACCAATTGTTTTTGTTTTTCTCTCTACTGACGGACCTCCACGTTTAACAACAGAGCTACGTGTTAAAATCGACCGGAATTCTCCTTTAACACACTACCTATCTGTAGGCATATTTCTGAAGCCATGTCCAAACAGGTTCTGGTAGCCTTTGCAACTCATTTATAAATGCTTTGTAAAGCATAGAAAGTGCTCACTTTAGATGGGCTCACACAATATAACCAACTAACTAACCAGCAGTAACTCCAGAATTAGTCATGGATTTCATTATTGGTAAGTATTTGTAACAGTAATGTATTTGTAATGAATACCTTTTCCCTCCTTTTGATTTTTACATTGTCAATATAAAACTCATTACCATGTTATAATAACATGTTTTTTAAAGTTCTAGTTTGCTCTTAAATTTCTTGACATGCCTTTCACAGTCTTCATATCATTTAAAATAAAAACACAATTGAGCACATTTAAGTATTGTTTGTTTTTAGTGGTAATAGTAGAATTGTAGTTCCAGTATTGAGGGTCAGAGATAATGAATCCAAGTCCCTCCCTCTGAACACGTTGACCAGATGCCAAAAAAAGTGTCTCAAACTTTTTTCTTACACTTCTTTATCTTATAATTGAATTAATTTAGTTAAAATAAAGTTTTCTCCACTCCTCTATGAATATAATTCTGGTTGGGAAGTGTACATCCCTTTTCTTCCAGCAGTTTGTGGAACATTTCTGTAAACATAAAAAGTACACATCAGATCAGAGTAGGATATGTTGTAGCAAAGGTTGCTGTAGTGTAGTAGACGCTTTAGTAAGTAATGAAGTAGTACTGATGTAGTAAAAGATAGTGAGTGTGGCGATACCTACCAGTTAAAGAATCCCTCCCATGCCTCATGTTGTGGCTTTTACCTGCAGGTTCACCCTGCTGGCTCCAGACCTGCTGAGGACAGACAGCCAGGAGAACATCTACCTACAGGCAAACGGTGTGTCCAACCCCATCGTTGTCTCCATCTCCATCCTGAACTTCTGGAAAACCATTGACCTTCTCCAGGACTTGGTCATACTCAATGCGGAAAATGGATTTCACGCTCTCAAGTCTATACAGGTGACTCACCAGGGTTGTTTGTGTTTTGATGACTTGCCAAAAGTCTACCTGATACAAGATGCTCCTCCCTGATTGTTGGACTCATAGTGCAGTGGGAAGCCAGGCTTTGTAGTGAAAGTGCAGAAAGTAATCTGGTTGCTTTAGTGCATGCAAACACACTTTATGATGTAATATGACATAAACAAACAAGGAAATAAGAAGACCAATTACCAGTAGCAGGATGGAGTTGTCTTTGTCAGCAATTACTCATGATGATGCTTTCCAAATTCTAAACCTCATCCTGTATTTGAATCTCATTTCATCCCAGCTTCCGTCCGATCGTTTGAATCGTGAAGCAAACAGGAACACGTTTGTGTATCTGAAGGTGGATTTTGGGGGCTACCACTCAGAGGAGAGGGTACTGATGGTGTCCTTTCACTCTGGATACATCTTCATCCAGACAGACAAACCCATCTATAACCCTGGAGATACTGGTGAGAACTGAAGATGATAATAGTGCATCAATGACACAAACTAACCAACACACATAACTATGACATTAAAGCTGCAAGCAGCATTGGACCTTGCTAACCTGCGCGCGTCGGGGTTACTAGCGGATGCCGCTCCTTGCGACCGCGCATGTGCGCGTCACTCAGACACCAAAAATCATCGCCAATGAAAAGGGAACTCTCTGCTGAGTTCATTGACACCTTACACAAGACTGTACCTTAAACGGTTCAAATGTTGGGCGTGGCCTGAGTGACTGGGCGTGGTCAAAATATAGGGGCCGCCTCAGTATCACATGTAGACCACACCTTATAAGTTTCATGTAAATCGGATGATGTTTGTCATATAAGGCATATTTCCTGTTGCCAGATGGTGGCGACGTCTCCAAAAGTCCATATTGGCCTGTAGATGTCCTCAGGCCTGGACTCTTTTTAAGCAAATATGAAAACGTACACTGTAGTTACAGCCACTTTCTCATTCATCGCTAAACACTCAAAATAGCCGCCAAGACACGCCCACACCGTGTGACAAAAAGTTTTTCTTTTAATAACTTTTCATCTTCAACATCTTAAGATAACACACTCCAAGTTTGAAGTTGATTGGATGAAAGCTCTAGGTTCTGTATTTATGGAATGGACCACTTGAGGAAAATAGGGGAGGACCATGTCTGTTTTATTCTTTGTTGATAATATGATGATAGTCTAGGGGGGAGGGTCACCCAACTTTTTTTATTCATGAGAACAGACATTTTTTTGACTTGTTTGGGGCATATTTATTCATGTAGCTTCATGTAGCTCTCTCCGTCTTGGCCCCTGTTGCTAGCAGATGGGTCCCTCCCTATTTAGCCAGACAATTTGAGCTGTAGCTTTAGAGACCTTTGTATTTTCCAAACTGAATAAATCCCGTCTGCACATATAAACACAAAACTGCTTTGCTAGCTCCACTAAACTGTAACTAAGACATCTGCTGAACAAATAATGTTATTCAATAGCATGACTGTCATACTGTTTAGTTCAGAAACATCCAAAATACTTTACGGAAACAGCGGACCAGATGCAAGCTTTTATTTTGTAAAATCGCGGACAGCACCAGCTGGGAATGCATGTTTCGGGAGGTCTTCAGGCTGCAGCCATATCTGACTCAACTCCTTTCGGTCCCTGTGAGTATTTGTGAAATGGAAAATGACAGCCTTTTCAAGGCATTTGAGAAGGAAAGAGTGGTAACATGCAAGCTCCCAAATTGACGCTTGTCTGAGAAATGGAGTTTTGGATAATGTTCTGCTTCGGCAGCTTTATCTATGCACTAAAATATACAATGACTGAGGAAGCCTAGTGACAAGTCCATAGCAACCAGTGTTGAATTTTTTATTACCCAGTATGCTTTGTTGATTGGTCTCAATGTTTTATTGTTTTATTTCTAGGGCTGGGCAAGGTAACGCGTTATTATCGCGTTAACTAACTAATTAATTAATTAACGCCGACCATTTTTGTATTGTGCGTTAACGCAGTTTTTATTATTTCTTTATTATTGTAAAAGTTTGTTGCTCACAGGCTTTGTAAATACTGCAAAGTTTAATTTTCTTATCACTGGAATACTTCCAGTACTGAGAATCGCAACAATGACGGCAGGTATGAGATTCCTTCAAGACGCACCATCACAAGATAAATACACGAGTTGTATGAAAAGGAGAGGACTGCAAAAGCGACCACGCTACAACATGCACACGCTGTTGCTCTTACTGTCACTGGGAACTACTGGACTCACTGGGGACTACTGGACTCACTGGAGACTACTGGACTCACTGGGGACTACTGGACTCACTGGAGACTACTGGACTCACTGGGGACTACTGGACTCACTGAGTAACCAGAATTATCTCGGAGTTACAGTGCATTATACTGGTGAAAAGTGGGCGCTGCATTTATGTGCGCTGACTGGAATGAAAACAGAGGAGAGACATTATGCTGAGACATTATGCTGAGACATGTGCGGGACACTTTATTGAAGTTGCACAGCAGTGGAACGTGTCAAATAAAGTCACCGCAGTTAGCACAGATCGCTGCTGCGAGCCTTCTGATCTTGTCCTCTGCTTTACAGCGTGTTGGACAGTGTCCCTCAGTGTCTCTGCTTAACATGGTGTTTGACAGTGTCCTCCCCAGCAAGGACTGCAGAGTTAGAGCAACAACAGATGAATGTGTACAAAAGAAGGAGTCGCTTAGCAACACGTTCCAACCAGATGGAATCCAACTCTGGATGATAAATACTTGTTTGAGATGGACACTAAATATTTTATTTAACTGCTACTTTATAAAGTTTTTGCAGAACAAATGTTACGGCACTTTTGTTCATATGGCAGAACATTTAAAAAAAAAAAGTACTATATACACTACTTTTGAATTCGTTATTTCATTTTTGCGATTAATCAGGGAAATTATGCGATTAATTGCGATTAAAAATTTTAATCGCTGCCCAGCTCTATTTATTTCATTTGAAAACTAGAAGAGTAGCTTAGTATTTGAAGTAATGCAGTAATGAAGGAAGTGTGTATTTAGTTTCCATGCTTGTGTTTTCACAACAATGTTAGCGAGTAAATCTACTGAAATCATCACCATGTGATGCATAAGATGAGAATGCAGAGGTTAAGTCACGTATCTTATGCCTTTAAAACAAAAAAAGGGAATCTGTACATCTTTGCCAAACGCACAGTACTCCCTTCTCAAGGGACTGATCCTTCCAAAATAAAAAAACTCAGGGAGGGGTGAATGGGAACCCGAGGAGGGCCAAACAGATAGTCACACACAGTCAAACACTCGGGTACTGGGGAAAGAGGTCACTCTGGAACCGGGAACAGTGGCCACTTGGGAATTGGGGACAGTGGACACTCAAGAACCGAGTTAACCCTTCGAGGAGAAGGTACCTGTCTGTTCTCTGCTGACTGTCCAGACCGTTTGGATATCTTTAAAGTTTTGTTTACTAATGATTCTTTGTTCTTTATAGACCCCCTGGCCTTGTGTGTTTATGTTTGTTTAAAGATCATATACACTTGCAGTCTAGTTTTTATATAGTCTATGGTTGCAACCTTTTTCCTCTGACAGCTTAACACAGTATATCTTTTTAATTCAATCCCCACATTTACACTAATAGACTGATACTGGGATCTCCACGAGTAAGTAACCAACACTGGAAAACCTGACACACGTATTTTGAGATTAGTATTTCTTTTATTACTACGTAAATAGAAACATTGTTTGCGGATTTTTGTTGGGGGGCAGACCACGGCAAAGGACTCTGGGAGAATGGTCAGCGTGGACTCTGGGAGAAAGGTTGTCAGCTGGGGTTCGGGGAGGCCGGACTTCAGCTGGGGCTTGGGAACACTGGACAGCGAAGCCTCTGGGGGTGAAGAGAGGTTGAAACAGGGCATGGCGACCGAAGCCATGTCATCCTTTTCCTTGTCTGCGACCCCCACGGGTCCCAGGAAAAACTGCCAGGCGGGTACCCTCAAAGGACTGCTGGCGGTTGGGGGATTTTGCTGACCTGGTAGCAGTAGGGCAGTCCAACAAGAGTTTTGGGGAAGCCGACAAAGGGGCAGGCTGGGTGACAAATGTGCACCAGTGGCCCAGGTGTTAGCATGCTAGAAAATAGGGAGGCAGGTGGGTGAGCCTTTGGGCTCTGGAATGCACAGGGTAAATGAGAAACCAGGAACAGGTGACACTAGGGCTGGGGAAAAGGTGCAACACATCAGGAGTGGGCAGAATATTCAAAAAAGGCAGAATAACACAGGAAGTAAAACTAGACAAGACCAGACAGAAAACCAGACTACGAAAATAAAACAGAAACCTATGCAATCATCACAGCACAGAAGTACATATAATCAATAAACAGAAGTAAGGAACAGAAACATACACTATATACAATTAATAAGGAAATACAAGAAACAGAAACATACAGGAAATCAGACAATCACAACAGTCATCCCTGTTTTCCTTATCATTTTGGAGGGTCATTCAAATTTTATTGCTGGTGAAGAGAAGGTCAGGTCTATTTTGACTAAAGATCCCAAAACTCCCTCGGTGGCCCCTGAAATGAATAACAAACAGTCCCTTAGTGGGGCTGCTCGATTAAGGAAAAACATATAAACACAATTATTTTGGTCAGTATTGAAATCTGACCAAAATAAAATGGTCATCTGAAAATGGTCAGCTGGGCCTGGGTCAGCCAACAAGGTGACAGGGTCAGAAGTCGGTCAGGTCACTGACAAAACAGCAACGGCACAGCCCCTGAATTGCCGGGCAACGGCACAGTCTCTAAGGTGCCTGAACAGGGCAATGTCTCAGGGGTGCCTGACCAAGGTAAAGTCTCAGTGGTACCTGACCAAGGTAAAGTCTCAGTGGTGCCTGACCAAGACAAAGTCTCAGTGGTGCCTGACCAAGGAAAAGTCTCTGGGACAATGGTCAGCTGAGGTACTGGAAAACTGGTCAGCGCAGACTCTGGGAGACTGCTCAGCGTAGACTCTGGGAGAGCGGCCAGCGAAGACTGGGGCAGCAGTCAGCAAATATTCTGGGAGAGTGCCGCAGACTCTGGACGGCTGAATGTCAGCTGAGGCTCTGGACGGCTGGACGGCCTGTTCTGGCACTGAGGTAGGCCGGGAGTTAGAGGAGCGTTGGTGGATTTAACAGGCTTAGATATTAAGCGTGTCACCCAGTCTGGAATTGAGTCCTCCAACCAGGGCTTTTCTGACACCATATTACGGCCAAACAACAAAACAGGACTCCTTCTGGTACTCACTGTCAGTCTCCCTCCACATTCACACTCAGCTTGATAAGGTCACAAAGTAAGTCATAAAGTTCCTCTGACATAGACTGTACAGGTTCCATGTTCAAGGTACCGTGGAGCAGCAAACAGCAGGAAAAACAAAAACAGTGAGCAAAGCCTCTCTGCTGGGTCCAAATGATCTGATCATTCTGTTACATTCTGTTGCGTATGCAGGGAATGGTGGACCCAAATACATAGAGTAGGCGAGCTGAGTCCAGAACGCAACAGGCACAAACTAATGCCAAAACCAACAGACACAAACTAATGCCAAAACCAACAGACAGGATCTCAAAACATAAACAAACTCTGAGACAAAAAGGGATACTCCACCAGGTACAAACTAAACACAAACAAACAAAAACACAGGGGTAACGAGGTAACAAGAGGCAGGTGACACAAGCTGGGAAACAGGTGGAAAACATCAGTCATAAGAGTGGTAAAACAGGAAGTAATACGAAACAAGATGGCACAGAAAACCAGACTATCACAATAAAACAGAACATATACAAGACAAGACCAAAAATAACACAATCACAAGGACAAGAATATAAAAACCAAAAACAGAAGCAACCACAGGACAAAATACATAACAAAATTCCAAACTCATGACAAAATCACAATAATTTAACATGATTACTTGTTGACTTCTGAAAAAGGAACAGTGGAAATAGTTAAATAAATCCACAGTAAAAAAAAAACAAACAAAAAAACACATACAACTGTGATATTTGCTTTAATACCTTTCCTATTTACACTTATTTTTTTCATTCAGAACACAAAAAAATAAGAGTTTACTTGCAAAATGTAATGAGCTAAATAATTGTTTTTCTCCATTATTCTGTTTTTCTTTTATCACTGGAAGCAGTACTTGTAATGGAAGCAGTGGATGGTCACAGAAAAACTACTAGTAGAAGTAGCAGTAAAAATGATAACGCGCTGAATCGGTGACACACTGGTGTACAAATAATTAAAACTTTATTTTTTATCATTTTTCTGTGTCTTTTGTCCCTCTCCAGTTCGGTTCAGAGCCTTCGCCTCCTCACCGTCCTTTAAAGCCTTTGACACCTCGGTCACAATCAATATCCAGGTAAAGAAATGATTAGACGATTACCTGATTTGCATAATATTCTCTTGTTCCAGGCTCAGAGGACTGACCGTTTTACCCGTTTTATTTAGTTTTAAAACAAATATCTTTGGGATTTAGACGGTTACACTGAGAAAACAAGACCTTTGAAAACATATTATTGGGGTTTATTGAGATTTTATGTGTGAAGCACATTTTTCAAAGTGCTTCATATTTTATAGTCTAAGCGCTATAAGGATTTATCAATAAACAAAATGATCATTAGATGCAGTATCAGTATAAATGCTGAGATTTGAATCAGGAAGTTTTACAAGCAATAAACAAAACAAGATGTTTAAGATCTTCTGGTTCATGCGTTTTTTTAATGTTTTTGTGAACTCTTGTTGAGTTATTGGTTATATTGGTGTGTGTGTGTGTGTGTGTTTCAGAACCCAGATGGCGTGGTGGTTAAACAGACCTCCGAGGTCAGAACTGCTGATGGCGTCTTTGCAGACACTTTTCCGCTCTCTGACATTGTTAAGTAAGTTCAACTTATTTGACTCATTTTTACAACTCCTTCCACTGCCAAGACATTTATGTTTTACCTCTTTATCAATGACAGCCATCCTGCTTCACATTCACACATTACACATACAATCATCTAGCCTGGGAGAACCCTGACGAAACATCCGTCAAATTTGAGATTTGCTCTACAAGTCTGTCTGGCCAAGAGCCCATTCAAGCCCATTTCCAATGTTTCCAAATTGTGGCACCAATCACAACCATTTAGGCGGGCTTTCAGGATGACGATAACGCAGTGATGGCAAGCAGCTATTTGTTCATATTCAACATGATGGCCACCAAAGTGCAGCAACCCGTGGATGCTGCTGTCGCTGCTATTTCACTCGCATTGTTCGTCTGATTGGTTGAAGGACTATCCAATTGCGCCTAGAGGCATTTGACCAGTGTCCGTTGGTGATGCCCCTTTGAAAATGAGCTGTGGGAAAAGGATTTGTGGGAAAAGTGGTTTTCACAAAGTCTCTACAATAAAATTTGTTACCACCTGTCTTAACTTTTCTATAGTCGTTTGACAGATCATAATTAAAATGTCAAGGACTTATTGATATTTCTAGCTATATTAGCAGAATAGCTTTTTGGATCCACCTCTTTGGTCCTAAAATATCTCAACAACTATTTGATGACGTGCTATCAAATTTTATATACATTTATAAATATATTTCTCTATAGTGCCACAAGCAGGTCAAAATTCTCACTTATTTAATTAAACCTTTCCGCAAATACAAAGTAGATTGACACATTATCTATAGACATTCATGGTTCCAAGAGGATGAATCTTACTTTGATCTCTGATGTGACTTTTTGTCTTTGGCAGTGAAGGGAAGTGGACAGTGACTGCAAAGTTTGACCATTGGCAGCAGAACACATTCACCTCCCCGTTCGAGGTGAAGAAATACGGTAGGTCAAGTTAAACCATGCTTACTTCTGCTATCAGTTGTAGGAGGGTGGGGGGTTATGCTCCTAATAATTTTTTTTTTGTAGGCATTCATCACACTTTTTTCAACTTTGAATGTCACATTTTCAATGTTAAAAATGGACTGGAAAAAAGCTTGTTGGTTTTACTAGTATTTAATTATTATTTAAGGGATTAGTGTTTTCGGAACCTTGCTGTGTTGTTTGTTTAATAACTGTGTGTGTGTGTTTGTGTGTGTGTGTGTGTGTATGATTTGTGTCTATATGTATGTCTGTATTGCTAATGGCAGCAGCATGGGGGTTTGCTTAAGACAAATTTTCAACATTGTGGAACAATACAGTTTAACCTATCTTATGTTATCTTTTGGAAAGGAGCTAGGAGGCTTTCTGACTTTGTAATACAGAAATATTTTTGTTGTGGTTGTGTTGTGTTTCAGTGCTTCCTGCCTTCAATGTTACCCTGACTCCCAGGAAGTCCTTCCTCAGCCTGGAAGACAGTGAACTGATAGTAGACATCTCGGCCAGGTCAGTACACACACACACAC
The DNA here is from genome assembly GCA_013375575.1 of Percina caprodes. Classification (NCBI taxonomy): domain Eukaryota; kingdom Metazoa; phylum Chordata; class Actinopteri; order Perciformes; family Percidae; genus Percina; species Percina caprodes. The sequence goes on along the minus strand of JABXJD010000050.1, from coordinate 1,155,586 downwards.
ACACACACACACACACACACACACACACACACACACACACACACACACACACACACAGGCTTGTTATGACACTGCAGTTCATTATACACCTTTCGGCCATATTCATTCACTAACCTCTTAAAGGGGTGAGAGAATGCCAAACCTTGCCATAGTTGAACCACGACAGTTCGGTGGGTAAAATATGCACGCATAGAACCTCAAAGTCTCATTGACAACATCTTCCTATGTTGGGTATCGGTAGGGTTACAGATACAATCATTGGCAAATTATTAAAGATGTTTTATCAATAGTAACACATTTCTGAATATGGGTATTAGAAACTTGACAAACATTGACAAAATCAAAACCGGGCACCACCCTGGAACCAAGGACAAATAACGAACTGGGAAAACAGTGTCATATGTGGCGTCCCCTTTAAAATACAGATCTTAATTAAAGCTGCAAGCAGTGTTGGACGGGCCCACGCTAATCTGCACGCGTCTGGGTTACTGGCACACATTTCTCCTTGCGACCATGCATTTGCGCTGCAGTCAGACACCGCAAATTGTCACCAATGAAATAGGGAACTCCCTGCTGAGTTCATTGACAGCTCACACAAGACTCTACCTCTACCTTAAATGGTTCCAATGTTATGAAAGGGTGTGTGGCTTAAGCATAGGGGGTGTGCCAAAGCATCACCAATGAAGAAGGATCTCTATGCTGAGTTCAATGACAGCTCACACCTTAAGACTCTACTTTAAACGGTTCAAACGTGGCCTGAATGAGTGGCCGTGGTTAAAGTTTAGGGTGCGGCTCATTATCACATGTACACTATACATTATGAGTTTCATGTAAATTGGATGATGTTTGTCATATAAGACTGATTTTCTGTTGCCATTTTGTGGCGCTATAACTAAAAGTCAATATTTGCCTGTATATGTCCTCAGGCCTGGACTCTTGTTGATTGTGGGAAATTTCAAGCAGATATGACAATGTACACATTAGTTACCATAGACAGTTAAAGAAGTGGACCAATAGATCGCGTTGTTCTGGACAGAGACCAGTGAAGGAAAATAGAAGCACTTTTCCGGTGATGGCTAGGTGTTATTGCGCAGCCTCCAACTGAGCTTAACGACGTAGTTGTGACGTGAGCAATGTGTCTGAAAGTTGTAAGTCTCCTGGTAGCTGTGCCAAGAGAAATTTAAATTACTTCCAATCAGCAGAGACGGAGAGCATAGGTATATTAGGAGATAACATAGGCACAGGCTAATTACTGCTAACTAACATGCTAGTTAACATTAGTAATTAAACCTAAACAGCTGATGTAAGTCAAAACTGTCTGCAGTCTCTGGGGGAAGAAACAACGGGGAAATGTCTGTCTGTCTGTCTGTTTCGTCAGAGCTACTGAAGTCCAACATGTCTTACAAAATTTGCAATTAGCCATCAATATTTGTAAAACGGCCCATTTTTGAGCTTTACACAGTCGATTTCTCGCATAAAAAAGTCTCAGAAGTGAATTTAGTAATTAAATAGCAGATGAACAATGTATAACATTGCAGTGTCTGAAATATGAGACCTGCTGTCTCGTCTCCAATGTATGTGTATGTGCTTGCTCAAACAATCAGCACGCAGCTTATCTAAATATTCATGTGCATACCATATTTGGAAGAAAAGCTTCCAAACAGGGCCATATTCACAGGGTATTCACAGACCAATAGAATGGCACCTGGGCCATTTTCAGCCCTACCAATGTTACGTACCCTGTTAGGAGACTTTAAGGAACAGCATGAAATACCATAAATGATAATTCTATCCTTAACCTAAAATACTACTGATTGAATTTCAACTGTTACTCCTGGTGACAATTACGTCTCTACCTTAACTTAACTACCAATTTTGCTTTTAGTTTGAACCTAGTCTCGCATTGCCAGACCTTCCTCCACGGCGTGGTGGAGGAGGGACTGGCTAGTCCACACAGCAGTGCGGGATGGGATGGTTTATTGGCATTTCTGTAAACCAACCACAATCATCATCATGCTCGGCACAAAGCACCGAATGGAACCACGTTGCCGCTGCAAAATAGCCTCGGGGAGGAACTTGTTTTGGTGGAACATGTGTATGTTCTACAGTTGTTTTACTTATGCAACAGGAAACTCAGATTGGACAGATTGTCCAGCTAGCTGTCTGGATTTAACCTGCAGAGATCTGAGGAGCAGTTAACCATAGTCCTCAGAAATCGACGGGAGTTTAAAATTAAAACACAAAGAATGCGGAAGGTAACAGACATCCAGCCTAAAAGAGTGAAATTGTTGTGATTGTGTTTCAGGTACCTGTATGGGGAGCGAGTCCAGGGGACAGCCTATGTGGTGTTTGGAGTGAAGATCAACCAAGAGATGAGAAGGTTGCCGTCGGTGAAGCAGGTGTCGGATGTAAGTCACTGCTCCATCTTAAAATTCATCAGCTGCTGTCTCTGATGTAGCGGTGCTGTCTTTTTCCTGCCACATTTATGAGCCACGCATATCAATATTTCTTGCTGCTTCTACAACTTTTGGTTCTGTTTTGCATTGTTTTGTTTTGCTTTTCTATTTAACTTAGTACCACGTTTGGTGCTAAGTAAATATTACTGTGGTGTTATTACATTGCGTTTCGGCTTTGCTCAGAGTTCTCCGGTCAACTCTGGGTGAGTGCAGCAAAAAGTCATTTGGCTTAATATTTTCACAAATGATAATAGTTTGACAAAAAGAAGAAATCATACCTCAAGGTCTACCTAAAACAAAATCTAGACCTTTCAACCACATCTCACAGCCTTCCTCAGGGCTTTGCGTGTCAGTATCAGTTGCTCATCAAGACTGTGGGGGTGCTGTTAAAGCTCCATAAAAGCCTGTAAGTGGACCTTGAGATAAGATTTAATTTGTTGAAATTGTAATAATTGGTTAATAATAATTAAATGGTTTTTCTGTCAAATGTTTTGTGAAATTACTTTCCGTTCTTTTTGTCTTGTAGCTGGATGAAGGAGTAATCCGTCTGAGCATGGAGGAGATCAAGAGAGCTTACCCCGATGTTAGATCTTTGGTGGGCAACTCTGTGTATGTGAAGGCCTCTGTGCTCACCAAGTCAGGTAAGACCTTTGGCCCTCATGTACGTACAAAAAAGTAGCGTTATCAGCACCATGGCCAACTTGCAGATAGCACCTGCTGTGATCCATCAGCTTATGTCGTATTTACCAAATCTGCAGTTCATCAGGTAATCAGCGCCTTTTCTCCGCCCACTTTACCGTAAATTGCGCTCCACCTGTACGATCCAAGTAGCGCATCCGGCTTTTCAAGACCCCAAATGTGTGCTCAATCACGCCCCTGTGTGAATGTGTGCCCCAGTTGTAATTTTGCTCAGCTACTGTTGGATTGTGTATTGTTGTGTGTGGGTCATCAACCATGGTTGTTATTTCGGCCTTAGTGGTGGGGAATTGTATGTATTGTCCTACTGGTGCTGTGATGCGGCTGAGTGCAGACTGCGATATTCCCACTGCTGATGCTGTGACTTTAAAATTATCCTGATGCCAATATTTGTATTGAGTTTAACAACCGCTGGAATGGAATTTGAATGCTGAGTTGGAGATTCAATATAATTTCTTCTAGTAACTGTAATAATGAATGGCTGCTTAATCTGTAACGCAATGAATCCAGAGATGGGGACTCAAGGCTGAATCTTGGACTCGAGTCCCCATCTCTGGATTCAGGTTTGTGGTTATTGGTAGTATTTGACCCTTGTTTTTCTACTGTACAGGCAGTGATCTGGTTGAAGCAGAGAAGACTGGAATTAAAATTGTGGAGTCTCCGTACATCATATCCTTCAAAGACATACCAAAGTACTTCAAGCCAGGCTTGCCCTTTGACTTTACAGTAAGGACTATCATCATCATATGTTAATGTTCTATCTACTAAAACTGGTACTTTATTGTTTGAAGTGCCCATATTATGAAAACAATTTCTTTTTTCAAGGATTTGGGTGATATTTTGTGTATCTGGTGCTGCCACAAACATCCATGCTGTTTTGAGTAAGATACGGTTTCTGAATATATCCATTCTTTGGGTTAGCTGATCAAAATCAGCAGGGCCGTCTATGTCATTGGCCGAAACATTTGACTAACCATTCATAAGGGTCCTGCTGAATTCTCTGAGTCAGATCTTCAGGATCCAATTCTGGTTCGAACATGTATGGTTGTAATGCAGAGCTTAAAGTATTAACTCCGGCATGCCGCAGTGATGAAAAATAAATAAATACAATTTTAAGTTTTATATTTTAGAGTCAGCAATTTCACCAACCAATCATATGAGAGGAACGCAGCTCTAACGCAGAGCTTAAACTACTCGGGCCTGGTGCCGGATTTCAATACAATAATAAAAATTAATAATAAAAATAAATAAATAAAAAGGCCACATGGGATTTTTTTTTGATGCGCTAGGTTTAACCAATCATTGAACTTCCACCCACCAATGAAACGAGTTCTAGCCAATCAGATGCAAAGTAGGGCGGGTCCTTGCTGAAAAGTGAGTGTACAATGTGTGTTCTCTGTGGTAACGTGGCTAAAAGTTTTTAGATACTGCTTTAGTTGAGAAAGAAGTTAAAACAAATGGCGCTGGGCATGAATAGAGGACAAGGGGAAATAAAATAAAAAGGGTGGAGATGGGAAGCCGTTTAGCACTTGGTGCCTCCAATTGAGCACCTGGCTGCAGTGTATGTTCAAGGAAGATACTCACTGTATGACAGCAGCAGTAAGAAAGTGCTTGCTAGTCATTAGATGCTAGTCATTAGATGCTAGTCACAAAGCTTTGTTCTGTGCACTCTGTCATACAAGTATGTTACCGGTGTAACACCAAATTCTGTGACCATCGTATTTTGTGACTGTAGGGGGCGCTGTCGCCTCTGGGCAGCTTGAGCTTATTCACACAGACAACTTTGTTACGCTATCAGCGTAAACTGCTTGCTGTTTATAATGAAGGTGAGTTCAGCGCCCAGAGTTTAAAAATGTGTTTTTTCACTTGAGATATATATATATATATATATATATATATATATATATATATATATATATATATATATATATATATATATATATATATATATATATATGCCATATAGGCTATATTGCATTTTGACTAGTGTCTAAATTATTGGGAATTGTCCCCATAAATAAATTCATATATATTTGAATATTTCAAAATTCTAAATTATTTTGACAGCTGTCGTCAGAATATGTGACCCCTTGTGCCTAAGACCAGATGTTGACCAGAGTGATTATTGTTTTTTTGTCTATACATATGAAGATAAAATAAGTCACCTGAAATGGTTTGGTTGTTGTGACAGGTGAATTTGGAAATGTTCAAATATATATGATTTTATTTATGGGGACAATTCACAATGAGTTCACAATCACAATCAAATTATTACTTGGTTATTGATAATTTCCTCCCACAGCTCTTGTAGATTAGGTAACAGCCTAATGCTGCTGATGTAGTTTTATTATTATTATTATTATTTCAACCGCATCCTCATGATTAAGTCTCTCTGTGATGTTTATTATGGGCCAACAGAATACCCACATACAGTGGGGTTTGAAAGTTTGGGCACCCTAGGTAAAAAATGTTAGTAATGTGCATAAAGAAGAAAAATCTCCAAAAGGCATCACATGACAGATTAGACATTCGTATAATATGTCACAAAAAGTTAGATTTTATTTCCATCATTTACACTTTAAAAATAACAAAACAAAAAAATGGTGTCTGCAAAAGTTTGGGCACCCTGCAGAGTTAATACCTTGTACTGCCCCCTTTGGCAAGTATCACAGCTTGGAAACGCTTCTTGTAGCCAGCCAAGAGTCTTTCAATTCTTGTTTGAGGTATCTTCTCCCATTCTTCCTTCCAAAAGTCTTCCAGTTCTTTGAGATTTCTGGGCTGTCTGTCACGCACTGCTCTTTTAAGGTTTATCCATAGATTTTCAATTATGTTGACCTTCAGTTTACGCCTCTTGATGTAATCCACCGTGGATTTTGAGGTGTGTTTAGGATCATTATCCATTTGTAGAAGCCATCCTCTCTTTAACTTCAGCTTTTTCACAGATAGCATCAAGTTAGCGTCCAAGATTTGCTGAAATTTTATTGAATCCATTTTTCCTTCTACTAGGGAAATTCCCTAGTTCCTTGTGCCACTGGCTGCAATATAACCCCAAAGCATGATTGGTCCCCCCCATGCTTAACAGTTGGACAGAGGTTCTTTTCATTAAATTCTGTGCCCTCTCTTCTCCAAACGTACCTTTGCTCATTCCGCCCAAAAAGTTCTGTTTTAACCTCATCAGTCCACAGAACATGTTCCCACAATGCATCAAGCTTGCCTATATGTTCATTTGCAAACTTCAAATGCTGATTTTTGTGGTGAGGACGTAGAAGAGATTTTCTTCTGATGACTCTTCTATGAAGACCATGTTTGTACGAGTATCTCTTATAGTGGAATGGTGACCACAACTCAAGTGTCTGCCAGGTCTTTCTGGATGGATCGTGCAGTCAAACGTGGGTTTTGACTTGCTTTTCTCACAATCCTGCGAGCTGTTCTGTCTGATATTTTTTTGGGTCTTCAAGATCTTGCTTTAACTTCCACTGTTCCTGATGACGGACATTTCTTAATTACATTCCAAACAGAGGATATTGGCATCTGAAAACGCTTTGCTATCTTCTTATTGCCTTCTCCTGCTTTGTGAACTATTTTCAGTTTTCTAGACATCTGCTTAGAAGAACCCATGGTGCTGATTGTTGGGGCAAGGTCAGATGAGTCTGGGCATTTAAAACCTTAAGATTGACATCAACTGGTCTTTCCAGATGATGATTGAGAACAATCCATGACACTGTCAGGTCTCAGCTTTCCAAAAGGGGGTGGTGCATGCTATAAACTCTGCAGGGTGCCCAAACTTTTGCAGACGCAATTTTTTTTGTTTTCTGTTATTTTAAAAGTGTAAATGATGGAAATAAAATCTAACTTTTTGTGACATATGATACAAATGTCTAATCTAGGGCTGCACGATATTGGAAAAATCTTACATTGCAATATTTGTTTCCCCTGCGATATATATTGCGATATAAAAGATGACATAAATAGCTCTATTTGGAAATAATAAATCAACTGCGGTGATTTTGTAGGGGAGTGCATCTACATAGAAGAGAAAAATGAAAAAGGATCTTTTGTGAACCATTCTTTGTTGAACTTTAATGCTTTACAAACACCAAAGCAAGTAAGCTGTGACAAACTTTACTCTTCTGAAGTGATTTTGGAGGGGAATTAGGTAGAAATACGTTGGTTGACTAGTATGAGACCATTGTATTCATATAATAATCAATCCAGGCTAACGTGAATGACAGTGACTGCATGTTGCTTCTTCTGAATTTCAGGTTGTGGTCGACTAGCGGGGCCAGCTCGTTAGTTTAAGAAATTGATCATTGATCGTTAGTTGGGACACGCGGACCACTTTCTTTAGGCTAACTATATTAGCCTTAGCCTGGCTGGTAGCAGCTTTCTGCGGGGGAAAATGGCCGGGAGGCGTTGTGATTATGTTGCATTAATCAGTTGATTTAGTTTGTATTTGCAGCGAACATAAAACACTGACTGCTGTAGTTTCACTGACTACACATCGAAACTATGCGCATCACTGTGTCCGCGGCAGCTGCTGCCTACGGTACTCTTCTACACACGGAGAGCCTCACTTCCTATAACAAATCCCGTCGGACTAACGTCACATACACACGCTGCCCACATGGCTACCTGTCTTAAAGGGGAAGTGTCGGCCGGTAATAATCATGTAAAAGGAGAACGGTGGAAGTTGACTTTTCTATCAAGCAGCAAAAAAGTTTTAGCGTCAACATCGCAACGTCCTGCGATGTGACTATCACGCATGCGCACATCGCGATGCCGATGCTAAAACACAGTATTGTTCAGCCCTAGTCTAATCTGTCAGTTGATGCCTTTTTCCATCCTTTCTTGGCTTATTTATGCACATTAATACAAATTTTTACCTGGGGTGCCCAAACTTTCGAACCCCACTGTATATCTTAGTTTCTTTATTTAGATTAACTATTAGACACTAGTCAATCAAAATGCAATATAGCCTATATATATATATATATATATATATATATATATATATATATATATATATATATATATATATATATATATATATATATATATATATATATATATATATATATATCAAATGAAAAAACAAATTTTTAAACTCTGGGTGCTGAACTCACCTTCATTATAAACAGCATGCAGTTTAGGCTTCACTGACCAACAATGTTTGTGATAAAATCAATACGTGTGTGCACGTTCATAGCGGAACATCATTGGTCATTAACAATGGCCGCTGTGTAAAAGCTAGCCCAAACTGCCTTGACAAAGCTATCTGTTTGGGATCAGCATGGCTTATTATTTAAACATAACGGCCTTGTCTCAGAGTTTAGACGTCTAGCTATATGAAAACCTAAACAAAGCAAAGTTTTTAATAAAAGAACTTGAAGCAACTAATGTCAACATGGACAAAATCATGAATGTACTAATTACATTTTTTGATGATGACCTGGCCAAAGTAACGACATCTAGAAAGTTTTGTTTTAACAATAATTCAATGCGGGATTATGATATTATTGCAATAGGAAAATCTACATTGCCCCCCCGTGCACGTGAGCAGTGGCTCTGTTGAGACACGTGACAGGGGTCCGACTGCTGCTGCGTGACTGAAACATACCCTGTTTCAAAATAATCATCATACAGATCGTCGTCCACATCTCTGGATCCATGATGGATAGTGTGGAACCTTGTCCCTCTTGCGTCAAGCAATCAGAGCTAAACGAGGCTGGCTGCGTAGCACGGTATATGTAGGCTGGTGATTAGTACTGAGCATGTGTGACTCCCAACAAAGATGGAACAGAAGTGTCTCACTCTGTAACTAAAACAGAGAGCTCAACACACGAAAAGAAAAGAGAAGCAGCAATTTATTTAATTAAACCACATAAACCTATTCTGGTACAATTTCTAAATATAATTTTGAAACTTAACATGTTAGCACTTTAAGTCCAGTAAAATTAAACACCAGAGGCTAGATGCTCTGTGTCTTTTTTCAGGTGTCCGTTACCTCAACCCCTGTGAGTGAAAAGCTGTGTGTAAAATCACAGGGAGAAATTTCTTCCTTTCCATTCCAGATCCAAGTGAGCCACCATGATGGTTCCCCGGCCCGTAACATCCCGGTTAATGTGAAGCTGCAGGGCGTGTCTGAGGTCGTCTCCACCGGCAACAGCAGGGTTACCATCAACATGCCCAGCTCTCAACAGTCACAAATCATCTCTGTTAGTATGACTCCATTCTGCTTTTACTTACAGAGATGGTCTAATGTTGTGAGAATCTAACTTGAAACTAATTCTAACTAATTATTTTACATACAACAGCACAGCTTCTGTTCTTGCTTTAATGCTTTCTTCCTTTCACTATTACTCTAAATGTTCTGCTCTTTCTTTTATTTATTACTGATTTGCCATTGTTTGCCTTATGTATGTGTTTATCTTGTTGTTTCTTCCTGTAATGGTTGTTCAAAGAAAGGCCTGATCTACTGACATGGATCATTTAAGATTTTATCTCACCACAGCTAAAAAAAAAAACTGTAGCTCACCAGCTCACATAATTTCTACAGACATCTAAGCACTTTTAAAAATTAATTTTATTCATGCTTCATCATTCTGCCTTTTGATGTGTTGATTCAGATTGATTAGTTGATTGACAGAAAGTTAGTCAGGATCAAATCTTTTTGATAATATATTAATTGTTAAAGACATTTTTCATGCAAAACTGCCCAAACAAATCAGCAGATGAATCAAATAAATAATCCAAACGAAGAAATTCATTTTAAAAGTGAAAGTAACGTGCCTGAGTGTCTTCAGAAGACATTATTTTGTCATTGGTTATTAGTGACATCCCTGTCATAGACCCATTACATACACTTTGTAATCTTTGGCATTAGAACATCTTTCTAAAATGTCTTTTCTTGATTACTTTTGTTTACTTTTCGGATTATAAAGTCAAAACTGTCACATTAACACACCTTAACACACCTGTGTTACGTGTTATTTTTATTTTGTCTGTTTCCCAGGCTGAGACCACACAGTCAAACTTGAGACCAGATCAGCAGGCCAAGAAACAAATCACCGTTCAGCCGTACGTCGCCTTTAACCCACGCCAAAAGAACTACCTGCACATCTCTACAGTGACTACCACGGTGTCTGTAGAAGACACACTGTCCCTGAAGCTGAGCATCATTACTGCAGACCCGACACACAGAAAATACATTAAACACATTACCTACCTGGTGAGAAAACATTTCCAGTACAGTTGTCAGAAAGTAGAGAGTAAAAGTAGTACAATCAGCAGTGATGGAAAAAGTATTCAGATAATTTACTTGAAAAGTACTAATACTACACTAAAAAGACTGTTAAAAGTAAAAATCCTGCACTGAAAATGTTACTTAAGTAAACGTATATAAGTATCATCAGGAAAATGTACTTAAAGCAACACTAAGGAACTTTTCCTGCTTTGGTCCCTACAGGTTGGAAGCAGAATTGTCCATTACATTACATTATGTCAGATTAATGTAGTGGAGTAAAAAGTACAATACTTTTTGAAATGTAGCGGAGTAGAAGTAGAAAGTGTCATGAAAAAAGACTCAAGTACTTAAGTAAATGTACTTAGTTACAGTACATTTCACCACTAACAATCAGCAAGCAACAGCAACACAAAACCTGTATTGATCATGACTTTCTCCCCACAACTCCCTCAGGTGCTGAATAAAGGCAAAATTATTGTGGCCGAGCGTATAGATGTGACGGGGCAGCTGGTCACCGGCGTCGGACTGAAGGTCACCTCGGAGATGATGCCGTCTTTCCGTTTTGTGGCGTTCTACATTATTCCCTGGGCGGGGATGGAGGAGGTGGTGCCAGACTCTATCTGGGTAGATGTGGCAGATTCCTGTGTTGGAGGGGTGAGTGATCAGCTCAGTCTCATAGGTCACTAGAGAAGCTTCCAGAGTTTGTTGAACGAGTTCAGCACTCACGGCGTGTGTCTGTCAACAAGGAAAAAGTGTTCTTATGCAACAAACCAAGGCTTAAAGCATAAAAGATCAGGCTGCCAGTGTCCTTTCTCTTTTCTTAGTTTCCACAAATCACATGAAAAGATCAAAACAACATGAATTGATCTGCCTATTTAATGTTGTGTGTATATATTAAAGTCTGATCTATCTTCTTGCTCTGTGCCATAGAGCTCCATTGCTATCCAAAAACTATTAAAAGAACATAAATGAGCCACGCTGTTGCAGTGGGTAACATGTTCCTTCATTAATTTATTCTGACTCAACCCATCATCCATCGTCCTGCTGACCCAGATACTCATTAGAGCACTGAAGGTGGATTAATTCAAGTTTGTAGAAAGTCCTCGACTGTTTACGTTCACTAAAAACTACAGTGTCTAGATGTTTTAGGAAATTACTGAGCCATTGAAAAACATTAAGCTATATAATCATGACCAACTTTTAAAGAGTTCTGTTTTTAGCAGGAACCAATGAGATCTGGGCTGAGTGTGACTGACAGTGTAGGGAAGTTGGGGAGACAAACATTTTGCAGGTTTTGGACTTTTTGTTTGGAGTTTTTTGTATATTAGTATTTTTCTGTTTTTCTGTGGCAATGCTTTTTATTTTATGCTGTTTTACAGCTGAAAATTGGGCCGGTGAATGGTATACGTCGAGATTACACGCCTGGGAAGAACTTTAATATTAAGATCAGAGGCGATCCGGGGGCAAAGGTCAGCCTGGTGGCTGTGGACAATGCTGTGTATCTTCTCAACAGGGACAGACTTACACAGAGGAAGGTACGTGTGTGTGAACAGTAACCAATGTATTTGTTAAATAAAAAAAACTGAAAAAAATCCCAATTATTTATAAATTTCTTTTCTTTTTTTTTAAACCAATCAAACATAGTTTTTCGACTTACAAACATGTAATAGTTATAAAAGTCAGTTTTAAGTGACTTAATGGAAAACACTGGAATGTTACAGTGTTACAAGTCAGTTTTTTTTAAAGATTTTTTTGGGCTTTTCTGCCTTGGACAGCTAGGTGAGAAAGGGGAGAAAGGGGGAAGACACGTAGGAAATCATTTTAAACTAATTTTCCCTTTTCCTCAGATTTGGGGAGTGGTGGAGCAGGGAGACATCGGTTGCACCCGTGGGGGTGGCAAAGATGCCAAGGCGGTGTTCTCAAAAGCAGGGCTGCTCTACGCCTCCAACACCGGGTTTCAAACCACAACCAGACAAGGTACCTACGAGAATGGAGCAGCAGCTGCAGGCTCAGCCCACGTTGGGTCTTCAAGGAGTATTGATTAGTAGGAAAGCCCCTTGAGATTAAATATTTCAGTTTTTAGGGGTTCCTTATTCTAGGTTCTCACCTCAAACTGTTGAGCAAAACACAGACTAGTTCACAGGATTACTTCATATGCTGTGATTTGAACAAACTCTGTAAATAATGCTTAATTCATTTATAAGCTATACACAGGTCTGGAAATGCAAACTCTGCTTTAACACTACCGGTAGGTAATAAACTGGATAAACAAGTAAATGATACACAATTTCAAGCTCTTATTTGTGACAGAAAAATGGGACAGATGTTGAAAAAGTAGGACATATAAGGAGAGCGTCTTCTCTTGATTAACTTTAAATTATATACCGTAAGAAAAACATACAAAAAAAACTTTTAGAAATTGTAAAATTCCTAAAGTAGTTCCAGTAAGAAGGAGCTGTGTTGTAGTTTGAGTCCGACTTTCCCTTTGTAGCAGCTCAGTGGAGAAATACTAGAGCTATTATCGGTGGTGGACTGTGACAAACAGTAACTCTTATTGAAGGCTGATGAATGCCAACATTTAGGTAGATAGCTTGAACAGAAAAAGTCTCCAATAAAACCCCAAATACTAAATAAATAAATAAAACTGCTATAGTATTTCTTTTATTGCAAATGAAAATAATCATATATAACATATTTTTAGACTTAAAATTTGAATCAGTCTAGTTCAGGCTCCCTATAGATAGGCAGTGTAATATTGATCCATCCTGTCGTAATTAAGTAATTGCTGAAACTGCATACTATTACATCCTTGGTATCTGTGGCGGACTGGCAGCACTGACATTTTTTTACATAGTTGATCATTGTTGATGAGATATGTTGATTTTTTTTTTAAAGAATGTCTGTGATAGAGACAAGCAAATAAACAAAAGGATCATTGTTGTACTGTATTAAATTCAATTGAAAGGGTTATTGTCATATGCACAGTCATTTAAAAGGCAGAAAAATGAAGCAGCATAAATAATTATGAACAGTGCGAATGTAAACAGTGCAAGTTATGCATGTGCAAACTGAACAAATGTAAACAGTCGAGTACAGGTATATGAGGTAGACCATGATTAGAAACTCCTGTCGCTGTTTCTGAGTCTGATGGCAGCAGAAAATACAGAGTTCACGCAGTGGTTAAAGATGTTTTCTCCCCTCTTCTCGTCAGCCCTGCATTGTCCAGGCAGTGCCAGAACGAGGCGCTCTGCTGAACAGTTGCAGCAAAAAGCCGAGCTGGGTGAGTTAAATGAGTGGATGAACTGCATTAGTTTCTCTCTTAGGAAAACAAGAACACCACTACAAGCTGATATTGTAAAGTTCTGACGTTGCTATTTCCAATGCGATGGCAAACAGTTGCTTTTTTATGTATATTACATCTCATTGGAGTTGTGTTTCTGTCCACCTGATAAATGCAAGTTCAATTATCACTCTCTTGGTCTCCACTGACACCTGGAGAAATATCTCGCTTTTTAGCTGCTAAATATTCCATTTACCAGCTATTCACCAACAAGGATCATTCTCTGCATGTTTTACGCTAACATCAACCCAGTTCCCATTACACATTGTCATTTCATTAATTGTTGAAATAAATGTTAGTTGAAATTAAAAACTATGAATACTATAACTCATACTAACGACTCTGGTTCCTCCCCCCTCTGCCTCCAGAGAGCCATTACAATGAGAAGCTGCAGCGTCGCTGCTGTGTGGACGGCCTCAGGGGGATCCCCATGCCGTACTCCTGTACGCGACGCTCCCTCTACATCACAGAGGGCTGGGAGTGCATGAAAGCCTTCCGATACTGCTGCGCCACTTACAGGAACCAAGAGTTTAACACCCAGATTCCCACCACCCCACCACCCTTTACAACAGCTCCTCCTACCACCTCCCCTCCACCCTTGCCGAGACGAGTGAAGACGGAACAAATATACAAGCAACAATGTCACAGAATAGGTTGAGTAAGTACTACCTCAAAATTTTATTTCCCATTCTTTTTAAATTTGAGTTGCCATTGTTTAAACCTCTTGCTTTGAAATGTAGTGTTAGCGTGCTAACATTCACATTCACATTCCTATCAATGTTCTAACACTTCTTCACTTATCTACCAAGTGGCAGTAACACCACAGAAAATCAAAGCAATGCAACGGAAATGGCAGTGAGACGACTGCAGGCTAATCATGGATGTAAAATACTTGACATTGTAAATGAGGATGAAATGCATTCAACACGTTTTGTTCGATCTAAAGGTTTCACACAATGTGTTTTGGTGGGAAACAATGAATGTATACATAATTTTTGTTTGTTTACAAGAAAAGTCTACAGGGTATCTTTTTCATTGTGCAGTAGTTTGGTGTGTGTGTGTGGACATTTTAACAGCTTCTAGAATCATACAGTATATTAGAGATATGTAATGAGATTTTAAGATTCTGGCAGTTTCACGGTATATCACAGTATTTTCTTTTTTTTGCTTAATTGGGTCTTTATATGTGTTTAAAATGGCTTATTCTACTGTCAAGACTGCATAGAATATCATAAAAACGTTTTAATGTCATCATGTTTACTCCATCCATCGATCCATCTTCATCCGCTTATCCGGTATCGGGTCGCGGGGGCAGCAGCTCCAGCAGGGGACCCTAAACTTCCCTTTCCCGGGCCACATCAACCAGCTCCGACTGAGGGATCCCAAGGCGTTCCCAGGTCAGGTTGGAGATATAATCCCTCCACCTAGTCCTGGGTCTTCCCCGAGGCCTCCTCCCAGCTGGACGTCCCTCCACCTAGTCCTGGGTCTTCCCCGAGGCCTCCTCCCAGCTGGACGTGCCTGGAACACCTCCCTAGGGAGGCGCCCAGGAGGCATCCTCACCAGATGCCCGAACCACCTCAACTGGCTCCTTTCGACGTGAAGGAGCAGCGGCTCTACTCCGAGCTCCTCTCGGATGACTGAGCTTCTCACCTCGATCTCTAAGGGAGACACCAGCCACCCTCCTGAGGAAACCCATTTCGACTGCTTGTACCCTTGATCTCGTTCTTTCGGTCATGACCCAGCCTTCATGACCATAGGTGAGGGTAGGAACGAAAATTGCCCGGTAGATTTAAAGCTTTGCCTTCTGGCTCAGCTTTCTTTTCGTCACAACAGTGCGATAAACTGAATGTAATACCGCACCAGCTGCTCCGATTCTCCGACCAATCTCACGCTCCATGGTCCCCTCACTCGCGAACAAGACCTCAAGGTACTTAAACTCCTTCACTTGGGGTAAGGACTCACTCCCTACCTGAAGTCATGTTTACTAAAAGCTTTAATTACTAAAGGGTTTTCATGGCTCCACAACATTATACAATAACTTTATATGAAGGAGAATGCATGAAACAGTTACAGAATCTAAACTATTCTCATTGTGCAAATTTCACAAAAGTAGTAAAATTAAATTAAATTGAATGAATACACATACAAACAACTTTAACATTGTTTCCTTTGTAAGATAATTGTATAAACACTACCTTGGCCACAGGTAAGTCAGGCCACTGAACGTAGCTCCGCTGTTAGCCTCCTTCCGTGGTATGGATGTTAGTATGGTGTATGTATTTCAGCGAGGCAAGACATCTTAAATCCAACGTTTTAATCATTGCTCTGAACCGATCTTTCTCAACGGTCTGTATCGGGACCGTGGGTGGATTGTTATTGCAATCATAATGTTGCTCCACTATATGCTTAAAGTGACATGTCTTTAACTGCAGAATAACGTTAGCACTGCCAAGTGACGTTACCACAACCAAGTAAAATGAGAGCGACAGGCAACAACAATGGCTAAATTATGTCAGATTTCTTTTAGAAACAAAAAACTTGTGAACAGCAGATGGCTCCTTTCTTGAGCATACGTTGTTCTGGTCTTTCTTCATCCTCTAACTTTCTTCTCTGTTCTTGTATGTAGCAACCAAAGCCTCTCCCAGTTTAACAGACTGTTATGCTACCTGGCTAGCTAGCAGCTATACTGTTACCCAGCACGCTGTCTGGCTGTGTAAATTTGTAAATGTAAAATTATTAGTGTTATTTTGTGTGAAATTGTTTATGTCACAAATTGATGTGTGCTATGGCGTTTTATCCTGTCATAGAAAGTTAATTGTGTTATGAAGTTACTACGATGAGTGAGAAGGGTATGCCGTTAATGGGGCTCCCGTTCTCAATCCACTTGCGGATTACTTCGGCCGCAGCGCTCTCTGCGGTAATGCACCGGTATTACGGTATGTGAAAAATTCAAATTCAACAAGAAATTACCACTGATATACTGTATAAACCGGTATACCGCCCAGCACTAAGCCTGGAATGTCCTGACGGTATAGAGCGTTTTGACTGCCTCTAATGTCTGGACCACCTGGGCTTGAACTTCATGTGACCCTTTCAAATGCAGTTGCTATGGCAGTAGAAGTGAAAATGGCGACGGAAGAGGAGGAGATGGAAAGGAGGAGGAGGAGGAGGAGGAGGAGGAGGAGGAGGAGGAGTATCTGGATGCGACTCAAGTGTATCTGCGATCCAAGTTCTACGAATCTTGGCTGTGGACGGATGTTACCCTTCCCAGCCAGGCAGACAGAGACGGGTGAGTAATAGATAAGAGGAGAGGTTACATTGGATAATAATTTACATAATTTAATTTACTTAAACATCGAGTGGAACAGTGTCAATCTTCAGATTTGATTTATATTAGTGCCTTTTATTAATCTCTGTGCTGCAGTTAGGTTGTTGCAGGAGCAAAAGATGGCAATCAGCATAAAAGTAATTCACTTTCATAACTGAAAACAAACTGTGATAGGGTCAAAGTTCTAAGAAATGTACACAGTGCCAGGTGCTAAGGTAGAAACAATTAGAAACAATGCTGGTTTAAGGTACTTTACTTTTCAGGCCTGGAAGTTGCCGCTGGGTTCATAACCAAGCAAGCGTCAAGGATTTTTAAACAATTGCAGCACAGTAGCACCCCGCTGTGCAATGTAAATTTGAAAATGCTGTAATGGACCAGAAACCAGTCCCCAAAAGTCCTAATCCAGCCATTTTTCATGGTGTCATATTGTAATCCTATCTGATAAACAGATGGATCAGGTACAATCCAAAGCCTCTTACTCGGTTTGATCACGTTAGACAGGTAGCACTGTGAACTCCCTGCATTGCATCATGTTTTGTTTAGTCAGTGATAGCAACTGAACAAACAGATCAAAGTTCCTGTTTGTATGTTTGTATCCTTGTTCTCATTGTGAAATGCATCAGTCAACCAAAACTCCAACGTTGCTGTTTTTTCATTTTACAAGATAGCTGCTGAAACTAGTATGATGCAAAAAGCAAAACTAAATGTAGAGTTTTAAAATCTTATTTCTTTCTTTGATTTAACATTTACACAGCTATGCTATACTGTTTTTTGTTTCATTTATTTAAAATGTGCCTGGGGCTTTGACCTTTGACCTCCGGGTGATAACACAGATATGAATCTGATTAACAGGTTAGCGTCTAAGAATGTGGACAACGCCTTACCTGACAGCATCACGGAGTGGGGAGTTCTGGCCATCAGTGCATCGCCTCAAACAGGTACGAGGAGGTGTTCACTTTGTGACTATCAGTTTTTGACACATTTTATGACACCGGCCACTGTCACATATTCGTCAGTATTTGCAGTGTCCCCAATTTTATGACTTAAAACTGGACTATGAAAATGGAACAACTTGACTTTGAGATGTCCACATTTTTGCAATCGTCCCCACTACATGCCATCAAATCATTTCAGCATATTCTCAACAGTTATTTCTGTAGACTTTCTGTATAATCTGTTGTCCAATAACTCACTGTTGCTCAACTCTACTGGGAATCAATACACTCTCAATGGCCTAATAATTGCAATGCTTAAAGTGTAAAACCACAGCAAACCTAAACCTTAATGTTGCCATTTACTGAAAAGCAAAGGCTGAAAGTTCAAATCTCAAAACTCAATGTTACTTATACACATTAATGTGCAGAAGCCTCATCACATCACTAATGTGCTTCTGAATCCCTGTAGGTTTCTGTGTTGCTGAACCTTACAATTTCAGAGCATGGAAGCTTTTCTTTGTGGACCTGAAGCTGCCGTATTCAGTGGCGAGGAACGAGCAGGTCGAGATTAAAGCTGTGGTCCATAACTACGACTACGACGACCTGCATGTTAGTATATCTTCTCAAATCTACTCAGCACAGTCACTTCTTTATTATTCTACTGGGGAATTTAGTGAATCAAGAATGAATCTTCTGCATGTAAACTGTTCAAAATCTTAGTTTAGCATGGTAGCAGGTGACATTTGTTAGATGTAAATTAGCACTTAACACACAAGGACAGCTGATGCTGGTGGGAATGCTATTTGTTTTGCGTGTATTTTCTGGCAGTCTATTCAATAGTTGTTTAGACATTTCACTTACTGTAGAACCAGAAATGTGAGCTGGATGGTGGCACTGTAGGGCATCATCAAAATCAGCAGGATTTATGGCTAAAACAATTCTAGGTTTAGTCTGTTGTCACTCAAAAGTTATTCAATAAATAAAGTCTCAAATGAATTAATCTCATGACTGGTTTCTGTTTAGGTGAGGGTGGTGCTGATGAAGACAGAAGGTATGTGCAGCGTTGCCTTTAAGAAGAGTCACACACAGGAAGTGACGCTGCCGGCCGGCTCTTCTGTTGCGGTGCCTTACACCATCGTACCGCTGGTGGTGGGGAAACTTCCTCTGGAGGTGATGGTGGTGGCCAGAGGCACGACGGCAGGAGACCGCATCCAGAAACAGCTACGTGTGGTGGTGAGTCACGCTTGATGGTGAAGATCTCTTGGCAGTATAATCAGGGTAGGATCTTTAACGGGAGCGAGTAAAGTGTGTCTACTCCACCAGCCTTTTGGAGGTTGCTTTGTCCTTCTGAAAGTCAGCTGCTAAAACAGAAAAAGTTGACGCTCGGCATTTTAAAATAAGTGTCCTTCATTGTCACGTCCATGATCTCGAAGCAACAGACAGTATGCAAAACAGAATTTCATGCTCATATTATGCTCAATTTCAGGTTCATAATTGTATTTAGAACTTGTACCAGAATAGGTTTACATGGTTTAATTTTCAAAAAACATGTTTTTGTTGTAAAACACATTGCGCAGCTCTTCTTTTTTTAAGATTATTTTTTTCCCTTTTTTATTCCAACTGAAAGTGGATAGACATGAAAGGGGGAGCGAGATGAGGGATGACACATAGCAAAGGGCAACAGGTCTGATTCGAATCCGCGCCGCTGCAGGACTCAAACGCTCTTACTAACTAGATGTCGTCTCGCAGCTCCTCTTTTCACCCTGTGTGTTGAGCTCTCTGTTTTAGCTACAGAGTGAGACATCTCACCTCTGTTCTCTTTGTTGGGAGTCGCACATGTGCAGTATCTAGGTAAGCACTGCTAGCCAGTCATATGCAGGGCATGCCACTCTAGCACCTAAGTGAACATTATAACATGTGTTACAAAGTCACCATAATATGAGCACTTTAAGACCAATTAAAGGTAAAAAAAAAAAAAAAAAATAGAAGACATATAAAAAAGCTAGTAACAAGAAAGTTGAGACTGACTTAAATGAAGACATCTCTTCTTAACCCAAACAGCTGGAGGGAGTGCAGAAGGTTGAAGTTCGGAGTGTGCTGTTGAACCCGTCTGCCGCGGGAGGTAAGAAGATAACAGTGATGAACGATTTTGTGTTTACTCCTGTCAAATGCATGTTATGTCTGTTTTATGGCATTTTTATGTTTTAAGTTGTATTCTTCTTATTCAGAATGAGTTGATTCCGCCTTTTACTCTGGTGTTCTATGTTGGACACAATAAATATGTCTATTAATGTATTGCCATTTTAAACCAGCATTTTGCATGGTGAATTATTATTGTTACATCAGAGTTTTCTGAGTTACAAATCCAGTATTTTCCTGTTCAAGTTTTCACAGACCTGACGCAAAAAACTAAACTTAGCACAAAAAGTTATTAAATTTGTGTTTTGTAGATTATTTTTCTGTGGTGACAATGCTGTTTGGCAATAAATCTTATGCCGTTGGAAAGCCTGTTTAATTCCCTTTCAAATGGTCTCCCATATTTAAGGAGCATGTATTTGTGGGATAAGCAGCAGTGCAGAGTACCTTGGTTGCGCCCATGAAACATTTGTCAAATCTTCTCTGCCAATGCCAAACAGCTTATTCTGCCATTGACTCATTTGGTGTTTGGTGGATTGCATGATTGAAGTTTGAATAAAACAAGACACATTGGATATTTAACAATTTATTCATTCTACAAAGAGGAGCCTCAGTAGCGTGTGGAACCTTACACAGCCACAACAGCCTGGCACCTCCTCCTCATGCTGGTCACCAGCCTGGTCACACACAGCTGTGGGATGGCATCCCATTCTTCAACTAGCATTTGTCACAAGTCAGCCAACGTGGTTGCGTTGGTCACTCTGGCACAAACTGCACACCCAAGTTGATCCCACAAGTGTTCAATGGGGTTGAGGTCAGGGCCGCTGGCAGGCCATTCCATCCGCTCCACTCCCACATTCTGGAGGTAGTCTCTGATAAACCCCGCCCTGTGGGGGCGAGCGTTGTCATCTTGGAGGATAAAGTTCGGTCCCAGACTGTGGAGATATGGGATTGCCACTTGTTGCAGAATCTCATCTCTATATCTCTCTGCATTGAGATTGCCTCCAATGATAAGTTTTCTTTTATCCCACGGGGTCATCAGGCTGGTGACCAGCATGAGGAGGAGGTATCAGGCTGTTGTGGCTGTGAATGGATCTTCCACACACTACTGAGGCTCCTATTTGTGAAATGAATACATTGTTAAATGGCCAATGTGTCTTGTTTTTTTCAAACTTCAATCATCCAATCCACCAAACGAGTCAATGGCAGAATAAGCTGTTAAGCATTGGCAGAGAAGATTTGGCAAATGTTTCAAGGGTACAACCCACATACTCAGCTTTGCTGCTCATCCCACAAATGCAAGTTCCTTACATATGGGACATCATTTGAAAGGGAACTAAACAGGCTTTCCAACGATATAAGATTTATTGCCATAAAGCATTGTTACCACATATAAATGATCTACAAAACACAAAGGGAGGTGTTCCAGGCACGTCCAGCTGGGAGGAGGCCCCAGGGAAGACCCAGGACTAGGTGGAGAGATTATATCTCCAACCTGGCCTGGGAACGCCTCAGGATCCCCCAGTCGGAGCTGGTTGATGTGGTTTGGGAAAGGGAAGTTTGATCCGATACCGAATAAGGGGATGAAGATGGATGGATGGAAACACAAATTTCCCTACTTTTTGTGCTAAGTTTAATTAACTAATTCTACATTTTTAGAATTAGAATTGACTTTACCTTGTAAGAGATGGATCCTTCTCAGGTTTGGATTATCTAGTGATGAAGTTTATCTAGTGATGAAGTTTATTTATTTTATGGCTCTATTTCCATCCACTATAGGAATACAGACAATTCGGGTGGGCAAGATCGAACTGGAGTCAGTTGTGCCGAACTCTAGGCCAGAGACATTCATTAATGTCAGAGGTCAGTCACCAACAGAGTGGTGGAAAAACTCAAAATAAGCCTACGAGAAAGGACTGCTTCCTGATTCATCCTCTCTCCTCCAGGCAATGTGTTGGCAGACAGCATTGATAACTCTATCAGTGAGGACTCTCTGGCCTCCCTGATCCAGATGCCCGGTGGCTGTGTGGAGCAGAACTTGGCAAGCATTACGCTGCCCCTCATCGCCACCCTCTACCTGGATCGAACCAACAGCTGGGAGAGTGTAGGGGTGCAGCGCAGGGATGAAGCTCTCCGGTACATCAGGAGAGGTGCCATGGATGGATGGATGGATGGATGGATGGATGGATGGATGGATGGATGGATGGATGGATGGATGGATGGATGGATGGATGGATGGATGGATGGATGGATGGATGGATGGATGGATGGATGGATGGATGGATGGATGGATGGATGGATGGATGGATGGATGGAATTCAAAAATGTAAAGAAAAACGGGTTACACTTTTGAAGTTATCTACATAAGAGTGACATGAGACAGTCATAAACGTGTCATGAACATTACAAGTCATAAACGTTCACGACATAACTCTTCTTTCAGCAAGTGTCATTCGGTTTTTCTCATGTAAAGTTAGGTTAGGGTTAGTGTTCATGTGTCATGTGACAGGTGAATGGATGATGATCAGGATGGTTGAGCAATGAACTTCAGACTTTCCGGACAGATGTATGGCTAGTTAGCTTGATGGATTTTGGGAACAAGCTTTGTTTTCATTGTGAAAAAGATTCACATCCCACCTTTAAAGTCTTCTCTGTTGTTTTCAGGCTACGAGAACCAGCTGGCATACAGAAAGAGTGATGGCTCTTACCCCCCCTACAGGAGGGAAGGCACAAGTACATGGTACTGTCAAGGTTTTACATATTTAGTCATATATTTAAAACCCATGAACTGATTTCCAAAGAAAACCTGGTAGACAAATAAGCTAGAATAGTTTCAGTTTTTGTGGCTATTTGGGAATATCAAATTTCAGCTTCTCTATAAACTAACATGTATGAGGTATTAAGATATCTGATTAAAAAAAGGTAGCCTATGTTATATATTATATATTTATTTTAGTTGAATGTTAGGTGCAAAATTTACATTTAACACTTTTTTCCTCTTTTGATTATTATATTTACTATTTTTTTGTACATAAGTATTTTTCATAAGTACATTTGCTGGAATAATGTTACATATAACAGATTGTTAAGAGAAATGTCAGAAACATTATTTAACATGATTACAGAAGGTGCAATATGTATCAAACCTTACAGATATCACAATATCTGGCAGGAAAATCACAATTGGATTTTTCAGCCCTAGTTTGAATGCATGCATGCAAACACATTTATACTGTGCCACATTCTGAACATGAAATTAATAATACATTTTATTTGAAGCGCCTTTCATGACACCCAAGGTCACTTCACAAACAATAAAAGGACATAGTCATCTCATAAAGGTGCTGAGGTTCACACTATGACATGCAGTAGGCCTGCTGAGAGGATCTCAGTGAGCGGGCCGGGGTGGAAAACTTCCAGTTCTCACGATAGAGCAGTGCGAGACCCCGTCTCCTCCTGGGTGAGCGGGGTTCACAGATGTAAACAAATCCATGAATGCGGGACTGCTTGGTTCAGGTGGAAAAAAAATCATCGCTCCGCTGTCACACCTCCGCAAGACACAGAAAGCCCAGTCCATGGTCCACAGCGAAGTCACCGGCGAGAGAAGATCTTATGTTGACCAATCCAGCTTTTAGTCGGTTTGACTGACCATGCATATCCGATCTGGGCAGACAGGCAAGCACAGTATGGTCAGTCCAGAGATGGGGGAATATTTTGCCATCCTTGCGAGCAATGTAGATTTTTTGGGCATATGGGCGTCAGACAATGTCGTATTGACACAGAAGCTCCGCAGAAGGTGCACAGCTCCCCCATAGCCGGTAAAGTTCACTTATTAAGTATTCCCTCATCCTCCAGCAGATGTAGCCTATGCATGAAGTTATTGTGGGTAAGTAGTCCTACAGGCCTGGGCTGTGGGCTTAGGCTACTTTGGTAAACTTAACTTGCATCCTCCGGTCACCATGGCATCCTCCAGTCATCGGGCATCATGTCAGACTCCAACCCTGTATAAAAACAAAATACGGTGAAGAGATGATAAAATGCGTCGCTATATATAACTATAACTATTCAACTTTAACTAAGTATGAACATCAACTAAATTTAGTGACGTTTTCGTGAGAAAAAGTAAAATTACTGAAAATAAACAAGCCAGACGGAGCGGCGTCAATCTCGCCAGCGTTCCCGTTACTAGGCAACTCATTAGTGTGTATCACTATCAATATTCATTTCCTTGTTACTTAATCTGTTAGATAAGTTGTGTAATGTGACCAAATAAAGGCTAATAACAGTCCACCTGATTGTCAGGATCACGGCGTACGTGGTGAAGGTTTTCTCCATGGCTTACTCCATCACGGGCAATGACGAGCAGCAAGTGTGCGAACCTCTGCTCTACCTGGTGAACAACAAACACCAGCTTTCTACAGGGAGCTTCAGAGAGGACAACCCAGTTTACACCACTACCATGACTGTGAGACACACACTTAAAACACACCATGTCACCCTGCTGAACACTGATGAAATCTTTTCTGCATGTTGTCTATCCTCTTAACATCTCTGTGTTCCTTCTTTGTTGTTACTCTTTTCATTTAACTAAAATGAATGAATAAATATTAGAATGATATAAATATCCTCCTAATCAAGTAAACATCATTAAATGTAGATACTGTATAAGTGGATGACTTATGTACTTTGTGTTGTTTTGCCTAATAGTCAATGGGAAAGTTCATGTTCACTCTAAATCTTTTGTAAAACAGTCAGAGGTGGGAAGAATACAAAAAGTATTCTACTTAAGTAAAAGTACTTTTAGTTTGATGAACTTTTGCTTACTGTAAGTACAAGTAGAATTACCGCTATAAAAATCTACTCAAGTAAAATTAAAAAGTAGCTCATTTAAGTTACTTGGAGTAAAAGTTACCTAGTTACTTTTCAACAGCAAAAGGGAGATATACTTTCTTATATATTATATTATATACTGTACTTAAGATTTTATTTATACTTATTATGCTTATTTTATTTATTCAGTCTTTTGCAATGTGCTTGGAGCAAGCTGCAGCGCCGTTTAAATGCACAAAGCCAAGAAACTCAAAAAAGCAACAAAAACCTTTAAAAAAACAAAAAGAAAGAATTATGCTAAAACATTTTTTTACTAAGCAAGTGTGTGCTTTCAAATGTAGTTGTAAATGTTTAAAATGTAGCAAAGTACTTCAAGGAAAACACATTTAGGTAAAAGTATAGATTTTAAAAACTACTTTAAAAAGAAAAGTACTAAAAAAAAATGACTCAATTACAGTAACGTCAATAAATGTGACTAGTTACTTCCCACCTCTGAAAACGGTAACATATAGGCACAGATGTTTTGGAGTTTTTTTTTGTCTTATTTTTTTTTTTAGGATTATTTCATGGCACATGAACTTTCAATCTCAATTTCCGTTTGAAAGCAGGTAACTTTTGCACACAACTTGAACATTAATAGTGACTTCCTCAGAATCAAAGTGTGAGGGTTTCTTTTTAGAAAGAAAGAAATCAGTCCTAGAAGACACAGAGAGACACACGTCTCATTCTGCCTCAATAGACGCAGCCACAGTTTTGAAAGGCATTTTTAAAAACTTAGGAAATACAATAAATGCGATATCTAGATATTGGAATGAACTGGTTATGTGAATCCAAATATGATTATTTTTTCTTCTGTTTGTGTAAAAACTTCTTTTCCTATGTCTCCAGGGCGGTCTCCGTGGTGATGACCCCGAGACAACGCTGACAGCCTTCGTCCTCATAGCGCTCGCCGAGGCTAAGCAGGCTCGGATCCGCTGCACCGGGCCAAGCGTAGAGGTAATTCATACAAAAATGATTTGCAGAGTTGGTTTTGCCAAGCATTTACATTTCATTTTTAGTGATGTTTGTTTTATAGGAATAGATGTCTTTACTCTGCTGGCTTTGAAAGACATTTGCTGAAATAAATCAAAAAGTAATATATATACCCTTTTTTCTAATTACTGTCTTACATTTACTTCTATCAATCAATCAATCAATCAATCAATCAATCAATCAATCAATCAATTAATCTTAATTTATAGAGCACTTTTAAACAACCAAAGATGTTGTTGCTTATACGCATTATGTACGAATTCATAACAAAATGTGGCAGATAATTACATAATGTGGGTGTTATTACGTGATGAAGTGAAAATGTTTTACATGTTGACACTTTATTACATAATGCGTAACAATGCTTATAACTATTGTCTACCATATGTGTCTGCTGTAGGTAGCTGTCCGTAAGACAGCTGAATACCTGAAGAGTGCGCTGATGACGACGGGGAGGAGGCCCTACACTGTGGCCATCGCTCAGCTGCAGCTGGCTCTGCTGGGGAATGCTCAGCCTTACAACCCGACACCATCTTTACTCGGAGCTGCAGCTCCAGGTATCTCATACACTCGGAGCTGCAGCTCCAGGTATCTCATACACTCGGAGCTGCAGCTCCAGGTATCTCATACACTCGGAGCTGCAGCTCCAGGTATCTCATACACTCGGAGCTGCAGCTCCAGGTATCTCATACACTCGGAGCTGCAGCTCCAGGTATCTCATACACTCGGAGCTGCAGCTCCAGGTATCTCATACACTCAGCCCAGTTTCATTTGTACACTACTGAGAATCTTACCTACAAGAATATCAAGTTACTGTTTCAAATAATTCAGTTTATTTTATTTGTCTTATGTCAGCTAGTCTGACTCACTGGATATAGAAATAGAATAAACCATAGACTGTAAATATTATTTTTTATATTTACAGTCTATGGTATACACATGCCATTGGCAGCATATTTAATTTCCCCCCTTCTTCTATCTGCATATTACCATTTTTAAAATCTCCTTTTGCCATGAGAAACAACAACCTCCACGCAGAAAATGGCAAGTTTTGACAAAGATTTGGATCATGCAATAAAACAGGTCTGTTTGGTTCTTTCAGTGAATGGTTGTAAAGAAGATGCATATAATATATTTTCTTAAATTCTCCTTTCTCTCCTCCAGGTGGCAGCCACTGGCCCGACAGTCAGAACCCCTTGTTCACCCTGGAAGCGACCGGCTACGCCTTGCTAGCTCTGGTGAAGTTAAAGCGCATGGAGGAAGCTGCAGCGCCGTTTAAATGGCTGAACAGCCAGCGGAGGAGAGGAGGAGGCTTCGGCTCCACTCAGGTAACAGCAGGGCTGGGATCTGCAAATCCAACATTGTTGTCTTTTTACATTTATTCACCTGCTCCAAGCTCGGATTAGTAGGTACTGCCTTATGTTGACTACACTGTTTACTGTTACATTATAGTGAAGCAGACCTTTTTTCAAATCCATTCAGATTATTCATTCAGATTATTTAGATGAAGCATCAACACACTGTTACACATCAACAGTTCTGTTAGGAATGGAGTGAGATCTTTGGGAGCAGTATATGCTATATATACACATGCACTCAGTTGCCAGTTGGTTTTTATGTACATGTATTTAAAACTGACGCAATCTAACTGATTATCAAAATAGTTGCTGAATATTTTTCTGTCTAATCTGAAAGTGTATAATCTTCTGAAAAATCATTGGTATGATGATGAATATACTACTGCTGGTCACTTCACTAATGCGTCACAAATTACAGCAACTCACAATGCCCCCCAGAGCCACAACAACCCAACTACCAGCTGGCAGATGTCATGACGGACAGTTTTAACATCTCACTCTCCCAGGCCACCGTACCAACATGCTTCAAGACGACCACCATCACCAAGTCCGCTATAGTTTCCTGTCTAAATGACTACCACCCGATTGCTCTCACACCAATAGTAATGAAGTGCTTTCAGAGGCTAGTTATGTTGCACATAACAAACAGTCCATCAGACAGAACAGCTGACCATCAGCAGTATATGCCTACAGGCGGAATCGCTCCACAGCTGACGCCATCGCTGCTGTGGTCCACCGGTCCCTCACGCACCTGGAGAACAAGGACTCCTACGTGAGGCTGCTCTTCTTGGACTTCAGTTCTGCATTTAACACAATCATCCCACACACTCCCACAGAAAACTGGCAGCACTAGGTCTAGCCCCATCACTCTGCAACTGGATGTTCAACTTTCTGACCACAAGACCCCAGTCTGTAAGGGTTAACAACACCACATCATCATACATCATCTTCAACACTGGTTCCCCCCAGGGCTGCGTCCTCAGCCTGCTGCTCTACACACTGCTCACACATGACTGCAGAGCTCAAAATCTCATTTTCATAATTTCTCTGTTTTCCTCCTCTGTCCTGTCCCAGTCCACCATGGTGGTGCTCCAGGCGCTGTCCGAGTACCTGACAAACAAACCTCCTGAGGATGTCCATCTGGATGTGGATGTCAGGATAACAGGGCGCAAAGAAATTCGCTACCATTTCAACCCGGTGAACGCCTACGCTGCTCGCTCCTCCAGGGTGAGAGACATGACACTGTGTTCATCAGTAGGAGACACTGGAAGTGTATCATGTTCTCTCATGTTATCTCTCTTACAGTGTGTTTGGGGGACATTTTGGGATTTCAGAGAACAACTGGTTGCAATAAAATAACCAGTGTATTTTTTTTTTTTTTTAAAGATGTATGCTACTACAAATGTCTTCTTCTCTGGTGCTTTTGTTGCGTAGTTGCCTGCTGATCTTGATTTGGAAGTGCAGGCTCAAGGGAACGGACAGGGAATACTGGAGGTACGATCAAGTTTCAAGTTTACGCCATTTTTCTTTTCATACAGAAATGCAGCAGGAGTTTTCTTTGCACAGTAAAAGGCTTTTACTCAACCATGATTTGCATGATTTGTTTCTCTTGTGTGTTTCTCTTTTGTTTTGCATGTGGTGTCTTTGACTCTAGGTTGTGACCCATTACAACCAGCTGCCGGAGGTGGATGAGAAGATGCCCTGCAAGGACTTTGAGTTTAGCGTCGCTATCGAAGAATCCAGCGGTAACACAAGTTCTCACACCGTCTCATATGGAGTATGAATGGTGTCTTTCTCTTTATTGTTGTTTTCTGTCCTCTTACTGTAGGCCAAGAGAAGTCACTTATAGTGCTACAAAGGGATGAAATACATTTCAGCAAAGATAAAAAATCTCCTGGATTGTTCCATTTCCTTAATATGTCTGAAACAAACAGCTGAAAACATGACAGAATTACAGCATAATATAACACAAAGAAAAGTTAAAACTGATATAATCACATAGCAGAAAACCATGTCAAAGATGAACATTTGTTTTAACAACTATAATGTTAAGTCATCATACACAAGAGCATCAAACATCTTAATGAAATAATGCATAAATACATTTAATAACCTACATTTTTAAAAACACCTTTTAATATAATGGTGAAATGTTTTTTTTTAAAGAATAATTGGTTACACTTTACTTGAAGGTATCTACATAAGAGTGACATGAACGTGTCACAAACATAAACTAGTCATACGTTCATGACATAATGCTTCTTTTAGTCATTCGGATTTTGTTATAAAAAATGAAGTTAGGGTTAGGATTCATGTGTCATGACAGTGTCATGTCACTCTTATGTAGATACCTTCAAGTGTTACCGAATAATTATACAATAATGTAAAACATGTTCAAAACCTCCAAATGTAAAGAACATAGTGTATGTTAAGATGTATTTTTGGACATATCATAACACACACCAAATGAGTAAAAATAAAATAGCATACGGTAGCACAACCCATATAAAAGTGTTATATAAATTAAAGTCGACAGGACAAGCAACCAAGCTTCTGCACATTTCTCTACCATAACAGAAAAGCCTCCAGCTGATGTGGAAAAGTCCTACCAGCTCACCAT
This sequence comes from Percina caprodes, assembly GCA_013375575.1. NCBI lineage: Eukaryota > Metazoa > Chordata > Actinopteri > Perciformes > Percidae > Percina > Percina caprodes. The sequence goes on along the minus strand of JABXJD010000050.1, from coordinate 1,125,612 downwards.
CAAAGTGAGGTGAGTCATTGTTATTTTCTTGAACCTTTTTTATAAGCCTTGTGTTGTCTTCCTTTTTTTTTTGAGTCAACATTTTGACATCACTTTCATCCATGTGTTTTTGGTCATTTTTTCCGATGTTTTTATCAATTTTCTTTTCTGCGCCTTTTGACATTTTTGTGGGATTTTTTCCTGCGTAGTGACAAAACTTTTTCCAACAGTTTTGTCAATGTTCTTTTATCTCCTTTATGCTATAAAATTAAATAAAACACCCAAATTCAAAGTAAGTAGCCATATTTCTTATATAGAAACCTTTTGAAAATGGATCAAATTTGACCTGAGGAAGGTAAAAGGGGGAAAAAATCCTAAAGTATCAGTTTGTCTCTTTCTACCCCACAGGGCTTTAGGACCCAGAGATGTCCGGATGGTGATTCTGGATATAAATCTGCCCACCGGCTTCACCCCAGAAAACTCTGACCTGGAGCTGGTAATCAGCCTCTACTGCTAGATTAAGATGATCCAGGTTCAACTTTAGCTTTTGTTGAGTACAGTTCCACTTATTTTGAAGAGTTAAAACCACAAGAGAATAATAGTTTTACTGCTCATCTTTTTACTTTAATTTGGAAGAACACCTGAAGGGATCTAACTGACAGACTGAAAGTATAATGTCCCACTTTCACAATGTCGGAGTACTTAAGCACACAAAATACCTGCTAAAGAGACTGTCCTTAAGTGAGCAAGTAAAAAAAAATAGCATCAGTAGTAGAAATATTGTATGGTGTCAGTCACTATTAAGGCGATCTTTCATGTGCAAAGTATATAAAGTTAAAATAAAACGGTATTAATAAAACAGGCATGTTTTTAAGTGTCTAAAAATAGCACTGAGCACTAAGTTTTGTTTCCCAAAGCAAAACAGAAGTACATTTAGAAGGCCACATGTATCACTTGATGTTTTCTAAAGCGGGATAATGACACGCGATAGGTAAGATGAGACTGGCTACATGTTTAGGCCAGGCTTGCTAACTGATTCTGTACATTCTTGTGTTTGTCCAGTTGTCGAAGTCAGTGGACCATTACATAAATGAGTTTAAGATGGTTGATAACCTGAGTGACCGAGGCTCTCTGATCATCCACCTGTTCAAGGTAAAACATTGTTTGCAACCAGAAGGAAGTCAAAATGTGTCTCTTGAAGTCAGTGTGTACGTCTGGTAATATCAACATTTTTGTGCCTTTTTCAAGAAGCAGGACTCTCATTTATCAAACTCTGTACATTCTATTTTGAAAGATTTCGTGTGCCAAAAAGTCTGAATTTTCGTACGCAAAAACAATATTCTGATTTATAACACCTTGCGGCACACACATTAACGCAATCTTCCCGTGTGTTACCTTTTGCGGTCGTGCACGAGCCTCAAACTCCTCCCAAGGTCGTCCCATATTTGTCCTAATAAGGTCCACGTCAATGAATATTCCAGCCATGTAAAGAAGCCCTTCATGACCAATCATGAATCGGAAAAATGGGGAAAAACATGATGCAGTGATTATGAGATCGAGGTGCTGTTGCTAAATCTTCCATGCTGTTGATTGGTTGCAATACACAGGCCATTGGGACCTGTAGGGCTATTTATTTATTTATTGTCCTGAAAACCGGTAGTGGATTGGAGTCATATTGGCTTCATCAGGGTAATAAACCCCTGTGTGGTGTTCGGGTATGTGGGACTCATTTTCAATGTTTGCAAAAATGAAATTTTTTTGCCATTTATAATTTATTCTCACTCATTGGCCTTGGCTCATCTTCTGGGAACAACATACAAATTGACTTACATGTCAATTTATGTTACAACCGCAAATTTCACTCTGCTTGATGCAACTTTTTCTTGCGTAACAGGGGTTATAAATGAGGCCCCAGGTCTGTATTATTTCAATAACTTTGCTTAATAAAACTTTGAGGAACTAAATCTAAGGAGTTTCCATATTTTGCACAGCATTGTTACTCAGAATACTCAGATCATAGAGAATTACCCCTATTTTGGAGCTCAAGCTTGCAAAAATAATATCCTCACTGGCTGTTTCTTCTCTGTTGCACTTAATTATCCCCTTTGTCCTCTCAGGTGTTTCACAAAGAGCCAGAGATCCTGATCTTCAGACTTCACCAGAACTTCAAAGTCGGCCTCTTCCAGCCATCATTGGTGACTGTCTACGAGTATTACAACCCAGGTGGGAGAACACATTCAGACCATCACAGCTCACAATAGGAAATAGTTTACTACCAAAACATCTTAAACATCAGTAAAAGACCCAAATAGACTAAATACCAGGCATTTGACAGAGACGGCATCTTGGAAGTTTATGATCAATACTGTATGGTGATGTAACCAAGTGGTGTCCCATTTCATTGGGGTATGTTTTCACCCCTACCCCTTGGTTTCAAGGGCCAAGGGGTAGGGGTAAAATGAAGAAATGGGATTCAGCCTATGTCCAGTTTATATTATTATTTTTCAGTATACTGGTGACAGGTGTTGTATGTCTCTCTCTCTCTCACACACACACACACACACACACACACAGACACACACACAGAACACCGCTGCAGTCGTACCTACACTCCCAGAGAGGACAAAGAGGCGCTCGCTCAGATCTGCAGGGACAACGTCTGCCGCTGCACGCAGGGTAACGTCTGCAACAATGGACAAGTGGACACCTTTGTATTTATGGTGTCTGTTACTTTCAATTTCTGGATTTATTGTAAATACATTTTCTCATACTGTCCAGGTGATTGCTGCGTCTCCAAAACAGACAGTGAAAACTTCCTCAATAAAGAAAGAGAGCTGTTTGCCTGCAAGACTTTACACCACGGTAAGATACACACTCCAGCTATTGGTACAATATGCAGAGAAAAGATCAATACTTATTTTCAATATTGTGCAAAAAATATGAACGCTGAATCTAGTACATAGAAGAATCTGTACAGAAAAATATTAGATGAAGGAGGGGGGAACTGTCAATCTACCCATTAGTGGTAATACATACATTTCTTTATGAGATTTTGTGTGCTTCAGTTTTCAAGGTGAAGGTGCTGAGCGTCAGCCAGAGTTACTACGACAAATATGAGATGGAGATCATGCAAATTATCAAGCTGGGTGAGTCAATGCAATGGCTCTCTTATGGTTATCAACTCTTTTTTATTTTCAAATAAACGATAGTTAACTACTAAGTAAGATACTTCCTCACAATGGCCTCATAATGTAGAATATCCAAACAGATCACAATAGTACTTAACAGATGGACCCATATTCACACTGTGGATTTCTAGTTCTGAAGCTCTATATCATCTGAATCTCTCCCTCCTACCATCCAGGTGTGGAGGGAGGAGTCGTAGTGGGTCAGAAGAGGTTCTTCATGTCTCACGGAGGCTGCAGGGATGGAATCAACCTGAAGCAGGGCTCCGAGTACCTCATCATCGGCCCCAAAGAGGACCAGTGGAACACTGATAGTGACACCAACAGGTAAAAAGAGCAAGGAAAGAAAGTATACTAGTTACAAAAAAATGGTGACAAATGTGGGAGGTGAAGTTAGCTGTAGTGCAAGTGACAGTTGAAGGTTCTGACTATAAACGCGGATGAGTTCATGTACTCAAATTTGTCAAATGTATCTTTTCTAGCCGCCATGCATATGAAGTAGGGCTGTAACGATATGGAAAATAAAACTGAAATCGTAACACTCAGCTCCACGAACCTGTGTCACGGTGGGAGAAGGTAGAATCGCGACACATGCTCTCAAACTCAAGTTATCCTTCTCGTCCAGATCCAGTACTACCACATCTTTAACTTACCAGTAGTCCTTTTGGTGCCTTATTCCTGTTTTGTCTGGTAAATTTACCTAACTGTTCAGACAAATAAAAGCGAAAGGGGGGGCACTAGTAACGCTAACTGAGGTGTAACATTACAAATGGCCGCTGTTTGGCTCGGATGTCTGGGTCTGTTTCCCGATGATTCAGTAAACTGCCGTTAGCGTCCTTAGTACCGGAGATAAGTGCTGACCGGGATGGCTGCTAGCTGGCTGGGGGCTGACTGTGGATGTGTCCCCAGGGCTGTAATGATAGTGGATGGTTGCTAGCTGGCTGGGGGCTGACTGTGGATGTGTCCCCAGGGCTGTAATGATAGTGGATGGTTGCTAGCTGGCTGGGGGCTGACTGTGGATGTGTCCCCAGGGCTGTAATGATAGTGGATGGTTGCTAGCTGGCTGGGAGCTGACTGTGGATGTGTTCCCGGGGCTGTAATGATAGTGGATGGCTGCTAGCTGGCTGGGAGCTGACTGTGGATGTGTTCATCGGGGTTAGCCCAGAGTTGTTAACTGTGGTCAAAACAATCATACTGAAAATAAATGAGCGTGTTGGACGGTGTCGTAATCTTACATTACCCACCAAGAATTACATTAACATTAGCTACTTGTCAAACAGCACCGTTACGATAGGCACCAAAGCACTTTTCCTTTTGTTCCCCCTACTGCTTGGGAGGGGAATTGTTACCAATATTCTTGTGTCTCCTTCCAATGAGTTAATGAACCACTGAAACGATTTTGGAAACGTTTAAAAGAATCTTTGGTGTTGGATCGATCGATATTGAAATCAGTAAGGTCTCTGTATTACTGTGTTGCAAAGTGGGATGTAATCAACGACAAAACAATACGTAGCAGAAAAATGTATTACCCCCCCCAAATAAGCAGTTGTTGGCAGTGAACATGTTTGATGTCAGGCCTCCTCCAATACTGCTCATTAAAACATGTATAAAAAGAAAATAACGCAAGTAAAAAAAACAAAATGAGAATCTCAGACAATTTTGCAGAAGTTGAAAAACAGGGATGAAATAAAACATAATGAAATGAGATAAATGTAATGCATTTGTGTTGCAGGTGTAGAGTAAATGCAAATGAATAAACTGAGTATAAACAGTAAGTAAAAAGTATGTAAAGGTAAAGTGACGGTATAATTTAATAGGGACTGAAGGACAGAAAAACTACACCGGTGATATTCTTTAAATGATGAAACTGCAGTGAAAGATACTATATCATAGCCAAGTAGAAGAGAGAGAGTTCTCTGCACTTCTGCAAACCACAGCAACCGGTGCAAACAGGACACGATAAAACAGTGTAGAGTAAAAAAACGTGACTGTTTTGTAGAGTTACATCAATCACCTAAAGATGTAGTTCTACATTGAAACATTAGTCACTGTAATGCACCTTAAAACAAAAATAATACTACTAAATAAAGAAGACATCTGTGTTGCACCAGCGATTTTTCATAGCCATTTTGAGGCAAGGTGCACAACCAAAAATACATCCTAACAGTCCCAACTCCTCTCTTTCCACCCTGTCTGCCAGATCCATCTACATGCTGGGAAAAGACACCTGGGTGGAGCGCTGGCCTACGTCTGCAGAGTGCTCCAGCATGCAGGCTAAATGCAAGAGCCTCGATGATGCTGCGGAAGAACTGTCTGTCAACGGCTGCAGGGTGTAGACGCGTCTGAGCCGCAACTACACACCTTCATCCTGTGATGTTTTGTTGCAAAGATGTCAATTAACTGTTCACAGAAACATGTAATGATCATTTTAGGGTTAAAGCTGGAGTAATAATGGCATTTAACCCAGTTCTTTTTTTCTACAGTGAAAACACAAATAAGTGGAGTTTGTTAAAGCAACATACCCATAAGGTTTTTCTTTACTGTAATTATAGAATTAGAAATAACTAAATATCACTAATAAAAGAAAACTAAACTGTCCTCTCAAGGGTATTATAGTTAAAAATAACAGTTGCAAAGGATGGGATTAATACAACAAACTGTAGCAAAAGACCCACCTTCATTATCCTGCATACGTGTCAAGTTTATTTCATTTATAGGACACTTAAAAGCAAACAAGTTTTGCACCAAAGTGCCTCACAAAGACACATACTTAAGTTCAGGTCGAGTTTGATTGCTGTTACACACATAATCAAGTGTAGAGGGTTGTATCTGCTGTGGGTTAAACGTCAAAACAGGGTGTCATTAAAATGTACTTCTAAATAATTAGACTCTCAAAAAACATGTAATTTAAATTAAAATGAAAGGAATTATATAATTTTGGTATTGTTTTAAGCCAGCCTGTGTTGGCTGGAAGAGTCTGTTTAAGTTTGTAAAATTGAAATGCATGGTTCTCTTAATGCTGAATTGTCACAAAGAAATATATACAATCAATGGTTACCAGCTAAAATAAACAAACTAGTTCATGTAAATACCAGGCTGGAGATTCCTTCTGTGTTCAGCGGGTTTTTTGTTGATTGGGCAGCTGAATCCTCCCCGTCTGACTTCTGGTTTTCAAAGAAAAAAAAATTGAATCAGGGATTTTAATCGATAAGACAATAAATGGTCAAAACGCAGCAGCTATGAGATGTGTCCAAGCTAATGTCATTCTAATCTTAAAGTCAGGATCATGTTCCTGTGAGGGGAGCCGCTCACCTCTAAAACGTGACCGCAGCGTACACAACGCTGTCTTCCTCCTCCTGTCTGTGGAGCCGAGCTGGTCTCATGTAAAGAGAATCTGGCTGCTTCTTGGAGAACTGCACACTGGCATAGTGAAGGTCCTCCTGCCCACTGGCCAGCTGTCTCTGAGTAGTTAGATACTGCAGAGACAAGATTTACAGTAAAGTTACTCTCCCGGAGGTGGCCTCTCTGCAGCCAGTCATTACAGGAAGTGTCATTACAGGTGGGGAGTAGATTGCTGCAGCCCAATATAATTGGTCCCATAGAATTTTGGGAACAGAGCAAGATGAAGAGCTTTTCACAACTCTTCTTCCTCACCTGTTCCCTGGGTTTTGGTTTCTCTTTAGGCTCAGGTGATTGCTTGGAAGCCCTCTTCTTTCTGGTTAGAAAAAATTAATTCATAAATTATTTAACTCTGACAAACTGCATGTTTTAATGATTTCAATGAGTTAATGAAGGGAAACATATTTGGAAAAGAAAATTTAGGCCAACTTTAAAATCATCATCCAAACTGTCACAGATTACAGACTGACTTCCTGTTACAACCTACTGTATCCATAGTTTTGTGTTAAAATAATGGTTACCACTGACATTTAAAGTGAACTCTTGCCATATTTGACAGGATGTATGGCCTAACCTTTACAAAAGTAAGATCCAAGTTGACTTGTTTGAGTCATGTTTGTTTCAATGACTATGAAGGTGCTTACCTAGCCAACAGAAGAACAGAGAGCAGTATGACAGCCAGGAAAGCAGCTGTGCTTGTTCCAACGGCTGATGATTTCCATGCACCTAGAAGTGGTGATAAAATGACAACGCTGACAATTAACTAGGCTGATGCAAGCTGTACAGCACCGTTGGCCTCAGAGTCGTCTCGCTTTGCCAGACCCTCCTGGAGTCTGACTACTCCTCACAGCATTCAGGGATGGTCCATACTGGGACTTAAACCAACGAGACTGAGCTCCTGCCACCCCTAATTGTGTGTAAAAAATGGTCCCTGCTTTCAAAAAAGTGCTTAAGCAAATTGAAAAAAAAAAAACTAACATGCATCCAAAAGGTCAGCAAAAGCTCAGTGTGTCAAAACCAAAAGTCATGGCTGGTGTTTTTATCAGCTACACTTTTACCAATATTAGTGGTGACTAGGTCTGAGCAGTTTGAGGGGGGGTTCTGCAGTGTGTGTGTGTTAAAAAAAACGTACCTGCTACAACAATCAGATGTAAGGTGGAGGTCTGACGTCCTCTTCTGTTCTGGGCTTCACAGTAATAATTCCCACTGTGTTCAGCTCTGAAGTCAGTGATGGTGAAGATCTGTCCTGATGCTTTTGGTGAGTCTTCATTCTCCTTGTACCAGGTGTAGTTAGCTGCTGGGTTAGCATCACTGCTACAGGTCAGATTCACTGAACTGCCCTCCACTATCTCAGCAGAGGGACTCACTGACACAGAGGGAAGCTCTGGACCATCTGGAGGAGAACATGTAGGGAGCCAAATCATTAATGTCAGCAGACATGCTGACTTCTCTGGACAGGTTTAAACTTAAATGTAGACACATCTTTGTGTCCCTCTACCTCCATTATGGAGTAGATAAAATGGACTCTTACAAACGTATGTCACGAGACAATTTTGTCCTTGGTTTCCTGGAAACAACAGGTGGCTCTACTTCCACAATCTCACAAATCAACCCACTAATCCCTACTTTTAAAAACAGTGTTAGCCTAAGAGAAGTAAAAGATGTTTAATACTTACACTGAACATCTATAAATACAGACTTAGAGGCTAACTCTCCGTGTTGATTCTCAGACTTGCAGTGGTAGTTCCCTCTGTCCTCAGAGCTGATGGAGGGAAAATGGTAGATGTCTTCTAGTCCATGAAGTGGACTGGCCAGTGTTTGGTTCTCCTTGTACCAGGTGTAGTTAGCTGCTGGGTTAGCATCACTGCTACAGGTCAGAGTCACTGAACTGCCCTCCACTATCTCAGCAGAGGGACTCACTGACACAGAGGGAAGCTTTGGACCATCTGGAGGAGATGATTTGACTAAGTTAACTATACAGCCACATGTTGCCAACAGTGAATTAAACCTCTCCATAAGCAACTACTGGAGCTGCTCAGTTAAATACAGCAGCCGACTGCATATAAAGCAGAATTGAAGCCCAAGAAAGTCCAAGTTTTTTTTAAAAACCTGAATATTAAGCTGTGTTTTCTGCATGACTGTAAATGCTGATTCAACAGCATTCAGTGTTGTCATCCGATTCTTCCGTACACCTTTTCTGCTTTAATACTTGGTGTGTGGACTTACACTGTGTTTTCATGTTCTTCTAGACTTTCTTTGACATATGACTTTTCCGACATACCATACTATGATAGATACTTTTTCAACATATTTTGGTACATGACTTTTTCATCCTACCATACAACTTTTTTTCAATATACTATGACTTTTCAACATACTATAGTATGACTTTAACACTTTTTGAAACACTATAATATGCCTTTTTTATCATGGCATACTATGACTTTTTTAACATACTATACCATAAATCTTTAAATCACTTTTTTTTTAACATACTATAACTATGACTTTAAGACTTTTTTGGCCATAATATGATACCACTGTTTTTAACACACTGTATTTGGTGGTATGGTGGCGCAGTGGTTAGCGCTGCTCAAGTAGGCACTGCAGACTGCAACCCCCTGGTTCAATTCCCAGTGGTGGACTGGTAGCTGGAGAGGTGCCAGTTCACCTCCTGGGCAAAGCACTGAATCCCCAACTGTACCGTACTGTGGCTTTCTCATCACTTTTTTCAACATACTACAGTTTGTCAAAAAAACATTAAAAACTCACTATTTTTGGACATACTATACTATTACTTATACTACACCATTAATGTTTTTTGACATACTATGACTATCAATTTTACATCAAATACTGTGACCTTTTTTGATATACTATGATACTATGCTATCACCTTTTCGACATTGATTACTATTACTTTTCTACATACTATGCTATGCTTTTCAATATAATGAATTTTGATTAAATTTTTTCAACGTACTATACTATGAGGGAACATAGTCTTAAAATGTACTCTTTAACATGTTCTCACGGCCACAATTCTTACTTCTCATACACTATACATTAAAACTTACATACTTGTCTACTTCACCTTCTTACACATTCTAGTACAAACTGAATTTCACTCACATTTCACATTAATAAAGATGGATTCAGATGTCCTCTTTCCCAGCTCGTTTTTAGCTGCACAGAAATATTCTCCAGAGTCAGAGGACAGGACGGGACTGAAGACAAGCTGTGGTCCTTTGTTGAGAAGTTTTTGGTTCTCCTTGTACCAGGTATAAGTAGCTGCTGGGTTAGCATCACTGCTGCAGGTTAGAGTCACTGAACTGCCCTCCACTATCTCAGCAGAGGGACTCACTGACACAGAGGGAAGCTTCAAAGCATCTGAAGTAGAAAAAATTAATGTTTATAAAAGGTTGAGAAGCAAATATTACAGCCAAAGTGGCACTGGATTGTGGACGTTGATGTTGGATATACATTTTTTGTTAGGTACACAGTGGAGTAAACTCACAAACTGGCAAAGATCTGTAATTGTCATGTCCTTTCAAAGAACAGGAGATGATGTCTCCAGGATAAAACCGGTCTTTATATGAAGAACTGTCCTCCTTCATGATTCTCACTCCATTCTTGAACCAGACGTAGGAACGCCGATCAGCTGGATTGCAGCTGCTGTGACACTTCAGCTCTGCATAGGTATAAGAATGGTAGACTATGTTTCTGCTCACCTTAACCCGGAGAGCTGGATGTGAGAGGAGAAACCCACAATGGCGTTAGCTAACAGACATCACACACATGCGATAACCTTTACAGCTGTGAAATACCTAAATGATTAACGCCTCAAACAAAAATGGGCATGGAGGTTTATACAAATCCTACGAGAATCATCAAAACAGTTTTTTGTAACCCATATTTTTGTAACTTTCTATTGATGCACTTAAAAAAAAAAAAGCTTTAAACATTGTAAATACTGTATATGTCAGTTACAAGCCATGCATACAAACATTTGGGTAGAAAAGCTCTTTAGCTAATGTGTATCCTCCTCAACCATGACACTTAGTTGTTCAACCACTAAGTGTCATGATTAAACAAAGTAATCTTCCTGATTAACTAGGTTTAAAAAACCTACACACTAGCCAAAACCTATTTCACAACCTTGTAATCCAAAAGTTATTTGTTGCATTGCTTTATCACTAATCTACAGAGCATTTGAAAAGGATTTTTAATAAAGCCATTATATCAGCCTGTATATCCCCCTGGGTGACTAATTAGAAAGTGGCACAAAAAGGTTTTGTTTGTTAATATATCAGTTAGTGTTGATCAGTACCTGTGACAGTCAGAGTTGTTCCAGGTAAACTGCTCCTCCATTCAAAGCTCTGTGTTATGAACTTGAAGTGATACTCAGCTGAGTCGCTCTCTCTCAGGTCAGAGATTCTCAGAGTGGAGCGTCCTCTCTCTGTTTCTACCTGAACACGACCTGCATACTGGGAGTCTTTACTAAGGTCTTCAGGCTGGGAAGGATTCTGCCAACGACGACTACGTTCAGGACTGAACCAGAATGTGGATTCAACTTGATCATGGTAACTGTTGTATGTGCAAGAAATGTCCACTGAAGAGCCTCTGGAGACGCAGATGCTTCTGTCAGTGTACGTCACTCTGTTGCAGGATTCACCTTGGACACCTGAAAAATAAAACATTTTAAACATGGTTTTGCCATCTATTTAAGGCACATATTATTGGACATCCTCATTTCAGCAAGAAAGCTCAACTATGCAGACCTTGTAACTAATTCCGTCTAGGAACTAGACAAACATTTGCTCAGTCATTGCTATTTTTATGTTGTCATACATCTGCCACTCTTCTTTCTCAGAGGGATATTTTTGTAATTGGAATAGATACTATGCAAGCTACTTCCTGGACTCATCTACAACTGAGAGTGAAGTGAGAAACGGGTTGCCAGACTGAACCGCAAAAAAGAATATAAGAACCTATCATTGAATTTCCCAATGACTAAGTGTTGGTTTAAAAGGCTTAGTCACCACATCTATCCAAGGCTTTTGTGATCCCACAAATTTATACAAAAGAACTAAATGCACACAGAAAAATGTAAACTTTTAAATGCAAAATGTCTAAAAGTCTCTCGAGCCATCAGTGGTATGATTTGCCCTCAAACTGTCAGCTATGTTTCAGTCACCAGCTCCTGCTGAAGCAGTCAAGGTACAGTCCAGGTTACAGGCTCCACTGCGCTGCAATATGTCAGAGGAAGACTGGAAGTAAACTCACACACTGAAGGAGAGGGGAAGTCCTCATGTCCTCTTACAGCACAGGAAAAGCTGTCTGCAGAATCAATGTACACTGAATAAGAATCAGATGTTTTTTTCTGAACTTTCTGTCCGTTCTTGTACCAGATGTAGGAAGAATGACCAGGCAGATGACAACGGCTGTGACACTTCAGTTCTGGCCTGGAAGAAAACCATTTTGATCTCACGTGCACCTGCAAATCTGGATCTTTAAGAAAAAAAAAAAAAGATTTTTTTGTGTTTTGGTAACACTTTATAATAACCATCATTAATATATGGTTTATTAATGGTTAATTAATCTTTAGTTAATTGTCATTTACCTGTTAGCAAACAGTCATTTTACTGTTAACAATGAAATTATAATAAAATATTAGTATTGCTGTAAATGAACATTTATTAATGTTTATTGATACACACATTATGTCCCTCATATACTATATTAGGTATTGAGTAATGATTAAAAAATGTGTGGAAACCTTTAAGAAACCGTTCATCAATAGATGGACCAGATGTTTCTAACACGTTAAGGGTTACTAGTTGGTTTGTAAATTGTCTATAAACAGTGTCTGGATGGTTATTATAAAGTTGCAACAGAATTTAATTGTTAACAGTAAAATGACGGTTTGCTAACATGTCAATGAACACTAAAAGATGAATCAACTATCAATAAACCATCTATTAATGATGGTTATTATAAAGTGTTCCCGTTATTTATTTTAAATATTAGGGTCACATGACATTCTTGTACATTACATCAGCTACATGTCCCATTCACTGTGCTGTGTTGATCAGTACCTGTGACAGTCAGAGTTGTTCCAGGTAAACTGCTCCTCCATTCAAAGCTCGGTGTTATGAACTTGAAGTGATACTCAGCTGAGTCTCTCTCTCTCAGGTCAGAGATTCTCAGAGTGGAGCGTCCTCTCTCTGTTTCTACCTGAACACGACCTGCATACTGGGAATCTTTACTAAGGTCTTCAGGCTGGGAAGGATTCTGCCAACGACGACTACGTTCAGGACTGAACCAGAAAGCAGATTTGATAGATTCATAACCGCTATACTTGCAAGAAATGTCCACTGAAGAGCCTTTTAAGGCACAGATTCTTCTGTTAGTGTACAGCACTCTGTGGCAGTGCTGACCATAGACACCTGAAAGTTAAAACATTTTTTTTTTAAATCTATTTTTTCACAGCCGTAACAAAGAAAAGGTTGTATTGTCATTGAGCTACTGACAGCAGAAGTGAGAAAACATGGTGTTAATATAGAAAGGGGAAGTGCGCTCATCCATTTTTAAAACATGTCATTTGACAGTGCCACAGGTTAAATGTACCATAGCGTTCTGTTACTGGAAGACTGGAGTAAACTCACACACTGGAGGAGAGGGGAAATCCTCCCATCCTTTAAGAGCACAGGAAAAGCTGTCCGTCAACTCAAAGGAGATTGTAAAAGAAGCTGTTTCTGCCTCAATTTCTTGTCCCCTCTTGTACCAGATGTAGGAAGGATGATCAGGGAGACGACAAGCGCTGTAACACCTCAGCTCTGCCTTGGTATAACCCTGGTGGACTATTGGTTTCACCTTAACCTGTAGATTGGGATCTGGGAAAAAGGAACAGAAATATAATTTATATTTATACATTAATATGAATCACATTTGACATCATCTATGCATGGGTGCTCATGTTTTCCCCTCGTGAACAACATATGGTGAAGAGAGAATGTGATCTCAAAGATATTTTACAAACAAATTCAGAGTTTTTGATAACGTAACGTGGTCTTGTGAACAGTCAACTGACTGATCGACGGCCCCTTCCCTACTTTAACACCCATCATTGATTTGGCCTTTATTTTGATACAAACTATACACCTGTAAAGTTTCATGGCTGCAACTTGAACGTTGTGACACTATCTCTGACAAAATCTGTATGTACAGTTTATACATTAGCATATACTGTATATAGATTATAGATGATGGAAAGAAGAAAATAAGAAGAAAATACCAGAACACCTACTGAAAAAACTATACTTAACCCCCAAGAGCCTGGCTCTGTCCGAGGTTTCTTCCTAAAAGGGAGTTTTCCTCGCCACTGTCGCAATGTTGCTTGGTCTGGAGGGAACTACTAGAACTGTTGGGTCCTTGCAAATTATAGTGTGGGGTCTAGACCTACTCTATCTGTAAAGTGTCTCGAGATAACTCGTTATGAATTGATACTATAAATAAAATTGAATACTTAAGAGGAATGAAAATAATGTACATTTACAGTATATAAGTATTACAAGTGTAGAATGTGAATGAAGGGAATAACAAACAAAAATGAACAAGAATACTTAGATGAAAATGTTACCTGTGACTGACAAAGTGACTCCAGGTTCACCAGTAACATTTCCATCTGGTATGTTTGTGGTGAACATGAACTTGTACTCGGCTGAGTCCCTCTCTCTCAGGTCTGAGATTGTCAGGGTGCAGCTGTTCTTACCGCAGTGATACTGCACACGGCCTGAATACTCAGAGTCTGCTCTCAGATCCACAGGCTCACGATCACTTACTCGAGTAAACCACACTGTTTTTTCAACTGCGGTATCACGGCCATTTATCCTGGATGGGTATCCGTAGGTGCAGTTTATTTTCACGGTTGAGCCCTTTAAGACACAGATCTCAGTAGGATTGTAAGTCACTCTCCAGTTCTGACCCTGCATTACTGTAACACAGAGCACAGTCACATACATCAAATCAGCGTTTATGTTAACATGCAAGCGAACAAATTCCAAATACCCAAAATGCCACAAAGTATATTTCCCTAAATACTGTACTTGAGGAAATATTTAACCCTCATGTTGTCCTCGGGTCAAATTGATCCGTTTTCCTATATCAATGTTCTGTTTAATTCCCAAAATAACATGATTCCTTCCACACAACGCTCTTTGGCAAGTACACATCTCTACTTTAATTAATTTTGGGGCTTCTCATTCAATTTTATAGCATTGGAAATTGAAAAGTGAAGTGTTTTTGAAATAGTATTGAGTTAAAGTTGACATATTCCATTCTGTGATTATCCATCAACATCCATTCCTTTAATTTTAGTCAATAATTCCTAATTTCTGCTTTTCTAACTCAAACATTAGGTATAATTTCCTTTAAATGAGGTTTATTGACCCTAAATTCCCAACATAACTGTAAAACTAAAGTTAATAAGTTAGGGTTACGTAGTGTTGAAAACGTAAAAAAACATATACATATACATTATAAAAAAGCATCAAGTGTTGAAAAAAGGGACAAAAACTTGAACTAAGAACATCGATAGAAAGAGTCAACAAAAGTGTTGATTTTCAATTTTGACGGGAAGACAACACAAGGGTTAAGGTACTTTTAGTTTACTTTGAGTCCTTTCTTTTCATGCTGCCATTGGAAAATATAGTACTTTTATGGATATGTGCGTTGAATTATTTAAACAAACAATCGGGGAAACAAACGCCTCTTGTCCAAGAGTCTCCTGATAGCTCCAGCCAGCTCACAGCGGGGTCTGTGGAGGAGGACAGGCCAGGCGGACAGCCATCGACCCTGGCAGGCACCCGCCGGCTGTCACGTCAGCTGTGGAGCTTCTGAACTCCGACACAGTTAAACGGCCCATAATTGAGCTTTAGATAAATTAATGTTTTGCATAAAAAAAGTCTCTTAAGTGAATTTAGTAATTGTAATTGTTGTAGCGCTTTGCACACCACCACACTTAACTTTTAGCAGGGTCAAGTCTGTTTTGACCCCAAAACTCCTCCAGTAGCCCCTCAAATAAAAAAAACAGTCCCTTAAGGCACTTAAACATGGAATAATAGGGTCCAGGTTGAAAAATATCAAACCTCTTCAAAGACTTGAAAATTGCATTCATCTTGGAATTTATTTGGAATACTTTTTAATCCCATTTACAATTGCACTGAATAAGTGAACTACATGACCTAGAATGTTATGTTGCTGTACATTACCTGGCACAGACAGAAGGAAGACAACAAAACCGCTCGCTGCTGTTGAACTCATAGCTGCTCCTCTCGTCCTTGTGTAGCTTCACTGGAGGGAAAAAGACAAACATACACAAGATATAGATTAGTCACATTGAAGCATTCTACTTTCAACGTTCCTCTCTGGGTATGAAAGTAAGCTTGAGACAGAAAGCAGATGGTGTTAAAACCCACTAGACTTCCTTCCTCTTCACATTATTAATACACACAGTGGACCAGGTGCCAATGACTTGTTTGGCAGAAAAAGACACCAGTTTTGTGAGCTGCTGCGACCAAACCGGTATCATCCACTCCACCTCTTCAACACTAACATTATTTCTTATGTCTTCCTTTTTTAATGCACAAGCCAGTATCTTAAACTATGTTTTAGCAATCTTCTCAACAGTGCACAGTTCAACTTAAGTTCCTAGAGCGACAACGGAAAGTTTGCAACATCACTTTACATCAACCTTTAACTGTGGACATGAGCTGAGAACATTTCACTCTTTTATTGAAACAAAACACTACAGAACATGAAAAATGTAAACAAATGCAACACAGAACAAAATAACTAGGCCATAAAATAAGCATAATGGTATAATGAGCTGTGATGTAATAGAATAAACTAAATAACTAAAAACCAACAACCCAATTTTGATAATAAAACTGGTTAAAAAAAAAAAGCATAGCAGAAAAATAATGTGGTGAAAAAGACTGCATACACACAGAAATGTCAGGCTCAGTTAAGACTTCACTAACATCTAGTGGCAGCAGTATATAAAAAATAAAATAAAATAAATTAATAATTGTCTCATGCTTTTCTTTTAAGATTATGGTTGGGCATTTGCACCCGTAATGGATAGGTCAGCTAGATATGAAAGGGGGGGGGAAGACATGCAAGAAATTGTCACAGGTGAGCTAACTGAATGCTTTATTTTGAATGGTGTAAAATAATTAAAACAACAAACGTGTAATGTTGGAAATAAGTGTTCACACTAACATGTTATCCTTTGGATTATGTTGTCTGTTAATTCCAAAATAAAATCAAAAAAATGAATATTAAACATGTCCAGAAAAAGGAAAATAAAAAAACAAAAGCTTATTTAATCCTATCCCCTTTTACACATACACGTTTATCATAAGGTATTTATATCATATTTCACACAATGTCCTACATATGTTTATGTACAGACAACAAAGAAAATAAATTGCATCTATGTACAGTATTTACAGTATATTGCCAGAGTTAAAATCAGGGGATAACTCTGATAATCATGAATGTCAGAGAAAGTGTATGGCAATCCACTGAGTAAGTGTCTTGTCCTGATGTTTATGTGTTGAGGACCACAATGGAAATAAGTCCTGGACTTCCTATTTTTATCCTCGATTGTATTTGATCTCTTTTGATGTGTAAGGCATTCTTGATACAATTCAATAAATCAAATCAAAATTGTTAAGCCATTATAGTCTGGAACAAAGTGGAGGCTGCTAGCATGACATGGCTGCTAGCAAATATTACCTAAAAAATGTAAAAGAATAAGGAAATACTAGAGTTTCCTGTTAAGTTCAACAGTTTTGACAACTGTACTGTAGCATGCAGCTGGATCCTCCCCCGTTTCCTGACCTCTGGTTCTGAGAGGGAAAAAAAATAAAATGGGTGATATAGTATAATCTAATACAAATACAACAACTGTGTGGGTTAAAATGTACACAAATGCAACAACCTATCAACAACACCTACCTACTAAATGCATATCATTCTGAGATTTTAGCAAGAAGAGCTGCTCACCTCGGCGGAGTCCTGGCACTGTTAAATTTGACAGCAGCATACTCCACTTTGTCTTCTACTTCTTCTTCCTCGTTGTGTTTGCGGAGTCCAGCTGGTCTGATGTTGCAGTATACAGGGTCTGTCTGGTTCTGGGAGAAGTGGATACTGGCGTAGTGAAGTTCATCCCGCGCCTCTGACTGATTGGGTAGACAGCGCAAAGACAGATTTACACGTACAATTATAGAAGATATAATAGTTAATATAATCGATTATAGCTAGTAAGTTGTAGTACATCTTCATCAATTAATCCATCCATTGTCCACAACTTATCCTTGTCTGAGTCATAGTGGCAGCACGCTAAGCAAGATAGTTGAGTCTTTCTCCTCGTGCTAGATCTTAAAGTGCTAATATTATGCTTTGGAGCCAGATGTGGTCTGTAACCCCACCAGCGTCTGCTGCTGAAGGTCTCAAACAGTTGATATATAAGCTTATAAACATTTCTGTATACGGTGAAACATCAAGGAGGCATGTTAACCACAGACCATGGGCACAGACTTTGAGAGGTTGAACCTTGCTTGCCAAGGATGTTTCACCACTCGAGCAACCAGCAGAACAACATGATCTGCAAAAGAGACCCGAGGTACCAAGGCCTGCTGACTATGTGCTTGACTTGCAGTAGAGAATGCAAGAATGTACTGACGCAACACCTCCCAACATCTTAGGCCACGGTCATTTGTTGTTTTTGATTGGTTGCCAAGATTCAAGAAGGATTCATTTGTGTGAAGAAGGGTAGCTTAAAAACCACATGGAGTCACTTTATACTACTACTGAATGACTTAGGAACCAGAGCTTCACAAGAAGTTACACTGAGTTGTTCTGCTTGCTCACCTGTTCCCTGTCGTCTGATCCATCTCCAGGCTTGGCTAATTGCTTGGAGGTTCTCTTTTTTCTGGTGAGGAGAATTAATCAAAAGGAATTTATAATTTAGTTGCAAAAATGACTAAACAAAATAGATTTTTAGCTATTTCCTTTACACTGCTTTCATGAAAAACAATCAAAATCTACTCACCTTATCAGTAGGAAGACAAAGAGACACGCGACAATGAAGATAACAGCAGAGATTGTTCCAATGACTGATTTCCATGTTCCTGGGAAAACAGTGATAAAAAGGTACCAGGAGGTGACATTAAATGAGTTTCATTTAAATGTGGCAGAGCAAAGCTCAGGAACTCTGATCTGCATTCCACCTGGCCCATATGAATGAAAATGTGTGCTAGTTAATGTGCATGCTCTCATTGATAGAGAATTCATTTTTATTAAGTCTTTTATTCATCTTATTTCCTTTTAGTAATGTTATTTCCTTTTATTAATGTCTTACAATAGTTTAACCTTTTTGCTTGTAGTAATGTCTTACAATAGTTAGTTTAACCTTTATGCTCTTTATATGCACATTTAACAAACAGCTTTTCTATGCTTATCATACGCACGTTAAAGAGTTATGTTTCTCTAAGTGCAGAAACAGTAAATGTCTGCAGCAAATCACGGGTTGCAGATATCTTTAGGACCGAGGTCATACGCTTGCACTTTGTCCCGTTTTCCTCATGGATAGCCATCACAAAGCATTCCTCATGTATCAACAACTGTGAATCTGTGTGTGTGTTTTGAATAAATAACGACTCTCTGCAGAAATACAGTTGAAGTTCCCTGAGAGCAATGCTGGAGAAAGGTTGCTCACGTGCGTTCTTCCCTCTTGCAATTGTCTATTAACTGCTAACTACCGTCTGAGTCTCGTTTTCTTGCTTGACCGTCTTTGATTTAATAAGTTAAAGTGTCCTGAACCTGACACTCATAGTAGGCCTGCACGATTGGCGGAAAAATGTGAATCACAATTTAGCTTAGAATTGATATCACAATTCTCTGCCACAATTTGCCTAGGTTAATTGCAGAAATCTGGGAACACACAAGGACATCACTCCTGACAGGGCAACATCAGTCAGACAACGGGGCAACGATGTAAGCGTTCAAATACCGCAAGTACGGTGGGTCAGAGTGAAACCAGGAAGTCCGTCTGATGAGTAATTATTGTGGTGTCAGCTTCTGTTTTCTCTGGTGGTTCGGTTAAACCCTGCCTCTCGATTCTTGCCCCAGCTGACGTCTTTTTAATAATGACCTGTTCTGATATTCAAGCTATCAATTTTTAATGATTTCAGTCTTTTCAGATTTAGTCATCAGCTGCCAATAGACAACACAGTCATTCAACTCACAGATCACTTAATTACAATCTGACATCAACATGTGTAGGTGTAAAAAATAAACTTACCTGCTACAGTCAGATGTAAGGTGGAGGTCTGACGTCCTCTTCTGTTCTGGGCTTCACAGGAATAATTCCCACTGTGTTCAGCTCTGAAGTCAGTGATGGTGAAGATCTGTCCTGATGCTTTTGGTGAGTCTTCATTCTCCTTGTACCAGGTGTAGTTAGCTGCTGGGTTAGCATCACTGCTACAGGTCAGAGTCACTGAACTGCCCTCCACTATCTCAGCAGAGGGACTCACTGACACAGAGGGAAGCTTTGGACCATCTGGTAAGCAAGTAAACAATATGTATGGAGACATATTCCATAAATGCATAATTAGATAAGACTTTGCATTATTAAAAAAGTGACTTACACTGGACATCTATAGATATAGATGAGGAGTTTATCAGTCCATATGGATTCTCAGACTTGCAGTAGTAGTTCCCACTGTCCTTAAAGCTAATGGATGTGAAATAGTAATTTCCTTTTGGTCCATGAAGCAGTGTTTGGTTCTCCTTGTACCAGGTGTAGTTAGCTGCTGGGTTAGCATCACTGCTACAGGTCAGATTCACTGAACTGCCCTCCACTATCTCAGCAGAGGGACTCACTGACACAGAGGGAAGCTTTGGACCATCTGTATACGAACATAGATTATAAATTGATCAACAGCATCTTTCTTTAGAAATTGTTGCCTCATAAAAACCCACTCCTTTGAACCCCAAAGCACAGCTTGTAACGCAGGCTTCTTGTTAAAAATGTCTTCCTAAACTATACTTCATGTGTAATCAGTAGTGTGTACCTTTAACAAAGAGCAAAGCATGTGACAGATGTATTATACTCACATTTGACATTAATAGAAATGTTTGCTGATGTCCTCCCCAGCATGTTCTTAGCTGCACAGTAATACTGTCCAGAGTCAGAGGACCGGATGGAGCTGAAGACGAGCTGTGGTCCTTCACTGAGGCCATTCTTCTTGTACCAGGTGTAGTTAGCTGCTGGGTTAGCATCACTGCTACAGGTCAGAGTCACTGAACTGCCCTCCACTATCTCAGCAGAGGGACTCACTGACACAGAGGGACGCTTTGGACCATCTGGAAAATAAGAATGCCTACATGTTATTTGGTAGTAATTAATATTATTCAAGATAAGCATTCATTAAGGAAGAAATTAAGGAAAGTAAAAAGGAATATTTTCTTAATTTTTATGTGCTTAAACTAAACTGGTCATGATTTATAACACTCCGCATTATGTGTACTTTACACCATAAAACTCTTTATAGCAGTAAGGTAAAATATTAAATTGTTCCTTTTATAGTTTTCTTGTAATAACTTTTTTCTGTTTTTAATCTGGGTAAAATGTTCCCCCATTAATTTGTGTGGTGTGAGTGCTTTAAAATGAAAACAAAAAGGTTTGGGAAGTGAATTAAGCTTAATGACTGACATCACAATTTGGTCACAATAAATGTTTATTAAAAGGAACTGAAATGTGGGAGCGGTAAAAGCTGAATAGGACTTGTTCTTGACTATTTAGGTAAAATAGTCTAAATTATAGTGAAAGAAAGTAAACTCACACACTGGAGGAGAGGGGAACATCTCGTATCCTGATACAGCACAAGAATAGTTGTCCGCAGGATTAAATACGTTTAGATGAAAATAAGATGTTATAAGATTGCGTTTTTTATCTTTAACTTCCTTTCCGTTCTTGTACCAGATGTAGTTATATTGATCAGGCAGCGGACACTTGTTATGACATGTGAGTTCTGTCCAGGTAGGCTGTTGGTAGGATCCGACTGTTGATGTCCTCACATGTACCTGGAGCTGTGGATCTGGGATTAACCAACAGAAATGTTATTTTAGAATTAAGTGTCAACATATGCCTCAACAAGGTTTATTTTATATTAAACCTTTAAAGCAAACTGACTTTCAGTGAAAATGCTACCTGCTACTGACAAGGTGACTCCAGGTGAACCAGTATATCTTCCACCTTCCTGGTTTGTTGTGAACATGAACTTGTACTCAGCTGAGTCTCTCTCTCTCAGGACTGAGATTTTTAGAGTGCAGTTGTTGTTTTTACAGGCATACTGCACACGACCTGAATACTTCAGGTCCGTTGTCAGATCCACATAAACACCATTAGTCTCTTTTGTAAACCAGAATCTTTCCCTAACAGTGGCGGATGGGTATCTGTAGCTGCAGTGCATTTCCACTGTTGCTCCGTTTAAGGCACACATCTTAGTAGAGGTGTAAGTCACTCCCCAGCCTCTTTCACCCTGCATCGCTGTAATACAGAGCACATCAGAAACTACAATCACATTCATAACATCTGAGGACAGAATTGAATGCTTTGTGGAAGTACTTCAGTATGTAAACCTGCTGGAGAACTGGATCTCCTCCTCAGAGTGAGACTTTTCAAAATGTGTTAAACTTAAGTTTTTTTATGAAGCAGACTACACAAAAAATACAAGCAATGTGATGTCACCCAAGTACAGTAGTTTTGGTACAGTACACAAGCTAAAAGGCTCCACCAGGTGGTGGTCTACTGATGAAAGACCAAGTAAACTCACACACTGAGGGAGAGCGTGTGTTCTCATGTCCTCTTAGAGCACAGGAGTAGCTGTCTGCAGAATCAATGTAGGCTGAATAAGAATCAGTTTGTCCCCAAATGTTCTGTCCATTCTTGTACCAGACGTAGGAAGGACGATCAGGTAGATGACAGTTGCTCTGACACTTCAGCGTTGCCCAGTAAGACGACGTGTAGAATTGAATAACCTGCACCTGCAGACCTGAATATGTTAACAAATCTTCATTTTAGGCTGAACTGTCAACAGACACACATACACAGATTTAACTAACATTCATAAGCTGTTGAACACTTGAAAGTAAATTATTAAATATTCAGATGAAACATAACCTGTGACAGACAGAGTGACTCCAGGTGAACCAGTATATCTTCCACCATCTTGGTTTGTTGTGAACCTGAACTTGTACTCAGCTGAGTCGCTCTCTCTCAGCTCTGAGATTCTCAGAGTGCAGACGTTGGGTTTACAGTCATACTGCACACGACTTGAATACTCTGGATCCGTTGTCAGATCCACGTGAACACCATTACTCTCTTTTGTAAACCAGAACCTTTCCTCAACTCTATCACCAGTGGTGGTTGGGTATGTGTAGCTGCAGCGTATTTCCACTGTTGATCCTTTGGAAGCACAGATCTGAGTAGAGGAGTAAGTCACCTTCCAGCCATTCTGACTCTGTATCACTGTAAGAAGAAGAAAACAAAATCTAATTCATAACATCAGAGAACAGATTCATTTTTAATGCATATTTTTTGCCAGAACTGAGCTGAACTACTTTCCAAAACTCCTTCCAGTGGTGTCAAACCATTTGCCATGGAGAACCAACAGGCTGCAGGCGTTTCCTTTTATTAGTTTTAAATGCAACAGGCAATTTGTTGCATTTTTAGCAGAATACTAAAAGCAGCAGAAATGCAGAACAGAGTCCACTTTAATTTCTGTTTATTATTTGCAAGTAACATTATCATGATATTCAAAAACATAATATCATATTTTTCTCATATAGTGCAGCCCTAATTCGCATCTTATTTTTACATTACTGTGATTAGGGGTGCACAATATATGTTTTTTTCATCATCATCACAATATGTTATATCATTATTTTAATATATAATATTAATGTTTAATATGTTTGTTTATGTATGCACCATTCACCAAAACAAATTCCACATAAGTGGTCTTATTGGGGCAATAAAAACCTTTCTGATTGTGATATTAATTGGAACAATCTATACAGCACTAAAGGGAAGGGACATACTGCAAACGACACTCAGATTTTTTGTGTTACCTAAAAGAAAATAAGAGTAGAAAACTGCACTGTAAAATGTAACTGTCCTATTTTTTAGTGGTGCCTTTATTTTTAAAAGATTTTAGGGCTTTCCACCTTTAATGTTTGACAGGACAGCTAGGTGAGAAAGGGAAGAGAGAGGGGGAAGACATGCAAAAAAAAATCATCACAAGTTGGATTCAAACCCTTGACCTCTGTGTCAAGGCATAAACCTCTCAGTAAATGTGCACCTGCTCTACCACTGAACCAACCCAGCAGTGTTGCATTTATATTCAAATAAATGATCAATTTATTCAGTAAAAGAATGTTGGAAATTATTTTCTCTAATTAGTTTTGTACGTATTTGAGCAAAATACTGAAAGCAGCTGAAAGGCAGAACTGAGTTCTCTTTACAGTTTATCTATTGCAAGTGATATGGTTATTGCATTTTGTCCATTTTCCTCATATCGTGCATCCCTAATTGTTTTTTACTTTTATATTATGCACTCTTCCTACTTTGTATTGCAACTGCTGCAGATCATTTTCACACAGGATAAAATAAAGTTTTATCTTATCTTACTAAAACCTTGACAGACAAATGTTCCATCGCAATTAGAAAATAATTTGCTGTATTTTTAAAGGAAATCGCCCTATAAGGTTGGACTTTCTCTGCCAGGAAGACAAAAGTATATCAGTAAAAAGTATAAAAATAAAAATTCATGCTAAAACAAAAATATTAAAACCAAAGTCAAGATTATGGACTGTATATGTAAAAGGTCTTATGTTATAAATCCAAATTGTGATTTAGTACTAGCACTGTGTTGCCTTGCAGTCATAGTTGGGGCTTACCATGGCGCATTTTACATAATGTAAATACACAGGCTGCCTCTTCATGGAGTCTCCCTTTTCTTGTCACACATGGGATTCCATACCTTAAGGATTATATATTTTCCACACAGGGCTACCTCATGTGAGCAGCTGGAAAACCGTTTCAGTAAAATAAAAAAATAAAAATAGAAATCACATTTAGCCTAATAAAAAAAAAGCCCGACATTAAGTAAATGACAGAATGGCGTGTGAGACTCTCAGGAAGTGCAGGGGAGCCATGTATATTTACTTAACAAAGTTAGGAGTTATATAATGAAGACGACATACCGTAATTGTATCCATATTTCAACAGTCTCATTAGCTTCCTTCGAGGTACATTACGAAGCTAAGCTAACCTACGCAGACTCCATTGTTGAGACCAT
The DNA here is from genome assembly GCA_013375575.1 of Percina caprodes. NCBI lineage: Eukaryota > Metazoa > Chordata > Actinopteri > Perciformes > Percidae > Percina > Percina caprodes. Next base: position 1,100,615 of record JABXJD010000050.1, on the reverse strand, counting down.
AGAGTGGTTGACACGCGAGAGCACCACGCGGGCTTGCCAGGTGTGGTTAATTAAGGAAACAAGATGGCGAAGCAGAATTGCTCGCGCTGCTTTGCATCAGTTTCCAGTCAAAAGACCCCCCCACCCCGCATCCTCCCCACAATGTTGCTGTATTGTGTTAAAGCAGAGGTGAGTATTTTATTTATTTATTTTTATATATTTTCTCTTCAATAAAAGTAGCAAAAGGCTACTACAGGGTAAATATACTCTATTACAATTAAAAGGCATAGCCTACATTCAAAACTTTACTTCAAAGTACAAAAGTAGCATCAAAATAAAGTAGGCTAGCAAAGAAAAATTGTGAATTATGCAGAATGTCTCATTTTAGAACAATGAATAATATTGAAGTTCTTCAGGGAAAAATTAATGTACATAACTTTAATTTTAAGGCTGGTAAGGGGGGGAGGTGGATTTGAATAACTGAATATTCTGCTGGTGGCTTAACCTATAAATATATATTATAATGTAGCCTATTAGTTGTTAAAAAAAATGTCATGAGTGGAGTAAAATTTGCTCCAAAATATAATGGAGTAGACGTATGAAGTAGCATAAACTAGAAATGCTCGAGTAAAATACAAGTACCTAGAAACTGTACTCATGTACAGTAATGAGAAAATGTACATATCTATACATTTCACCACTATCTTTACTGTACACAACAACACTTTACGGTGTTACCAAAATATTAAGTGAAAAATTTGAAAATTGATAAAATACTGAGCTGTGCTGTACTTTGGCTAGCAAGCTGGAAGATATACTCAGTGCACTTAAAATGTCCAGAGTTTTAAGTTTAAACACTGAATCATTTTACAGGTCAGATCTATGAACATGGTGACCTGAGAATGAGTGAATTTAAATGGTGACTTTGTGTAAAAATCCTACAACATAGTAATTAAAAAACACAGTACCTGGTGCAGTGAGGAGCAGGACGACCAATCCACTCACTGCTGCAGTTAAACTCAAAGCTGCTCCTCTCATCCCTCTGGGTGTAAGTTCAGAAGCAATAAAACATGCCTGCAGGTAAATAACGTATGTATGTAGCAAATCAGTCACATTAGAAACTTCACATGAAAGAAAGCTGTCTTGATAAGACAATGTGGTCTAAGAGCAGAAGACAGAAGTCAAGTTGTTTTAAATACACCCAACTTCCTTCCTCTTTACATCATTTACATACATGAGCCAGAAAAGTTAAGTGGAAAAAACTAAGAAGTAACTTGTTTTTGCAAACTATGAACTTCGTAATACAATCTATTTAAGGAAGCTCATAAACTAGTTTTGCTGCAAATAAGAAAACAACACATGAAAGACCATTTCAAGAGAGACCTTGAGGGTTTATCCACAACTTACAGCAGTACAGAGACAGACTAATAAGGGAAGTACCGTATTCAAATACTAGCATGAGCAGCGACTTGTCTGCACTAAAAAAGACAATTGTGCAAGACAATAAAGAAAAAAGAAAAACGTAAGCAGGACTGCCGCTGTGGTGAAGCATTTGTCATCTGTGGTCTCTCATTCACTCCTTTACTTAACTTCCAACACCACCACTGTACAACACAGAGCAACCTCAGCCCTACAGTACCTCCCTATTACAGTCACCTACTGCCACTTCCGGTGGCGCCGCACTGCAGGCGACACAGGCACGAGAGAACGGGCGTCTGTGGTAGTCTAAGTTTGACAAATATTTAAGTTTGTCAAGTCTGTCAAAAGTCTATGTCAAGGGTGCTGAAGTTCTTCGAATGCTGGTGGTCTCCTTGGTGAGAAAGACAAGAACAAGGAAGAGAATTTCCCTATGGGAAAAAGAATTGCCGGAGCCACAGTTATGAATCCTACTACAACCACGCCAACACCCACCCTTCAGTAGCAGCTCGATTGGTTGGGGTTAGGCTATTTTTGTTTTTATTATTAGAAATACATTTTTAAAGATTATTTTTGGAGGCTTTTTTTCCTTTATTAAAGTGACAGTGGATAGACATGAAAGCGGGGGGGCGAACCCGGGCCGCTGCAGGACTTAGCCAACATGGGGTGGTACGCTCTTACTGGGTGAGCTACAGGCTGCCCCATTATTAAAAATACATTTACAAACATTCATTTGCAACTATAAAAAATAGCAAGTAATAAAGTGATAATTACAGTATAAACAAATAGGGTTTGCAATTTTTCAGGGACTAGGACTTGACGCCTGGCCAATAGTAGTAAAGTGAATGCTTTTGAAGGGCGGGTCTTGCCGTGGCTATAGTAGGATTCGTAAATGCGCTCACCGGAGAGTGGCTGCTTCTAATTACATCCACGTTTTGCACATGCTTGCAATACGATGGCACCACACTTACCAAAGGCAATGAACAGACGTTGCAGGTTTATGGCTGGGACTGGCTGCTGTCCTTGAGGAAAGCTGGTCCAGAACCAGGCGTGTTAGATCATATAGGAGAGTGCTCCAAGCAGCAAGCAGCCACGGAAACAAGGGAGAAGGGGCGGCTTTAACAATGTTCACTCCCTGAGGAATAAGATGGAGGAATTTCTTGGTTAGTTTCCTCTCTGTTCACTCTGAGGTCAGGTTGATGCTGAGTGTGAAAACCAACAAGAAATGCAGAACACTGAAGTCAGAGCGTACAGAAGGAAGTAGCAGGAAGTAGTTGGGCTCAGATGTGTGATCAATAAAGAGAAGTTGAGACGGTATGTGATGCCTTTACTGACCAGTATTCCTTTAAAGAAAACTGTTGTTTCTACAACCAGGGTCGTCTTTAGAGAGTGAGGAGGGAACAGTTGTGAATAAAAGCCACAATATTCTCTGTTTACAGCATGTAAAAGTGCTTAGCACACAGTTACTTCATGCAAAGGACAACATTAAAAGATACTGTCCAATTAACACAACAACAAACAAAACTGATACCATTTGCCGAGTTTCCACAATTGTAAACAAAAGTAATATTTGTAGTGTTTCTGGAAGTTTGCCTTTCACTCTCTTTTAAAGAATGAATGTAACTGTAGATATACAGTACCTGACACAGAGAGAAGGAAGACAACAAATCCACTCGCTGCTGCAGTTAAACTCATAGCTGCTCCTCTCGTCTCTCTGTGTGAGACAATAAAACATGTCCGCAGATAAAATAATGTACACAGGAGGTATACAGCATCAATAAATAATCAATAATCTGTTTCTACTTACAATGAAGACGGACGTCGTCTTTAAAGATGCCTCTCCTCTGCTGTCAGTGAGCAGACAACAGATATGAGGCTATTAAAGACTACATTTCCTTCCTCTTTTGATCATTAATATGCAGGGAGATCCATACACCAAGAAGACAGGATGTGACACAGTCTGCAGGCAGGGTTCAACATCAGCAACAAGCAGCAGCACAATACTGGTAAAATATGCAAGTAGCGGTTGATTAGCTTCATTCATCAGCCAAAAAAAATATAAATCAATGATCTATTGAGTGGCTGAAGACATCTTTACCATTCACTATCCATTTGGCTGAATGACAAAAAAGTTCATTTTGAAGCCTGTCTGCAGGTGAACAGGAATGTATTTGACATGTGAACCATGAGGCAGTTTTACTGAACAGGAGGAAGAGCAGAGTATTAATTACAAGAGGGGATGGAAATATCTATACATTATTTTCTTGGTATGTCTCTTCTCTGTTCTCTCTGCGGTCAGGTTGCTTCTATTTGCAGAGCAATGCAGAACACTGAGGTTTGAGAAACTCGCATGCATGTAAGTGTTAACCAAAGATGAACATGTAACACACAAACAGTCAAACTGGTAGTTTATGTACAGACACACAATAGTGATATAGCTACTTGTAGCCAAATCTGCTGCATGCATGTAAAGCCGTGTTGTGACAGTTTGTCTTTTATCCCTATTATGGTTTGTTTTTAAATGGTCAAGGGGTGCCAGCCAGTCTCTCTCCTGACACCGAAGATAGTCTTAGTCCAGTTAAAGGTGTATATTTGTTGTATTTTGTATGTAGGATAAAGATCAAAACCACAAGCGTGAACATATAAAAATGTAGGGGAGACCAGGGATGGTTGTAACACCTTGAATTCCTCCAATCAGAAACAACCTAGAGTGATGACACTGACTGTGCTCATGCTCAGCTCGTTTCCCTCCATTATCCCAAAAAGGTTGCTACATTTGAAACTTCCTGAAGGAGTTAACAAAAGGTTGTTTTTGAGGTAAAAAAATTACTTTTCTTTGTGATTAACTTTTTTGGATGCCGTTATAAGATCAAATGTCTATGAATTCAAACAAGTATTATTAGAATCACTGTTTTGTAAGCTAAAAATAGAAATGGCTAACAAGTGTCAAACTAGCATTTAAGCTAGCTGACATGAGATGAAAACATGGCTGGTGATACTGGGACGGTTGTAACGGTGCGTTACAACCGTCCCAGTATCACCAGCAAATGGATCGGCACAGCAAATGGATCTGGGTGGATGCAAGGGGAGGACTTTTTGGGTTTCCTCAAGCACTTCCAGACTCATACCAAGTCCTCACTGGAGTCAAAAGTGCTGCTAATTCTGGACAACCGTACCTCCCACCTTTCTGTAGAGGGGATTCATTTTTGCAGGAGCCATGGCATTGTCCTCCTCTCATTCCCCCCACACTGTTCCCATAAGCTGCAGCCCTTGGATCGCAGTGTATATGGGCCACTGAAGAGGCTGGTATACAACTGCTGTGACACCTGGATGAAAGCGCATCCAGGTCCAGGAGCCACAATGACCATTTATGATCTGCCAGGCATTGTGAAGAGTTTCCTTCCCCGTGCTGCATCACCGGCAAATATTCCGGCAGGGTTTTTATGCACTGGAATTTGGCCTTTTAACAGGAATATTTTCAGTGACAGTGACTTTGCACCATCCTTAGTCACAGACCGCCCACTGCCAGCAGTGACACCAGAGGTTCCATCTTTATCTACAACTCCACTACCCTGTCACATGTGTGGTGTCCAAGCCATCATCCTCTGCTATGGATACAACTTTGTCACCCGTGTCCATCCGTCCACACTTAAAAGCTGGCCCAAGAAAGCAGATGACCAAGGGCAGGAAAAGAAGGGAAACCGCTGTCCTTACAGATACTCCTGTAATAAAACAACTGGAGGCTGAAGAAAGCAGGTCTGCAGCTAAAAGAAAAATGAATTTCGGCAACAAAAAATCCAAACCGAAGAAGCAGAAAATTCCAGACTCGTCCGATGATGAAAGTGAATTCTGCATTGTGTGCTTGGAGAGCTTCTCCAAGTCAAGGGAGGTCTGGCTCCAGTGCTGGTCCTGTAAAGGCTGGGCACACAAGGACTGCACAGATAGAAGGGATTTCTACACTTGCCACAACTGTGACTCCGACTAGGCCTACCGAGCCCCCAACCCCCTCTCTCTCTGTTGTTGAGAATGTTTGAGTTCATGTTAAAACGTTTTTTTAGCTGTTCTACCCATGAGATCATTTTATTGCATTATAATTGACTGACTCTTTTTTTTGTTTGTCATGTAGTATGAAAAAAGGTAATCATTTCTTAAAAAGTCCCAATAACATGACTGATACATGATATTTTCCATGTTGAGTATATGATTGATTCATTATGTATATTTTAGACATGTGTTACAACTGTCCCTGTCCACTGGGACAGTTGTAACAGTGGAGAGACTGTATTAAAATCCATTTTGTAACATGTACATATTTCATAAAACCAATCAAATAAATGGTTTCAGCAGTTGATAGATTGAGGTTTATAATATAACAAATTGGTTATTCCAGTGTAAATGTTTTTTGGAGGTGTTGCTAAAAATTGCAAAAAGTGTAACAACTGTCCCTGGTCTCCCCTACACCCTAAACAAAAGAAAAGATAAACCCAACAAAACACCACACAATTCAAGATTTCAATCAAATGTTCATATATTTAAACAGAAGAAATTAAGCAAAACACTCAGAAAAGTCCCACAGAATGATTGTATTGTCCAATAATACCAAAAATAAGAAAGTCCACAAAAATCCAACTAAAGACTCCACCTCTTTTCTTATAGGCTAGTTTAGTTCGTTTGTGGAGTAAAACATAAAGATAAATCATTTGGTCTCAAGGCATCTTTTAATCCACTCACAGACTTCTAGTCTAATCAGTCAGTCAAGTAGTCTAGTCAGTCAGTCCGGAATCCGGTCCGGGGTGTAGCGGGACTAATGGTGGACGTCCGGTGGCAGTGAACAGCTGAGAGGTGAAGCGGTTGAAGTGGAGTGATCCGGAGTTTTCAGGTAGACTGATGGGTCAGAGCGAGGGTTAACGGAGCCGTCAGCAGCGATGTAGACAAACGTGGTATGTTAAGGGTTAAAACGACCTTTACTTTCACTGCTGCGCAGCTGAGCTGTAGCTCCGCCGACTCTGCGTACTGCTTCCTCTCCGTCTCGGTGGTCCACGCAATCCTCATACAAGGAAAACTGGGAAATAATCAGAAAATCAGTGTTGAAGGGGCGGTTCCCCCCTTTCCCCCGGTTTGTGTGACTGGTTTGTTCGCTAAGTCGCCTGTGTGTATGTGTGCTGATCAGAGGTTAGAAAGGTGGGGGGATCGAGGAATTAGGATCTGGTTTTTAGATCTAGTCTGCTCGTTTTTAATCTTTCATAATCAGTCTTTTTGTGGGAGTTCTTAAATGCATTTATAAGATTAAAGGTTAACCTTAAGATGGTTTGTAGCAGCAAAGGTTGGAAATGGTTTTAAATTCCCTCCAGTGGCTTTTTTTTTTAGATTTTGTTGAAAAACTGTGTTCCCTTTCTAGCCTCTGATTAGCACACTACACATAGGTGTGCAGGTGACATAGCAAACAAACCATTCATACAAACCTTCCACACACAGAGACACACACACACACCAAAATTGGCTACAACTCAGTATGTTTAATGACTTTGTCTTGTTTAGGTGGATCTGTTGGATACACTGTGTGCAGAGATGTCCTACTTATAAAATGGGATGAAACACAGGACACTAGGAGGACACTCTGAGAGGGCAGACCTCTGCCAAAGAACTTTATTTATCCGTTAGGAACTTCATAGGAACATCCCCAGCAATGGGGTCAACCCCGCCCCTTCTCTTAGCTTAAAGTTCTCGTTTCTTACTAAAAAATGCTCAGCAGATTTCTGAAGAAACTCTAAGATGAAGACGTCTAGTATCATGTAGGAGGATTTAGATTGTTGTCTACTCTGCAAAACAAATCTGTTTAATCAGAGCAGAAAACAAATAGGATGTCAAAGGCTTAGAAGCACAAAAAGACTACACCCCCCCATCGAATGAGCCATTTAAGAGGTTGTACTGGACAAACACTGACTCATCAGGCCAAAGAACATAAGAGGGCAAAACTAAATGTTATTTTTTATTAAGGCAAGACAAAAAGCAATATAGTACAAGTATAAAAGTATACATACAGTAAATGGTTTTGAAAGTACAACAATTTGTTAATGTAATAAGAAACCAATATAGATCGTAACGAGCAGGTGAGACAGAGGAAATCATTCACAAAATAAGTACAATACTCATAATTGATATTTGGCTCACAATGAGTCTAGTTGTGGTGGAACTGGTTAAAAAACGAGATAAGAAGTACATGGTAAAGATATAGAATATTGTTTGTACAGAAATCCACTTGACATGAAAATAGAAATGGTCTGTTATCAGTAAAATAGTAAAATAGAACTCTTTACTTATATCTAGTAGCAACAGCTGTAAACTACACATGAAAGACATGTTCCCTACAACAGCAACGCAGCAAAATAAGAAGTTATAAGTTGTAACAGTCATTTAGAATATACTTCTCAGGGGAAATGTGTCCCCCGGTAGAAATCTTCCAGCCCTTCCAGGTCACAGTTCAAACTTTGAGGTCTCTCTGTGATCCCATCATGCACCCTGGTTTAAAATAAATAGGAAGTTGGTGTCTTTACATTTAAAAGACTTTGATAAAAACACACCGATGATTACAAAAAGATGTGAAGCCACTGACAACTCAGTTGAGTTTGAAGAGTCATTGTTAAAGATTGAACACTTCTACCCAAGTCTTCTCTTCATGATTGACCTCTGCTGTCATTTGGTGATGTAATTTGCTAATTTGCATGTCAGCAAATGGTTAAAGGCCTAATGATTAATACACCAATCAGTTCATCATAACATCAAAAGGTATTATTCCAGCCAGCAACCTTTGCTGCATGTTATAACTTTCTCCTCACATTTTCTGACTTTTTCTCTACCGTCAACATCAAAGATTTAAACCCAGTCTCACGGCAGTTTGTGAAATGGTCACATTATTTAATCTATTCATCCGTGTACACGGACACGTTTGTCGTTTTTTCTGTGGGTGATCACAAATTTTAATCTAATGTATTTGAATGGGAAGCATGTTTTGGGATCACAGCACGACTACGGTAGCAAATAGTATGAAAAGCCGAAAAATCCACTCAGGGAGCTTGGTTGGGGCGGTGAATGGGTCAAACAACACAGGTCTTTCACCCCGGAGACCGGGACTCGTCTCCTGCGTGTGACGTGTCATTTCCCCGTTGTTCTTTTCCTAAACCCAACGTCCGCTTGTTGCTGCGTGTCCCAATGTTGTTGCGTGTAACCCCATATACCCCGGATCGTGTCCCGGCGTGAGAGGTGTCCTTTACCCGTTCTTCTTTTCCTAAACCCAACCTCCGTATAGATTCTTCCCATTATGTGCTGAGCCCCACGAAAAAGGAGAAATTGAAATACATGAGATGAAATTTCATGCTCACCACCACGAAAAAAACTACATAAACGTGTCGTGTACACAAAACAATAGATTAAAAATAACGTGACCATTTCAGGAACTGCAATGAGACCCTGTTGAATACATCCATAAAAAATACATTTAAAAGAAATACGAAAACATTGCCATTGTTGGCTTGACCGTGCTTTCCAACTAAAATAACTTCCAGTGTCTGCAGGTGGGAAGCCAGCTGGGGATCACATCCCTTGTTGCAGTAACATATGTTTTACCGTCTGCACGGGGACGTTTGGGAGGAAGACCAGTTAGAGACTCATTCAAACTACATATAAATATTGGCCTTTCAAAGTATATACATATACACTTTAACAAAATAAATCATGACATACTTAACTAATTCTTCAGAGCTGACTCATGCAGAGTAAAATAAAACTCTGGTGTAGGTTTAAGTAATACATTTAAGTTTCTATAAGATATATAATTGTCTCTTTGTACATTCTTGGAGAGGGCCATCCTGGAAATAAAACCTATAAAAATCAATGGTTACCTGATTAATTTAAAAAAGATTTTGGGGATAAAAGATAGAAATATCAGACTATAAATGCAATGCCTGTTGTGTTCATCAGGTTTTGACTGTGCTGTACAAAGCAGCTGGATCCTCTCCAGTGTCCCGACCTCTGGATCAGAGAAGAAGAAAAAAAGGTCATTCTGAAGACATGAAACAATATAATTCTCATCATACTGTAATAGGAACGTAAAAGCAATGTATTAAATTCAAAGTTGTGTGACTTGTAGTGAGGGTAATGTTCCTGTGTGAGGAGCTGCTCACCTCGGGGCAGTACAGCGTCTGTTGACCCTGATGGCAGCGTACTCCACGGCTTCCTGTTGCTCCATGTGTCTGAGGGGCTGAGCAGCTGTGATGTTGGAGTACAGAGGATCTGCCTGGCTGCTGGAGAAGTGGATGGTGGCGTACTGAAGGTCAACCTGCTCCTCCGGCTCGCTCTGATCAGGTACACATTGCAGGGACACAATTACTTTCAGCTACGCATTTTACATGAATACGTCTTCAATTCAGTTTGATTTATAATGTCAAATCATAACAGGAGTTATCTCAGGAATCTTTACAGATAGAGTAGGTCTAGACCACACTGTAATTTACAAAGACCCAACAACTCCCCCCAAGAGCAAGTATTTGGAAAAACATCCTTTAAACAGACAGAAACCTCGGACAGACCCAGACTCTTGGTGGCCCCCATCTGACATTGCCGGTTGGGACACAGAGACACTGATACATATATACAGAAACATGATTCATATTAATTATAGCAGTTGGTTTGATGAACAGTGGCATTTATAGCAACAATAAAGATAATGTCATTGGAATAGTGCATTCTTACAACCAGGACAGAAAGGACCAAAGCAACAGCAGCTGTCTTAATGATGGAATTAATGTCCTTGCTTTACCAACTTGTTGCTGTATGACTGATTTATTTATATAAAATATGAATAACATATGAATAAATCATAAAGAAAAGGAAAGATAGTAGGAAAGGAACAACACTAGAATGATATACGTAGCTCACCTGTTCCCTGTTGTCCGGTCCGGGTGAGTTCCTGGAAGCCCTCTTCTTTCTGGTCAGGAGAATTAATAAAGACATTAAATTATTGAGGGCTTTAATTGCAACAAACTGGCTTTCAATGATGAATCAAACAATGGTTCAGTGGAACAGAACTGCTCACCTGATCCACAGGAAGACAGAGAAGGAAAGGACAGCCAGGAGAACAACACTGATTGGTCCAGCAGCTATGAACGGACTAACTCCTGAGATATGATGATCTAAAGAAAACAGTTAATCAGGGTGTTATAACATGTTTAAGCTCATTGGTTCCATAGACGGTTAAATGACAAAACGGTGCACGTGCGGATATTAAATCCATTTAGTTTAAAAAAATCTAAATATGATTTTGTGAGCTGATGAACTGGTTAGTGGAAGAAAAATGTAATGATACATGAAAACATGTGAGCCCTGTTTCACACCCAAGTTGAAATCTGGACTGTTGTCTTTCTTGGATCTTGGTATCAGCGATTCTAGGAAGGCAGAGGAGTCTGACTACCAGATAACTGGAACAAACTCCTATTTTTTGCCTCAACAATGTCTTGCCCTTACTGAACACATTGAAGCTGATAAGTTTACAGTTGTAGCTGAATGCAAAAACTTACCTGCTACAACAGTCAGATGTAAGGTGGAGCTCTGACGTCCTCTTCTGTTCTGGGCTTCACAGTAATAATTCCCACTGTGTTCAGCTCTGAAGTCAGTGATGGTGAAGATCTGTCCTGATGCTTTTGGTGTGTCTTCATTCTCCTTGTACCAGGTGTATTTAGCTGCTGGGTTAGCATCACTGCTACAGGTCAGAGTCACTGAACTGCCCTCCACTATCTCAGCAGAGGGACTCACTGACACAGAGGGAAGCTTTGGACCATCTGGTGGAGATTTAGAGAGAACCATGTCATTCACATCTGATAATGATGTATATTAAATGTTACCATGGCTTTATCACATGTTATTTGGGATTAAGGGCAGGTATTTTATGAACAACTTTTTTGGGTCAATCTGTCTGCCAACCTACACAAACAGACCACAGTTAACATTCATCCACGTCACTTCTTTGGAGATTGTTAATAAGACTTCTGTACCAAAGAAATAACATGTGGACCAGGTTCACTGTGGCTACATGCCATATGTCTCTTACTGCTGGGTCACCAGATTTCCTTTCCACCAGATGTTTGGTACTTACACTGGACATCTACTGACAGAGACGATGACATGATCTGTCCAAACTGATTCTCAGACTTGCAGTAGTAGTTCCCTCTGTCCTCAGAGCTGATGGAGGTGAAATGATAACTTCCTTCTGGTCCATGAAGCAGTGTTTGGTTCTCCTTGTACCAGGTGTAGTTAGCTGCTGGGTTAGCATCACTGCTACAGGTCAGAGTCACTGAACTGCCCTCCACTATCTCAGCAGAGGGACTCACTGACACAGAGAGACGCTTTGGACCATCTAGAAAAGATCAAATAAATTACCACAGTTATCATATATTCACACCTCTAGAGGTGGTTTGTGACTGGCAGCAGGTTGATCTCTTTGTTGGTGATAAACATTAAGTTCTAACCAGAGAGTAGAAGAACCTTCAATATTTTTGAGGGAAACAGAAATAAATGATACCACACAATATGTGTGATATATGTTGTAAATGCTGGAATGATGGCCCTGATGAACTATTGATGAGCAGATTTGGTGTAAGAGGGTTGGACTGAGCACAGGACAGAAGCCTGAGGTGGTTTTCTGGATCACTGATGGTTTGAATGCCCTGAACATCCGTGCAGATCTGGGAGACATTAGTAAATAAAACTGTCTTTTCATTATTTAAATGAGCTTTGTTTTACTCACATTTCACATTTATATTGATGTATTTCCATAAGTTGTTCTCAGCTGTACAGGAATACTGTCCAGAGTCAGAGGACAGGATGGAGCTGAAGACGAGCTGTGGTCCTTCACTGAGATACTTAAAGACTGGGTTCCACTTGTACCAGGTGTATTTAGCTGCTGGGTTAGCATCACTGCTACAGGTCAGAATCACTGAACTGCCCTCCACTATCTCAGCAGAGGGACTCACTGACACAAAGGAAAGCTTTAGAACATCTGGAGGAGAAAACAGAGACATCGAGACATTTAACATTTAATTCCAAGATGAATTTATTTTCACAGTGGAAGATATTTAAATCAACACTAATTCATAGAAACACAAAGTGGGTGGTAAAACTTCACTTCCTTCTGTATTAGAAACTCAGATTGTAGAAATGATGGTGTCCTGTTACCATGGTTACTAGTTTGATACAGTTATAGACTCAGTGAAGTAAACAAGGAAATGATTGGTGTTCAGTGTGTTTGGACACCGTCATGTCTGCTGATGACCTCTGCTGGTAAATAAGATACATGAAGGCATTAAATAATGAAAATGAGTCAGAAAGGATTTTCCTCCTGTGACATTTTCTGACATCATCACTTCCTCAAAGAAACGTGAATGAACAGATTCATTCTTTTCAGTCATGTTATGTGAATGGACCAGAATAAAAAATGTAAGTTAAAACCTTTACCCATGACGTGTTTTGCATCTGACATGAAGGGTCAAGATTGCTGAATAACACATTTCAACGCAGAGAATAAAATAAAGACACAAGGACATATTTTAAACAGACACAGGACATGTTGACAGATGTTGTGAGGCTACATTTCCAGTGTGAGCTTTTATTTTACAGCTTTACTTTACAGTGAGGTCACTAAATAAGAAATTATTGATTAGTGATTTGGTTTTCTTAAAAATCTGCAAAATAAATCACTAAATATCAAAGTTACATGCAGTTAAGGTACAGTACAAAAGGTTAAAGGCTCCACTAGATGGTGTTATGTCAGAGGAAGACTGGAAGGAAACTCACACACTGAAGGAGAGGGGAAGTCCTCATGTCCTCTTACAGCACAGGAAAAGCTGTCTGGAGGATAAAAGTAGGCTGAATAAGAATCAGATGTTTGTCCCTCAATGTTCTGTCCATTCTTGAACCAGATGTAGTAAGGATGACTAGGTGGAAGACAACTGCTCTGACACTTCAGCGTTGCCCAGTTATAGGACTGGTAGACAAGTAATCTCATCACCTGCACCTGGAGACCTGAATATGTGAATAAGGAACAGAAGTCTTACACACACACACACACACACACACACACACTAGCTAAAATATTTGGATAAAAAGTTACCTGTGACAGTCAGAGTGACTCCAGGATAACCAACATAGTTCCCACCTTGGTTTGTTGTGAACCTGAACTTGTAGACAGCTGAGTCTCTCTCTCTCAGCTCTGAGATTCTCAGAGTGCAGTCGTTTTCAGAGTGATACTGGACTCGACCTGAATACTCTGGGACTGATTTCAGATCCACAAACTGTTGAATAAACCAGAATCTCTGCTCAACTGTAGTAGCAACACCACCTACAGCTGATGGGTATGTGTAGCTGCAGGGTATGTCCACTGTTGATCCTTTAACAGCACAGATGTGAGTAGAGGTGTAAGTCACTCCCAAGCCATCCTGACCCTGTATCACTGTAACACAGAGCACATCAGGAAGCAGCATGAATTAATAACTTCAGTTAACAATCAGTTAATAAGACAAAGTGGATCATACTACCAACGTGTTCTGGAGGAACCATTTATCTGAAATCACTGTTATAAAAAGTCCTCATCGTGCATCTGTCTAACAAGAACTAGATTAAAATATAGAATGTCAGAAAATGCCTGAAAAGTTTATCTGATGTGAACACATTCAACATTTAACTTAAAGACAAGTTGGTTTTCCGGTGGAACATAACTAAACTGGACAATAGTTAACAGAAACAGAAAGTGGGTGGTGGAGCTTGAGTTTCCTCTATATTAGAAACAATGGTGTCATGTTACCATGGTTACTAGTTGGACACTTTGTTACCAGTGTTGGGCAAGTTACTTTAAAAAGTAATTAGTTACTGACACAGTGGAGTAAACAAGGAAATATTTGGTGTTCAGTGTGTTTGGACACTGTCATCTCTACTGATGATGCTGGTTAATAAGATACATGAAGGCATTCAATCATGAAAATGAGTCAGAAATGATTTTTCCTCCTGTGACATTTTCTGACATCATTACTTCCACAAAGAAACATGATTGGACAGATCTTCTAACACTGATAACTAGTAATTATTCAGGACTTGAGAACATCTGACTTCATTCTTTTCACTCATGTTTTGTGGATGGACCAGAAGAAAGAATAAAGTTAAAAGAAAAGACTCAAGAAGGAGAACAGACATATGGACACATCTTGTTTTGCTAAATGTCTAGTTTGAGCTGATTTACATTCTTCATAGTGAGGTCATGAAATAAGAGATAATTGATAAGTGCAGGTTTTGCTCCACTAGATGGTGTTATGTCAGAGGAAGACTGGAAGTAAACTCACACACTGAAGGAGAGGGGAAGTCCTCATGTCCTCTTACAGCACAGGAAAAGCTGTCTGGAGGATAAAAGGAGGCTGAATAATAATCAGATGTTTGTCCCTCAATGTTCTGTCCATTCTTGTACCAGACGTAGTAAGGATACCCAGGTAGAGGACAACTGCTCTGACACTTCACCTCTGCCCAGTAAGAGGGCCAGTAGACCTGTAATCTCCTCACCTGCACCTGGAGACCTGAATATGTGAATAAGGAACAGAAGTCTTAATTTTAAACTGAACTGTCAAAACACACCCAAATGCAATTAACCTTCATGTTGTCATCAAGATGTTGAAAAATTGATTAAATATTCAGATAAAAGTGTTACCTGTGACAGTCAGAGTGACTCCAGGTGAACCAGTAAATCTTCCACCTTCTTGGTTTGTTGTGAACCTGAACTTGTAGACAGCTGAGTCTCTCTCTCTCAGGTCTGAGATTCTCAGAGTGCAGACGTTGTTTTTACTGTCATACTGCACACGGCCTGAATACTCTGAGATCGTTGTTAAATCCACAGTTTCACCATTATTCAATTCAGTAAACCAGAATCTTTCCTCAACTTTGGTATAAAGGCCATTTATTCTGGAGGGGTATGTGTAGCTGCAGGGTATGTCCACTGTTGATCCTTTAACAGCACAGATGTGAGTAGAGGTGTAAGTCACTCCCAAGCCATACTGACCCTGTATCACTGTAACACAGAGCACATCAGGAAGCAGCATGAATTAATAACTTCAGTTAACAATCAGTTAATAAGACAAAGTGATCATACTACCAACGTGATCTAGGGAAAGGTAACCTGGACAAGCTTCATAATCCTCAATAATCAGACCAATTATCTGCAGCCATTAAAAAAAGTCATAAAAAGTTCTTCATCATGCATCTGTCTATTTTAACCGTATTTGAGAATTTCATCAGGTTTTATCATATTTTATAGTGAGACATAGGGATATGTGTTACTTCTGGATTTTCTTTGACTCTGGTTCTAAAACAAGCCTGAGAAGTTCTTATGTGTAAAAAAACATGAATACATTTTACAGACTGTTTTAGGTTAGAGCAGAATTATACATAACATATTTGTTTAAAGTTCTTCTTTCAGGCACTTTCCAACTCCCGTTAACAATGATTTCTTTCAAGTTATTTCAGAATTAAACCAGAATGAACAGGCAAAGAGAGGTCTAAACACAAAGGAAAAGTTAAATATGTGAAAAGTTGAAGAACTGATTTATATTAATATACATAAAACATAGTCAGGGATAATAGTAAGTATGAGTCTGTGTCATGGGAGCGGAAGGAGGACCCAAACGCAGAGTGGCAGAAAGTCCACAAGGATTTATTTTAAACAGTTCAAAAACCAAGGGAGCAAAAGCAAAACATCCAAGCCAGGCACGGGGAAGGTGGAAGTCCAGGCCAAAGGAAATCCAAACCGGGCACAGGGGAAGGCGGCGGCACACAGGCAGGGTAAAAAATGCAGGGAGACTACTCAGAGGAATACAGGAACACAGGCAGGAACACAAGGGTAGGTAACACCAACAAGACAGGATGCTGTACAGACAAGCAGACAAACTAGAATGATCCAACAAGAGACAAAGGAAACACAGGGGTTAAATACAAGAGGTAACGAGGTAATGGGGAACAGGTGAGACGTCAGGTGAATCACATTAGGGCGGGACGGGACAATCAGACAAACAAAGCAAAGCTAGACAAGACAGGAAACTACACTATCAAAATAAAACAGGAAGTAGAACAAACAGACACAGGGGAACACAAGACAGGACCAGCAACACAAGACCAGGGAGAAAACTAAGACAAAAACACAAGGAGGCCAAAGAAAGGGAAAAATGAACCCAAACAAAACCCCAAACCACAACAAGTCTGTACATTTCTTGGTTAGTTTCCTCTCTGTTCACTCTGAGGTCAGGTTGATGCTGAGTGTGAAAACTAACAAGAAATGCAGAACACTGAAGTCAGAGCGTACAGAAGGAAGTAGGAAGAAGGGAGTGAGGAGGGAACAGTTGTGAATAAAAGCCACAATATTCTCTGTTTACAGCATGTAAAAGTGCTTAGCACACAGTTACTTCATGCAAAGGACAACATTAAAAGATACTGTCCAATTAACACAACAACAAACAAAACTGATACCGTCTGCCGAGTTTCCACAATTGTAAACAAAAGTAATATTTGTAGTGTTTCTGGAAGTTTGCCTTTCACTCTCTTTTAAAGAATGAATGTAACTGTAGATATACAGTACCTGACACAGAGAGAAGGAAGACAACAAATCCACTCGCTGCTGCAGTTAAACTCATAGCTGCTCCTCTCGTCTCTCTGTGTGAGACAATAAAACATGTCAGCAGATAAAATAATGTACACAGGAGGTATACAGCATCAATAAATAATCAATAATCTGTTTCTACTTACAATGAAGACGGACGTCGTCTTTAAAGATGCCTCTCCTCTGCTGTCAGTGAGCAGACAACAGATATGAGGCTATTAAAGACTACATTTCCTTCCTCTTTTGATCATTAATATGCAGGGAGAGCCATACACCATACCAACACCAGAAAAGAGCGTTCATAAAGAGAAGAGAAAAACAGACAGACAGGTCATCTCTATGTGCACTGAGACAGGATGTCACCCAGTCTGCAGGTGTAGTGACGGACCAGGATGTATTTGACCTTTGACCTTTGAGGCAGTTACATTGAACAGAATGAAGAGCAGAGTATTAACCATAAGAGGGGGAATGGAAAATGACATCATTGTTGTTTCTTGGTATGTCTCTTCTCTGTTCTCTCTGCGGTCAGGTTGCTTCTATTTGCAGAGAAACGCAGACCACTGAGGGTGGTGATGGTGCAGTGGATATGATACATGCCTTTGGTGTGGAAGACCTGGGTTTGATTCTCACTGCTGACAGCAACCAATGTGTCTCTGAGCAAGACACTTAACACCGAGCTGCTCCAGGGGCGTGCGACCTCTGACATATATAGAAATTGTAAGTCGCTTTGGATAAAAGTGTCAGCTAAATGACATGTAATGTAACGGAGGGGTGACAAACTCACATGCATGTTAGTGTTAACTAAACATGGACGTGTAACAAAACAAGGGGTAAAAGGAAAAAGTTTCAAAAATGTTTTAGCTATCTATGGCTGTTTGATTGCTAACGTTAGCTCAACACGCCATTCAACTGACAACCTTGTTGTGTTTGATTGCTAGCTTGTAGCCAGCAGTGAACCAACTTCGTTAAGTAGGTCTATTTTTACTGTATTGACATTACAGAAGTCTCTCGTTAGCATCTTGTATGCTACCTGTCGCTAAGTGACGCATGCGCAACTCAAATCTGCACTCCACTTACATCGGGGAGTGACAGTCGCCATGAACTATCTTCATTTACAGCTAACTGCTAAAACATTAGCACTGACAACCTGCATGGAAGATATCCATATAGACACAATAAACAAGATTTAAGTTTGTTGAGTTTAACTACAAAACCGCCAATACTATCACAAAATAAATAAGATAAAAAAAGACTTTCTTACGTAAAACAAAGTTTCTTTTCCTTTCTAAATAGTGCAGTGTCTGTCACACGGGGCTGCTTCTCCACATGTGTATTAAGGACTAAACAGAGCATGTTAGAGAGAATCAGGTGATTAGAAACTTGTTCTTGGTTGCCACCAAACTGTACATGGAGGAATATGTGATGATTTCAGTTCACCGTCTCTGAACTGAACCAACTGTATTGGCTCTGTCAGCCAGGACAGGTACAAACCCAGAGGCTGCTCGGGAGTTAAGAAAAGTTATTTATTAATAAGAAATTAATTATATTTATTAATTACAAAATAGATTACATACAGCTCAGTTAATCGTTAGTTACTGCAGCATATTCCACTCTCAAAGGCATGAGCTCCTTTCTATGCAATCATTGGATTATTAAAAACACAACAGAGGGCTCAGCTGCACATATCATGTAAGACTTGATTTCTCCATTGCTTTTGCACAAAACTCTCCAGAAAGTGCCATTTAATGGTTTATTTTTCAAAAATTCTGGGGGCATACCCCAAACCCCCTGGGGAGAGCCCCTATCCCCCACACACATAACAAATCCCATTTTAAACCCTGAATGATAATGATGATGAAAGAGCCAAAGAAATTGCTTTGTATGCGGCAAAATATGGGTTGGCCCCCAAATCTCACTCCAAGGTTTTTGAAAAAGTTGGCAGCTCTGAAAAGTTATTTATTACGTAGAATTTCAAAAATACATTTTGCACAACTACTTTAGTCCTTAATGTCTATAAAATAAGTAACAATTGTTTTGGACATTTTGTTCATTAATTAGCAAATAAAGTCAAAAAACAAAATACATTACATACAGCTCAGTTAATCGTTAGTTACTGCAGCATATTCCACTCTTAAAGGCATGAGCTCCTTTCTATGCAATCATTGGATTATTAAAAACACAACAGAGGGCTCAGCCCAGTCAACTTTAAAAAGAAAATATATGGAAAATTAGACCTATACCTTTGAAGTGTGCCTAATTATTTACACAGCACATGCTATATAAATATACTCTATGTAGCATATGGCCTAAAAGAGACAAAGCTAACAAACAAAAATGAGCAAAATCTCCAAAACAAAGGCACCAGCAACCAAAATAATAAAAAATATTATACAAAATGGAAGTTGCACATTTGTTTTTTCTTTTCTGTTTCTCCCTTTAACCCCTCCAACCCCTTCCCCATGGGTCTTCATCAAAATCCCCATGCCAACAAATAATTAAATAACTAAGATACACATACAAAATCAAATCATTTTCAGCGCTAAATCAAGTGCATCCTTCCTAAGCCTAACATGGCCTAAAACTAACTCTTCAGTAGAAAATAAGCTTGCATATACATCAGTAAGTCAGACAGCACCTGAGCATCAGCTGATCTGAACAATAAATCATGTCTGACACCTGGACATGATTCAGTTGAAGCTGCCAGCACCACGTTCTTCTAAAGGTTCTGCTCCATGCTGCTGCTGACTCCTACCTGCTGCTGCTACTCAAAACTGACAATAAAATCTTCTGGAGTTGAAGGTAAATGTATCCACATCCCCCGCATCCCCCACAGCCTCGCTCTCCACAGGGATGTTTCAATGTCGTACTGCTTTGTTTCCATCGGGTGAGTCCCGCCTCTGGTCCAACTGCATCTGCAGAAGATCACATGAAACTGGTGTAAAGTTACGGATGGAACTGGGACTGTAAATCTGAAGTGGGCCGGTTTTATTGGATGCAGGAGGCTCTAACCTGACTGGACTTCACACCAGGTCTTCCTGCTCCTCTGGGTCTTCTGTCTGAGCTGCAGGGTCTGAGATGTTCTCATACTCAGGACAAGAGTCTAACTGATGGGGGGAGACGACAAAATGAGGACCTCGTTCATGAAAACTGCTTATACTAAGACTTAATTTAAATAAATTTCCCATTTAATTGTAAGTTATTTTCAGATATTGTGTCATGGCCAAATACATTACTGGTTTCTACTCAGCAAGTTGTATTTTAAACATAAATTCATGTCACACATTCTTTAGTTTTCAGAGCATGTATGAGCCAAGTTCTAATAAGTGATATATAGGGAAGTTATGTCAATTTTCTCTCTCTCTCTCTCTCTCACCTCTATCTCTACAGGTTTTTGTGATGTAGCGGTGGAGCTCAGAGTTTTCTTCTTCCTGGATTGAGTCCAACAACAAATACAGAATGTATGACATTTATCATACTTCATCTAAAGTAACTGAAAGATAGTAGTAGAAAATAAAATAGTGGTGACTGAACTGATGGATTTTTCAGGTTTTACCTCGCCCACAGACTCAGGAGAAGCAGAGGAATCAGCATCAGGACCACCACAGTCAGCCTGGTGATATTCGTTATCATTGTTAGATTCCCTGAAAATATAGAAAAATATGTTATACACCTCATTAGTAGGATCAGATTGATGAATCACTTTGCCAGGTGAGACTGTCTGTTAATCAGTCAGTCAGTGTCCGACATGATGGAGGTTCCTCCCTGAACACAGCAACACACACAGTTATTTCCTTTTAACCAGTTATGGATTGCTAGATATTAACATGGTCACCAGGTCTGGTGCAGTAAACAGGTTTTTGTAGGTAAAAGTCAAGAAACTTACCTGCTACAACAGTCAGATGTAAGGTGGAGCTCTGACGTCCTCTTCTGTTCTGGGCTTCACAGTAATAATTCCCACTGTGTTCAGGTCTAACATCAGTGATGGTGAAGATCTGTCCTGATGCTTTTGGTGAGTCTTCATTCTCCTTGTACCAGGTGTAGTTAGCTGCTGGGTTAGCATCACTGCTACAGGTCAGAGTCACTGAACTGCCCTCCACTATCTCAGCAGAGGGACTCACTGACACAGAGGGACACTTTGGACCATCTGGTGGAGATTTAGAGAGAACCATGTCATTCACATCTGATAATGATGTATATTAAATGTTACCATGGCTTTGTCACCTTATTTGGGATTAGGGGCAGGTATTTTGTGAAAAAAAAAAAATGTTGTGGGGCAATCTGTCTGTCAACCTTCTCACACAGACCACAGTTAACATACATCCACATCACTTCTTTAGAGATTGTTAATAAGACTTCTGTACCAAAGAAATAACATGTGAACCAGGTTCACTGTGGCTACATGCCATATGTCTCTTACTGCTGGGTCACCAGATTTCCTTTCCACCAGATGTTTGGTACTTACACTGGACATCTACTGACAGAGACGATGACATGATCTGTCCAAACTGATTCTCAGACTTGCAGTAGTAGTTCCCTCTGTCCTCAGAGCTGATGGAGGTGAAATGATAACTTCCTTCTGGTCCATGAAGCAGTGTTTGGTTCTCCTTGTACCAGGTGTAGTTAGCTGCTGGGTTAGCATCACTGCTACAGGTCAGAGTCACTGAACTGCCCTCCACTATCTCAGCAGAGGGACTCACTGACACAGAGGGACGCTTTGGACCATCTGGAGGAGAAAACAGAGACATCGACATTTAACATTTAATTCCAAGATTAATTTGTTTTCACAGTGGAAGATATTTAAATCAACACTAATTCATAGAAACTCAAAGTGGGTGGTTAAACTTCACTTCCTTCTGTATTAGAAACTCAGATTGTAGAAATGATGGTGTCCTGTTACCATGGATACTAGTTTGACACAGTTATAGACTCAGTGAAGTAAACAAGGAAATGATTGGTGTTTAGTGTGTTTGGACACCGTCATGTCTGCTGATGACCTCTGCTGGTAAATAAGATACATGAAGGCATTAAATAATGAAAATGAGTCAGAAAGGATTTTCCTCCTGTGACATTTTCTGACATCATCACTTCCTCAAAGAAACGTGAATGAACAGATTCATTCTTTTCAGTCATGTTTTGTGAATGGACCAGAATAAAAAATGTAAGTTAAAACCTTTACCCATGACGTGTTTTGCATCTGACATGAAGGGTCAAGATTGCTGAATAACACATTTCAACGCAGAGAATAAAATAAAGACACAAGGACATATTTTAAACAGACACAGGACATGTTGACAGATGTTGTGAGGCTACATTTCCAATGTGAGCTTTTATTTTACAACTTTACTTTACAGTGAGGTCACTAAATAAGAAATTATTGATTAGTGATTTGGTTTTCTTAAAAATCTGCAAATAAATCACTAAATATCAGAGTTACATGCAGTTAAGGTACAGCACAAAAGGTTAAAGGCTCCACTAGATGGTGTTATGTCAGAGGAAGACTGGAAGGAAACTCACACACTGAAGGAGAGGGGAAGTCCTCATGTCCTCTTACAGCACAGGAAAAGCTGTCTGGAGGATAAAAGGAGCCTGAATAATAATCAGATGTTTGTCCCTCAATGTTCTGTCCATTCTTGAACCAGACGTAGGATGGATGACTAGGTAGAGGACAACTGCTCAGACACTTCAGCTCTGCCCAGTAAGAGGACCCGTAGACCTGTAATCTCATCACCTGCACCCGGAGACCTGAATATGTGAATAAGGAACAGAAGTCTTAATTTTAGACTGAACTGCACACACACACACACACACACACACACACACACACTAGCTAAAATATTTGGATAAAAGTTACCTGTGACAGTCAGAGTGACTCCAGGATAACCAACATAGTTCCCACCTTGGTTTGTTGTGAACCTGAACTTGTAGACAGCTGAGTCTCTCTCTCTCAGCTCTGAGATTCTCAGAGTGCAGTCGTTGTTTTCAGAGTGATACTGGACTCGACCTGAATACTCTGGAACTGATTTCAGATCCACAAACTGTTGAATAAACCAGAATCTCTGCTCAACTGTAGTAGCAACACCACCTACAGCTGATGGGTATGTGTAGCTGCAGGGTATGTCCACTGTTGATCCTTTAACAGCACAGATGTGAGTAGAGGTGTAAGTCACTCCCAAGCCATCCTGACCCTGTATCACTGTAACACAGAGCACATCAGGAAGCAGCATGAATTAATAACTATCAGTTAACAATCAGTTAATAAGACGTTGTGAGGCTACATTTCCAGTATGAGCTTTTATTTTACAACTTAACTGTGTGTGTTTGTGTGTGTGTGTCAATCAATTTTCTGTTATTTAATGAGCCATTTCACTCACATTTCACATCAATAGATCTGTATTGAGACGTCTTTGTCCCCAGCTCGTTCTCAGCTGTACAGTAATACTGTCCAGAGTCAGAGGACCGGATAGAGTTGAAGACGAGGTGTTGTCCTTCACTGGGAGGTTTGACCTTTACATTCTCCTTGTACCAGGTGTAGTTAGCTGCTGGGTTAGCATCACTGCTACAGGTCAGAGTCACTGAACTGCCCTCCACTATCTCAGCAGAGGGACTCACTGACACAGAGGGACGCTTTGGACCATCTGGAGGAGAAAATGTACAGAGACACATTAAATAAAAAATGTACAGTATATTGCTTTATGGAAAATCATTTGTATCATGAACAATGTAGAGCAGACAAGTGAGTACATACTGACATTTAGTTGCTAGTGTGTGTTATATTTTGATCACTAAAGGCAGATTACTGTTAACCATACAGAGAAGTAAAACCTCACACCGTCTGTTAACTAACAGAATGATGTGGCAAAGTTTGGTTCCAATATGTGAACTCTTACTAGACAGACAGATTAACTGTTACATGACTGAATCCTTCAGATGAATCGCTAACATCTCCAGTTATACAGGTAATAAAAACTGCTACTGTACAATGATAGACACTAATTAAATGTCCTGGTGAAAGAGTGTGGTGAGATGTGTGAAAACATTAAAAATATGACAAATCATAGAGTAGTTTTGTTCTGAGAAGTCAAACTGATGCCAACAGCAACTAAAAATGGACCTTTTTCTCACCCAGTGCTGTTCAGTGACCTACAGCTGTCAATGTGAAGCAGACTGAGCCGAAAAAAACAGGAATGATCAGCAAAGTACGCCTGCAAATTCAGACGGTCACTAGCTATATGTTGTTGGGTTGTTTTGTTTTTTTAAATAGAGCTGTGTTACTCACATTTCACATCAATAGAGATGGATTCAGATGTACTGCTCCCCAACTTGTTTTCAGCAACACAGTAATACTGTCCAGAGTCAGAGGACCGGATGGAGCTGAAGACAAGCGGTGTATTTCTATTACGAGGGTTACCATTCTTGTACCAGGTATAAGTAGCTGCTGGGTTAGCATCACTGCTACAGGTCAGAGTCACTCTACTGTTCTCCCTGATGTCCCCAGTGGGAGTCAGAGACAGGGAAACAACCTTTGGAGCATCTGGAAAAAATAATGAACTTTAATCATAAATTGTAGTGTAAAAGTGCGTGCTTGTGTGTGAGTGTGTGTGTCAATCAATTTTCTGTTATTTAATGAGCCATTTCACTCACATTTCACATCAATAGATCTGTATTGAGACGTCTTCGTCCCCAGCTCGTTCTCAGCTGCACAGTAATACCGTCCAGAGTCAGAAGACAGGATGGAGCTGAAGACGAGGTGTTGTCCTTCACTGGGAGGTTTGACCTTTACATTCTCCTTGTACCAGGTGTATTTAGCTGCTGGGTTAGCATCACTGCTACAGGTCAGAGTCACTGAACTGCCCTCCACTATCTCAGCAGAGGGACTCACTGACACAGAGGGACGCTTTGGACCATCTGGAGGAGAAAATGTGTAAAGACACATTAAATAAAATATTTACAGTGTATTGTTTTATGGAAAATCATTTGTATCATGAACAATGTAGAGCAGACAAGTGAGTACATACCGACATTTAGTTGCTACTGTGTGTTATATTTTGATCACTAAAGGCAGATTACTGTTAACCATACAGAGAAGTAAACCTCACACCGTCTGTTAACTAACAGAATGATGTGGCAAAGTTTGGTTCCAATATGTGAACTCTTACTAGACAGACAGATTAACTGTTACATGACTGAATCCTTCAGATGAATCGCTAACATCTCCAGTTATACAGGTAATAAAAACTGCTACTGTACAATGATAGACACTAATTAAATGTCCTGGTGAAAGAGTGTGGTGAGATGTGTGAAAACATTAAAATTATGACAAATTATAGAGTAGTTTTGTTCTGAGAAGTCAAACTGATGCCAACAGCAACTAAAAATGGACCTTTTTCTCACCCAGTGCTGTTCAGTGACCTACAGCTGTCAATGTGAAGCAGACTGAGCCGAAAAAAACAGGAATGATCAGCAAAGTACGCCTAATATTTCAGACGGTCACTAGCTATATGTTGTTGGGTTGTTTTTTTTAAATAGAGCTGTGTTACTCACATTTCACATCAATAGAGATGGATTCAGATGTCCTGCTCCCCAACTTGTTTTCAGCAACACAGTAATACTGTCCAGAGTCAGAGGACTGGATGGAGCTGAAGACAAGCGGTGTATTTCTATTACGAGGGTTACCATTCTTGTACCAGGTATAAGTAGCTGCTGGGTTAGCATCACTGCTACAGGTCAGAGTCACTCTACTGTTCTCCCTGATGTCCCCAGTGGGAGTCAGAGACAGGGAAACAACCTTTGGAGCATCTGGAAAAAATAATGAACTTTAATCATAAATTGTAGTGTAAAAGTGTGTGCTTGTGTGTGATTGTGTGTTTCAATCAATTTTCTGTTATTTAATGAGCCATTTCACTCACATTTCACATCAATAGATCTGTATTGAGATGTCTTCGTCCCCAGCTCATTCTCAGCTGTACAGTAATACTGTCCAGAGTCAGAGGACAGGATGGAGCTGAAGACGAGGTGTTGTCCTTCACTGGGAGGTTTGACCTTTACATTCTCCTTGTACCAGGTGTAGTTAGCTGCTGGGTTAGCATCACTGCTACAGGTCAGAGTCACTGAACTGCCCTCCACTATCTCAGCAGAGGGACTCACTGACACAGAGGGAAGCTTTGGACCATCTGGAGGAGAAAATGTACAGAGACACATAAAAAGTCACTATACAGAAAATCATTTATATGAATAATACAGTGGGTCATCTGATGAGGAAAAATTATACACGTTGATATCATGTTCTTGTTAATATAAAAGTTGAATGAGTGACTGAATATAAGCTTAACTATTACACATAATGTCTGGAATTTCTCACATTAAAGTCTTTTCTAAGTTTGCTCTTTTATTAGTGACACTGGAGTAACTCACACACTGGAGGAGAGCGATGATCTTCATATCCTGTAACAGCACAGGAATAGCTGTTGTAATAGCTGTTGTTATCTCCAACAGAGACTCTGAGAGGAGATCTTTCTCCATACATTTTATGTCCATTATTGAACCAGACATATGAAGGATTATTAACATTACAGCTGCTGTGACACCTCAGCTCTGCCTGGGTCGATGATCTTGTCACCTGCACCTGGAGGACTGGAACGATAGTTAAGAAATGTCATTTCAAACTAAATCATTTCAGTACATGCATCCAAACAGTGAGACAAAAGAGTCACAAGAAAAACAATACATTCCAATGAAAGTATTACCTGTAACAGACAAAGTGACTCCAGGATTTCCAGTGAGACCACCATGGTTTGTTATGAACCTGAACTTGTACTCCACAGAATCACTCTCTCTCAGGTCTGAGATTCTCAGAGTGCAGTCGTTGTTATGAAAGAAATACTCTACACGACCTGTATAGTCTGGATCTGTTTTCAGATCCATTGGTGCATTATTACTCCCTTTAGTAAACCATAATCTTTTTACCACCTCAGTAGTCTGATGACTTATTCTGGATGGGTATGTGTAGCTGCAGGGTATGTCCACTGTTGATCCTTTAACAGCACAGATGTGAGTAGAGGTGTAAGTCACTCCCAAGCCATCCTGACCCTGTATCACTGTAACACAGAGCACATCAGGAAGCAGCATGAATTAATAACTATCAGTTAACAATTAGTTAATAAGACAAAGTGATCATACTACCAACGTGATCTAGGGAAAGGTAACCTGGACAAGCTTCCTAAGCCTCAATAATCAGACAAATAATCTGCAGCCATTAACAAATGTCATAAAAAGTTCTTCATCATGCATCTGTCTATTTTAACCGTATTTTAGAATTTCATCAGGTTTTATCATATTTTATAGTGAGACATAGGGATATGTGTTACTTCTGGATTTTCTTTGACTTTGGTTCTTTCATGAAAAAAAAAAGGTTTTCTAAAATAAGCCTGAGAAGTTCTTCTTACATGTAAAAAAATAATACATTTTACAGACTGTTTTAGGTTAGAGCAGAATTATACATATTTGTTTTAAGTTCTTCTTTCAGGCACTTTCCAGCTCCTGTTAACAATGATTTCTTTCAAGTTATTTCAGAAATAAACCAGAATGAACAGGCAAAGAGAGGTCTAAACACAAAGGAAAAGTTAAATATGTGAAAAGTTGAACTCATTTATATTAATATACATAAAACATATTCAGGGATAATAGTAAGTATGAGTCTGTGTCATGGGAGAGGAAGGAGGACCCAAACGCAGAGTGGCAGAAAGTCCACAAGGATTTATTTTAAACAGTTCAAAAACCAAGGGAGCAAAAGCAACGTTCAAACAAAACATCCAAGCCAGGCACGGGGAAGGTGGAAGTCCAGGCCAAAGGAAATCCAAACCGGGCACAGGGGAAGGCGGCGGTGCACAGGCAGGGTAAAAAATGCAGGGAGACTACTCAGAGGAATACAGGAACACAGGCAGGAACACAAGGGTAGGTAACACCAACAAGACAGGATGCTGTGCAGACAAGCAGACAAACTAGAATGATCCAACAAGAGACAAAGGAAACACAGGGGTTAAATACAAGAGGTAACGAGGTAATGGGGAACAGGTGAGACGTCAGGTGACTCACATTAGGGCGGGACAGGACAATCAGACAAACAAAGCAAAGCTAGACAAGACAAGACAGGAAACTACACTATCAAAATAAAACAGGAAGTAGAACAAACAGACACAGGGGAACACAAGACAGGACCAGCAACACAAGACCAGGGAGAAAACTAAGACAAAAACACAAGGAATCCAAAGAAAGGGAAAAATGAACCCAAACAAAACCCCAAACCACAACAAGTCTGTACATTTCTTGGTTAGTTTCCTCTCTGTTCACTCTGAGGTCAGGTTGATGCTGAGTGTGAAAACTAACAAGAAATGCAGAACACTGAAGTCAGAGCGTACAGAAGGAAGTAGGAAGAAGGGAGTGAGGAGGGAACAGTTGTGAATAAAAGCCACAATATTCTCTGTTTACAGCATGTAAAAGTGCTTAGCACACAGTTACTTCATGCAAAGGACAACATTAAAAGATACTGTCCAATTAACACAACAACAAACAAAACTGATACCGTCTGCTGAGTTTCCACAATTGTAAACAAAAGTAATATTTGTAGTGTTTCTGGAAGTTTGCCTTTCACTCTCTTTTAAAGAATGAATGTAACTGTAGATATACAGTACCTGACACAGAGAGAAGGAAGACAACAAATCCACTCGCTGCTGCAGTTAAACTCATAGCTGCTCCTCTCGTCTCTCTGTGTGAGACAATAAAACATGTCAGCAGATAAAATAATGTACACAGGAGGTATACAGCATCAATAAATAATCAATAATCTGTTTCTACTTACAATGAAGACGGACGTCGTCTTTAAAGATGCCTCTCCTCTGCTGTCAGTGAGCAGACAACAGATATGAGGCTATTAAAGACTACATTTCCTTCCTTTTGATCATTAATATGCAGGGAGAGCCATACACCATACCAACACCAGAAAAAGCGTTCATAAAGAGAAGAGAAAAACAGACAGACAGGTCATCTCTATGTGCACTGAGACAGGATGTCACCCAGTCTGCAGGTGTAGTGACGGACCAGGGATGTATTTGACCTTTGACCTTTGAGGCAGTTACATTGAACAGAATGAAGAGCAGAGTATTAACCATAAGAGGGGGAATGGAAAATGACATCATTGTTGTTTCTTGGTATGTCTCTTCTCTGTTCTCTCTGTGGTCAGGTTGCTTCTATTTGCAGAGAAACGCAGACCACTGAGGGTGGTGATGGTGCAGTGGATATGATACATGCCTTTGGTGTGGAAGACCTGGGTTTGATTCTCACCGCTAACAGCAACCAATGTGTCTCTGAGCAAGACACTTAACACCGAGCTGCTCCAGGGGCGTGTGACCTCTGACATATATAGAAATTGTAAGTTGCTTTGGATAAAAGTGTCAGCTAAATGACATGTAATGTAACGGAGGGGTGACAAACTCACATGCATGTTAGTGTTAACTAAACATGGACGTGTAACAAAACAAGGGGTAAAAGGAAAAAGTTTAAAAAACGTTTTAGCTATCTATGGCTGTTTGATTGCTAACGTTAGCTCAACACGCCATTCAACTGACAACCTTGTTGTGTTTGATTGCTAGCTTGTAGCCAGCAGTGAACCAACTTCGTTAAGTAGGTCTATTTTTACTGTATTGACATTACAGAAGTCTCTTGTTAGCATCTTGTATGCTATCTATCGCTAAGTGACGCATGTGCAACTCAAATCTGCACTCCACTTACATCGGGGAGTGACAGTCGCCATGAACTATCTTCATTTACAGCTAACTGCTAAAACATTAGCACTGACAACCTGCATGGAAGATATCCATATAGACACAATAAACAAGATTTAAGTTTGTTGAGTTTAACTACAAAACCGCCAATACTATCACAAAATAAATAAGGTAAAAAAAGACTTTCTTACGTAAAACAAAGTTTCTTTTCCTTTCTAAATAGTGCAGTGTCTGTCACACGGGGCTGCTTCTCCACATGTGTATTAAGGACTAAACAGAGCATGTTAGAGAGAATCAGGTGATTAGAAACTTGTTCTTGGTTGCCACCAAACTGTACATGGAGGAATATGTGATGATTTCAGTTCACCGTCTCTGAACTGAACCAACTGTATTGGCTCTGTCAGCCAGGACAGGTACAAACCCAGAGGCTGCTCGGGAGTTTTGAAAAGTTATTTATTAATAAGAAATTAATTATATTTATTAATTACAAAATAGATTACATACAGCTCAGTTAATCGTTAGTTACTGTAGCATATTCCACTCTCAAAGGCATGAGCTCCTTTCTATGCAATCATTGGATTATTAAAAACACAACAGAGGGCTCAGCCCAGTTAACTTAAAAAAAAAAGATATGGAAAATTAGACCTATACCTTGGAATTGTGCCTAATTATTTACACAGCACATGCTATATAAATATACTCTCTATGTAGCATATGGCCTATAAGGGACAAAACTAACAAACAAATCAAAAATGAGCAAAATCTCCAAAACAAAGGCACCAGCAACCAAAATGAAATAAAATATTATACAAAATGGAAGTTGCACATTTGTTTTTTCTTTTCTGTTTCTCCCCTTTAACCCCTCCAACCCCCTTCCCCCATGGGTCTTCATCTAAATCCCCATGCCAACACATGTTCAGATGAACTTTATAACAAATAATTAAATAACTAAGATACACATACAAAATCAAATCATTTTCAGCGCTAAATCAAGTGCATCCTTCCTAAGCCTAACATGGCCTAAAACTAACTCTTCAGTAGAAAATAAGCTTGCATATACATCAGTAAGTCAGACAGCACCTGAGCATCAGCTGATCTGAACAATAAATCATGTCTGACACCTGGACATGATTCAGTTGAAGCTGCCAGCACCACGTTCTTCTAAAGGTTCTGCTCCATGCTGCTGCTGACTCCTACCTGCTGCTGCTACTCAAAACTGACAATAAAATCTTCTGGAGTTGAAGGTAAATGTATCCACATCCCCCGCATCCCCCACAGCCTCGCTCTCCACAGGGATGTTTCAATGTCGTACTGCTTTGTTTCCATCGAGTGAGTCCCGCCTCTGGTCCGACTGCATCTGCAGAAGATCACATGAAACTGGTGTAAAGTTACGGATGGAACTGGGACTGTAAATCTGAAATGGGCCGGTTTTATTGGATGCAGGAGGCTCTAACCTGACTGGACTTCACACCAGGTCTTCCTGCTCCTCTGGGTCTTCTGTCTGAGCTGCAGGGTCTGAGATGTTCTCATACTCAGGACAAGAGTCTAACTGATGGGGGGAGATGACAAAATGAGGACCTCGCTCATGAAAACTGCTTATACTAAGACTTAATCAAAATAAATTTCCCATTTAATTGTAAGTTATTTTCAGATATTGTGTCATGGCCAAATACATTACTGGTTTCTACTCAGCAAGTTGTATTTTAAACATAAATTCATGTCACACATTCTTTAGTTTTCAGAGCATGTATGAGCCAAGATATTATAACTGATATATAGGGAAGTTATGTCAATTTTCTCTCTCTCTCTCTCTCTCTCACCTCTATCTCTACAGGTTTTTGTGATGTAGCGGTGGAGCTCAGAGTTTTCTTCTTCCTGGATTGAGTCCAACGACACATACAGAATGTATGACATTTATCATACTTCATCTAAAGTAACTGAAAGATAGTAGTAGAAAATAAAATAGTGGTGACTGAACTGATGGATTTTTCAGGTTTTACCTCGCCCACAGACACAGGAGAAGCAGAGGAATCAGCATCAGGGCCACCACAGTCAGCCTGGTGATATTCGTTATTATTGTTAGATTCCCTGAAAATATAGAAAAATATGTTATACACCTCATTAGTAGGATCAGATTGATGAATCACTTTGCCAGGTGAGACTGTCTGTTAATCAGTCAGTCAGTGTCCGACATGATGGAGGTTCCTCCCTGAACACAGCAACACACACAGTTATTTCCTTTTAAACCAGTCATGGATTGCTAGATATTAACATGGTCACCAGGTCTGGTGCAGTAAACAGGTTTTTGTAGGTAAAAGTCAAGAAACTTACCTGCTACAACAGTCAGATGTAAGGTGGAGCTCTGACGTCCTCTTCTGTTCTGGGCTTCACAGTAATAATTCCCACTGTGTTCAGCTCTGAAGTCAGTGATGGTGAAGATCTGTCCTGATGCTTTTGGTGAGTCTTCATTCTCCTTGTACCAGGTGTAGTTAGCTGCTGGGTTAGCATCACTGCTACAGGTCAGAGTCACTGAACTGCCCTCCACTATCTCAGCAGAGGGACTCACTGACACAGAGGGACTCTTTGGACCATCTGGAGGAGATTTAGAGAGAACCATGTCATTCTCTTCTGATAATGATGTATAATAAATGTTACCATGGCTTTGTCACCTTATTTGGGATTAAGGGCAGGTACTTTGTGAAAAAAAAAAATGTTGTGGGGCAATCTGTCTGTCAACCTACACAAACAGACCACAGTTAACATTCATCCACGTCACTTCTTTGGAGATTGTTAATAAGACTTCTGTACCAAAGAAATAACATGTGAACCAGGTTCACTGTGGCTACATGCCATATGTCTCTTACTGCTGGGTCACCAGATTTCCTTTTCACCAGATGTTTGGTACTTACACTGGACATCTACTGACAGAGACGATGACATGATCTGTCCAAACTGATTCTCAGACTTGCAGTAGTAGTTCCCTCTGTCCTCAGAGCTGATGGAGGTGAAATGATAACTTCCTTCTGGTCCATGAGGCAGTGTTTGGTTCTCCTTGTACCAGGTGTAGTTAGCTGCTGGGTTAGCATCACTGCTACAGGTCAGAGTCACTGAACTGCCCTCCACTATCTCAGCAGAGGGACTCACTGACACAGAGGGAAGCTCTGGACCATCTGTGAAAAGATCAAATGAATTAGGTACCAAAAACTAGGTTGGATTTCGTTGATCTTGTGTAGAAAGTAGTAATAGTTGTATGTATAAGCATCTAAACCTAGAGGTGGTTTGTGACTGGCAGCAGGCTGATCTCTTTGTTGGTGATAAACATTAAATTCTAACCAGAGAGTAGAAGAATGTTTCATATTTTTGAGGGAAACAGAAATAAATGATACCACACAATATGTGTGATATATGTTGTAAATACTGGAATGATGGCCCTGATGAACAATTGATGAGCAGATTTGGTGTAAGAGGGTTGGACTGAGAACAGGACAGAAGCCTGAGGTGGTTTTCTGGATCACTGATGGTTTGAATGCCCTGAACATCCGTGCAGATCTGGGAGACATTAGTAAATAAAACTGTCTTTTCATCATCTGCTGCAGCAGCTCAGTGAACTACAGCAGCAGACGGGGAAACAGGCAGAACTGAAGAAAGAACATGATCAACACAACACTGGAGTGGCTAATAAAGCTTTCAAAAGCTCAAAAGCTAAGATTTAAATGAGCGTTGTTTTACTCACATTTCTATTGATGTATTTCCCTAATTTGTTCTCAGCTGTACAGGAATACTGTCCAGAGTCAGAGGACAGGATGGAGCTGAAGACGAGCTGTGGTCCTTCACTGAGATACTTAAAGACATGTGTGTGTGTGTGTGTGTGTGTGTGTGTCTATTTGCTGTCGTTAAATTTGTCATATTTGCCGTTTCACTCACATTTCACATCAATAAATTTGTATTGAGATGTCTTCGTCCCCAGCTCGTTCTCAGCTGTACAGGAATATTGTCCAGAGAAAGAGGACCGGATGGAGCTGAAGACGAGGTGTTGTCCTTCACTGAGATATTTAAAGACTGGCTTCTCCTTGTACCAGGTGTAGTTAGCTGCTGGGTTAGCATCACTGCTACAGGTCAGAATCACTGAACTGCCCTCCACTATCTCAGCAGAGGGACTCACTGACACAGAGGAACGCTTTGGACCATCTGGAGGAGAAAACAGAGACATCGAGACATTTAACATTTAATTCCAAGATGAATACGTTTTCACAGTGGAAGATATTTAAATCATAGAAACACAAAGTGGGTAGTGAAATTCACTTCCTTCTGTATTAGAAACTCAGATTGTAGAAATGGTGTCCTGTTACCATGGTTACTAGTTTGATACAGTTACTGACTCAGTGAAGTAAACAAGGAAATGATTGGTGTTCAGTGTGTTTGGACACCGTCATGTCTGCTGATGACCTCTGCTGGTTAATAAGATACATGAAGGCATTAAATAATGAAAATGAGTCAGAAAGGATTTTCCTCCTGTGACATTTTCTGACATCATCACTTCCTCAAAGAAACGTGAATGAACAGATTCATTCTTTTCAGTCATGTTTTGTGAATGGACCAGAATAAAAAATGTAAGTTAAAACCTTTTACCCATGACGTGTTTTGCATCTGACATGAAGGGTCAAGATTGCTGAAAACACATTTCAACGCAGAGAATAAAATAAAGACACAAGGACATATTTTAAACAGACGCAGGACATGTTGACAGATGTTGTGAGGCTACATTTCCAGTGTGAGCTTTTATTTTACAGCTTTACTTTACAGTGAGGTCACTAAATAAGAAATTATTGATTAGTGATTTGGTTTTCTTAAAAATCTGCAAAATAAATCACTAAATATCACAGTTACATGCAGTTAAGGTACAGTACAAAAGGTTAAAGGCTCCACTAGATGGTGTTATGTCAGAGGAAGACTGGAAGTAAACTCACACACTGAAGGAGAGGGGAAGTCCTCATGTCCTCTTACAGCACAGGAAAAGCTGTCTGGAGGATAAAAGTAGGCTGAATAAGAATCAGATGTTTGTCCCTCAATGTTCTGTCCATTCTTGTACCAGACGTAGTAAGGATGACTAGGTGGAAGACAACTGCTCTGACACTTCAGCGTTGCCCAGTTATAGGACTGGTAGACAAGTAATCTCATCACCTGCACCTGGAGACCTGAATATGTGAATAAGGAACAGAAGTCTTACACACACACACACACACACACACACACACACACACTAGCTAAATTATTTGGATAAAAAGTTACCTGTGACAGTCAGAGTGACTCCAGGATAACCAACATAGTTCCCACCTTGGTTTGTTGTGAACCTGAACTTGTAGACAGCTGAGTCTCTCTCTCTCAGGTCTGAGATTCTCAGAGTGCAGTCGTTGTTTTCAGAGTGATACTGGACTCGACCTGAATACTCTGGGACTGATTTCAGATCCACAAACTGTTGAATAAACCAGAATCTCTGCTCAACTGTAGTAGCAACACCACCTACAGCTGATGGGTATGTGTAGCTGCAGGGTATGTCCACTGTTGATCCTTTAACAGCACAGATGTGAGTAGAGGTGTAAGTCACTCCCAAGCCATCCTGACCCTGTATCACTGTAACACAGAGCACATCAGGAAGCAGCATGAATTAATAACTTCAGTTAACAATCAGTTAATAAGACAAAGTGATCATACTACCAACGTGATCTAGGGAAAGGTAACCTGGACAAGCTTCATAATCCTCAATAATCAGACCAATTATCTGCAGCCATTAAAAAAAGTCATAAAAAGTTCTTCATCATGCATCTGTCTATTTTAACCGTATTTTAGAATTTCATCAGGTTTTATCATATTTTATAGTGAGACATAGGGATATGTGTTACTTCTGGATTTTCTTTGACTCTGGTTCTAAAACAAGCCTGAGAAGTTCTTATGTGTAAAAAAAAACATGAATACATTTTACAGACTGTTTTAGGTTAGAGCAGAATTATACATAACATATTTGTTTAAAGTTCTTCTTTCAGGCCCTTTCCAACTCCTGTTAACAATGATTTCTTTCAAGTTATTTCAGAATTAAACCAGAATGAACAGGCAAAGAGAGGTCTAAACACAAAGGAAAAGTTAAATATGTGAAAAGTTGAAGAACTGATTTATATTAATATACATAAAACATAGTCAGGGATAATAGTAAGTATGAGTCTGTGTCATGGGAGCGGAAGGAGGACCCAAACGCAGAGTGGCAGAAAGTCCACAAGGATTTATTTTAAACAGTTCAAAAACCAAGGGAGCAAAAGCAAAACATCCAAGCCAGGCACGGGGAAGGTGGAAGTCCAGGCCAAAGGAAATCCAAACCGGGCACAGGGGAAGGCGGCGGCACACAGGCAGGGTAAAAAATGCAGGGAGACTACTCAGAGGAATACAGGAACACAGGCAGGAACACAAGGGTAGGTAACACCAACAAGACAGGATGCTGTACAGACAAGCAGACAAACTAGAACGATCCAACAAGAGACAAAGGAAACACAGGGGTTAAATACAAGAGGTAACAAGGTAATGGGGAACAGGTGAGACGTCAGGTGACTCACATTAGGGCGGGACGGGACAATCAGACAAACAAAGCAAAGCTAGACAAGACAAGACAGGAAACTACACTATCAAAATAAAACAGGAAGTAGAACAAACAGACACAGGGGAACACAAGACAGGACCAGCAACACAAGACCAGGGAGAAAACTAAGACAAAAACACAAGGAGGCCAAAGAAAGGGAAAAATGAACCCAAACAAAACCCCAAACCACAACAAGTCTGTACATTTCTTGGTTAGTTTCCTCTCTGTTCACTCTGAGGTCAGGTTGATGCTGAGTGTGAAAACTAACAAGAAATGCAGAACACTGAAGTCAGAGCGTACAGAAGGAAGTAGGAAGAAGGGAGTGAGGAGGGAACAGTTGTGAATAAAAGCCACAATATTCTCTGTTTACAGCATGTAAAAGTGCTTAGCACACAGTTACTTCATGCAAAGGACAACATTAAAAGATACTGTCCAATTAACACAACAACAAACAAAACTGATACCATTTGCCGAGTTTCCACAATTGTAAACAAAAGTAATATTTGTAGTGTTTCCGGAAGTTTGCCTTTCACTCTCTTTTAAAGAATGAATGTAACTGTAGATATACAGTACCTGACACAGAGAGAAGGAAGACAACAAATCCACTCGCTGCTGCAGTTAAACTCATAGCTGCTCCTCTCGTCTCTCTGTGTGAGACAATAAAACATGTCAGCAGATAAAATAATGTACACAGGAGGTATACAGCATCAATAAATAATCAATAATCTGTTTCTACTTACAATGAAGACGGACGTCGTCTTTAAAGATGCCTCTCCTCTGCTGTCAGTGAGCAGACAACAGATATGAGGCTATTAAAGACTACATTTCCTTCCTCTTTGATCATTAATATGCAGGGAGAACCCACAACTTCAACACCATAAAAATGTGTTGTTTTACAAACTGTAAACTTCAAAAAAGAGAGTAAGAAACTAATATTGATCTTTTGTTGTTAGAAAACCTGTTTTGCCCCCAACATCCCACCGACACCAGAAAAGAGCGTTCATAAAGAGAAGAGAAAAACAGACAGACAGGTCATCTCTATGTGCACTGAGACAGGATGTCACCCAGTCTGCAGGTGTAGTGACGGACCAGGGATGTATTTGACCTTTGACCTTTGAGGCAGTTACATTGAACAGAATGAAGAGCAGAGTATTAACCATAAGAGGGGGAATGGAAAATGACATCATTGTTGTTTCTTGGTATGTCTCTTCTCTGTTCTCTCTGTGGTCAGGTTGCTTCTATTTGCAGAGAAACGCAGACCACTGAGGGTGGTGATGGTGCAGTGGATATGATACATGCCTTTGGTGTGGAAGACCTGGGTTTGATTCTCACTGCTAACAGCAACCAATGTGTCTCTGAGCAAGACACGTAACACCGAGCTGCTCCAGGGGCGTGCGACCTCTGACATATATAGAAATTGTAAGTCGCTTTGGATAAAAGTGTCAGCTAAATGACATGTAATGTAACGGAGGGGTGACAAACTCACATGCATGTTAGTGTTAACTAAACATGGACGTGTAACAAAACAAGGGGTAAAAGGAAAAAGTTTCAAAAATGTTTTAGCTATCTATGGCTATTTGATTGCTAACGTTAGCTCAACACGCCATTCAACTGACAACCTTGTTGTGTTTGATTGCTAGCTTGTAGCCAGCAGTGAACCAACTTCGTTAAGTAGGTCTATTTTTACTGTATTGACATTACAGAAGTCGCTTGTTAGCATCTTGTATGCTACCTGTTGCTAAGTGACGCATGCGCGACTCAAATCTGCACTCCACTTACATCGGGGAGTGACAGTCGCCATGAACTATCTTCATTTACAGCTAACTGCTAAAACATTAGCACTGACAACCGCGATGGAAGATATCCATATAGACACAATAAACAAGATTTAAGTTTGTTGAGTTTAACTACAAAACCGCCAATACTATCACAAAATAAATAAGGTAAAAAAAAGACTTTCTTACGTAAAACAAAGTTTCTTTTCCTTTCTAAATAGTGCAGTGTCTGTCACACGGGGCTGCTTCTCCACATGTGTATTAAGGACTAAACAGAGCATGTTAGAGAGAATCAGGTGATTAGAAACTTGTTCTTGGTTGCCACCAAACTGTACATGGAGGAATATGTGATGATTTCAGTTCACCGTCTCTGAACTGAACCAACTGTATTGGCTCTGTCAGCCAGGACAGGTACAAACCCAGAGGCTGCTCGGGAGTTTTGAAAAGTTATTTATTAATAAGAAATTAATTATATTTATTAATTACAAAATAGATTACATACAGCTCAGTTAATCGTTAGTTACTGCAGCATATTCCACTCTCAAAGGCATGAGCTCCTTTCTATGCAATCATTGGATTATTAAAAACACAACAGAGGGCTCAGCCCAGTTAACTTTAAAAAAAAAGATATGGAAAATTAGACCTTTACCTTTGAATTGTGCCTAATTATTTACACAGCACATGCTATATAAATATACTCTCTATGTAGCATATGGCCTAAAAGGGACAAAACTAACAAACAAATCAAAAATGAGCAAAATCTCCAAAACAAAGGCACCAGCAACCAAAATGAAATAAAATATTATACAAAATGGAAGTTGCACATTTGTTTTTTCTTTTCTGTTTCTCCCCTTTAACCCCTCCAACCCCCTTCCCCCATGGGTCTTCATCTAAATCCCCATGCCAACACATGTTCAGATGAACTTTATAACAAATAATTAAATAACTAAGATACACATACAAAATCAAATCATTTTCAGCGCTAAATCAAGTGCATCCTTCCTAAGCCTAACATGGCCTAAAACTAACTCTTCAGTAGAAAATAAGCTTGCATATACATCAGTAAGTCAGACAGCACCTGAGCATCAGCTGATCTGAACAATAAATCATGTCTGACACCTGGACATGATTCAGTTGAAGCTGCCAGCACCACGTTCTTCTAAAGGTTCTGCTCCATGCTGCTGCTGACTCCTACCTGCTGCTGCTACTCAAAACTGACAATAAAATCTTCTGGAGTTGAAGGTAAATGTATCCACATCCCCCGCATCCCCCACAGCCTCGCTCTCCACATGGATGTTTCAATGTCGTACTGCTTTGTTTCCATCGGGTGAGTCCCGCCTCTGGTCCAACTGCATCTGCAGAAGATCACATGAAACTGGTGTAAAGTTACGGACGGAACTGGGACTGTAAATCTGAAGTGGGCCGGTTTTATTGGATGCAGGAGGCTCTAACCTGACTGGACTTCACACCAGGTCTTCCTGCTCCTCTGGGTCTTCTGTCTGAGCTGCAGGGTCTGAGATGTTCTCATACTCAGGACAAGAGTCTAACTGATGGGGGGAGATGACAAAATGAGGACCTCGCTCATGAAAACTGCTTATACTAAGACTTAATTTAAATAAATTTCCCATTTAATTGTAAGTTATTTTCAGATATTGTGTCATGGCCAAATACATTACTGGTTTCTACTCAGCAAGTTGTATTTTAAACATAAATTCATGTCACACATTCTTTAGTTTTCAGAGCATGTATGAGCCAAGATATTATAACTGATATATAGGGAAGTTATGTCAATTTTCTCTCTCTCTCTCGCTCTCTCACCTCTATCTCTACAGGTTTTTGTGATGTAGCGGTGAAGCTCAGAGTTTTCTTCTTCCTGGATTGAGTCCAACGACACATACAGAATGTATGACATTTATCATACTTCATCTAAAGTAACTGAAAGATAGTAGTAGAAAATAAAATAGTGGTGACTGAACTGATGGATTTTTCAGGTTTTACCTCGCCCACAGACTCAGGAGAAGCAGAGGAATCAGCATCAGGGCCACCACAGTCAGCCTGGTGATATTCGTTATCATTGTTAGATTCCCTGAAAATATAGAAAAATATGTTATACACCTCATTAGTAGGATCAGGTTGATGAATCACTTTGCCAGGTGAGACTGTCTGTTAATCAGTCAGTCAGTGTCCGACATGATGGAGGTTCCTCCCTGAACACAGCAACACACACAGTTATTTCCTTTTAACCAGTTATGGACTGCTAGATATTAACATGGTCACCAGGTCTGGTGCAGTAAACAGGTTTTTGTAGGTAAAAGTCAAGAAACTTACCTGCTACAACAGTCAGATGTAAGGTGGAGCTCTGACGTCCTCTTCTGTTCTGGGCTTCACAGTAATAATT
This sequence comes from Percina caprodes, assembly GCA_013375575.1. Classification (NCBI taxonomy): domain Eukaryota; kingdom Metazoa; phylum Chordata; class Actinopteri; order Perciformes; family Percidae; genus Percina; species Percina caprodes. The sequence continues at coordinate 1,059,967 of JABXJD010000050.1, read as the reverse complement.
CCCACTGTGTTCAGCTCTGAAGTCAGTGATGGTGAAGATCTGTCCTGATGCTTTTGGTGAGTCTTCATTCTCCTTGTACCAGGTGTAGTTAGCTGCTGGGTTAGCATCACTGCTACAGGTCAGATTCACTGAACTGCCCTCCACTATCTCAGCAGAGGGACTCACTGACACAGAGGGACGCTTTGGACCATCTGGAGGAGAAAACAGAGACATCGAGACATTTAACATTTAATTCCAAGATGAATTTGTTTTCACAGTGGAAGATATTTAAATCAACACTAGTTCATAGAAACACAAAGTGGGTGGTTAAACTTCACTTCCTTCTGTATTAGAAACTCAGATTGTAGAAACGATGGTGTCCTGTTACCATGGTTACTAGTTTGACACAGTTACAGACTCAGTGAAGTAAACAAGGAAATGATTGGTGTTCAGTGTGTTTGGACACCGTCATGTCTGCTGATGACCTCTGCTGGTAAATAAGATACATGAAGGCATTAAATAATGAAAATGAGTCAGAAAGGATTTTCCTCCTGTGACATTTTCTGACATCATCACTTCCTCAAAGAAACGTGAATGAACAGATTCATTCTTTTCAGTCATGTTTTGTGAATGGACCAGAATAAAAAATGTAAGTTAAAACCTTTACCCATGACGTGTTTTGCATCTGACATGAAGGGTCAAGATTGCTGAATAACACATTTCAACGCAGAGAATAAAATAAAGACACAAGGACATATTTTAAACAGACACAGGACATGTTGACAGATGTTGTGAGGCTACATTTCCAGTGTGAGCTTTTATTTTACAACTTTAGTGTGTGTGTGTGTGTGTGTGTGTGTGTGTGTGTGTGTGTCAATCAATTTTCTGTTATTTAATGAGCCATTTAACTCACATTTCACATCAATAGATCTGTATTGAGACGTCTTCGTTCCCAGCTCGTTCTCAGCTGTACAGTAATACTGTCCAGAGTCAGAGGACCGGATGTAGCTGAAGACGAGGTGTTGTCCTTCACTGGGAGGTTTGAAGTATACATTCTCCTTGTACCAGGTGTATTTAGCTGCTGGGTTAGCATCACTGCTACAGGTCAGAGTCACTGAACTGCCCTCCACTATCTCAGCAGAGGGACTCACTGACACAGAGGGAAGCTTTGGACCATCTGGAGGAGAAAATGTACAGAGACACATTTAATTAAAAACAAAAAAAAGTCACTATACAGAAAATCATTTATATCATGAATAACACAGTGAGTCATCTGGTGAGGAGAAATATACATGTTAATATCACGTTCTTGTTAATATAAAAGTTGAATGAGTGACTGAATATAAGCTTAACTATTACACATAATGTCTGGAGTTTCTCACATTAAAGTCTTTTCTAAGTTTGCTCTTTTATTCGTGACACTGGAGTAACTCACACACTGGAGGAGAGCGATGATCTTCATATCCTGTAACAGCACAGGAATAGCTGTTGTAATAGCTGTTGTAATAGCTGTTGTAATCTTCAACAGAGACTCTGAGAGGAGATCTTTCTCCATACATTTTCTGTCCATTATTGAACCAGACATATGAAGGATTATTAACATTACAGCTGCTGTGACACCTCAGCTCTGCCTGGGTCGATGATCTTGTCACCTGCACCTGGAGGACTGGAACGATAGTTAAGAAATGTCATTTCAAACTAAATCATTTCAGTACATGCATCCAAACAGTGAGACAAAAGAGTCACAAGAAAAACAATACATTCCAATGAAAGTATTACCTGTAACAGACAAAGTGACTCCAGGATTTCCAGTGAAACCACCATGGTTTGTTATGAACCTGAACTTGTACTCCACAGAATCACTCTCTCTCAGGTCTGAGATTCTCAGAGTGCAGTCGTTGTTATGAAAGAAATACTCTACACGACCTGTATAGTCTGGATCTGAAAACAGATCCATCGGTGCATTATTACTCCCTTTAGTAAACCATAATCTTTTTGCCACCTTAGTAGTTACAAATGTTACAAAATAGATTACATACAGCTCAGTTAATCGTTAGTTACTGCAGCATATTCCACTCTCAAAGGCATGAGCTCCTTTCTATGCAATCATTGGATTATTAAAAACACAACAGAGGGCTCAGCTGCACATATCATGTAAGACTTGATTTCTCCATTGCTTTTGCACAAAACTCTCCAGAAAGTGCCATTTAATGGTTTATTTTTCAAAAAGAATTCTGGGGGGGCATACCCCCAAACCCCCCTGGGGAGAGCCCCCTATCCCCCCACACACATAACAAATCCCATTTTAAACCCTGAATGATAATGATGATGAAAGAGCCAAAGAAATTGCTTTGTATGCGGCAAAATATGGGTTGGCTCCCCAAATCTCACTCCAAGGTTTTTGAAAAAGTTGGCAGCTCTGGAAAAGTTATTTATTACGTAGAATTTCAAAAATACATTTTGCACAACTACTTTAGTCCTTAATGTCTATAAAATAACTAACAATTGTTTTGGACATTTTGTTCATTAATTAGCAAATAAAGTCAAGAAACAAAATAGATTACATACAGCTCAGTTAATCGTTAGTTACTGCAGCATATTCCACTCTCAAAGGCATGAGCTCCTTTCTATGCAATCATTGGATTATTAAAAACACAACAGAGGGCTCAGCCCAGTCAACTTTAAAAAAGAAAATATATGGAAAATTAGACCTATACCTTTGAAGTGTGCCTAATTATTTACACAGCACATGCTACATAAATATACTCTCTATGTAGCATATGGCCTAAAAGAGACAAAGCTAACAAACAAAAATGAGCAAAATCTCCAAAACAAAGGCACCAGCAACCAAAATAATAAAAAATATTATACAAAATGGAAGTTGCACATTTGTTTTTTCTTTTCTGTTTCTCCCCTTTAACCCCTCCAACCCCCTTCCCCCATGGGTCTTCATCAAAATCCCCATGCCAACAAATAATTAAATAACTAAGATACACATACAAAATCAAATCATTTTCAGCGCTAAATCAAGTGCATCCTTCCTAAGCCTAACATGGCCTAAAACTAACTCTTCAGTAGAAAATAAGCTTGCATATACATCAGTAAGTCAGACAGCACCTGAGCATCAGCTGATCTGAACAATAAATCATGTCTGACACCTGGACATGATTCAGTTGAAGCTGCCAGCACCACGTTCTTCTAAAGGTTCTGCTCCATGCTGCTGCTGACTCCTACCTGCTGCTGCTACTCAAAACTGACAATAAAATCTTCTGGAGTTGAAGGTAAATGTATCCACATCCCCCGCATCCCCCACAGCCTCGCTCTCCACAGGGATGTTTCAATGTTGTACTGCTTTGTTTCCATCGGGTGAGTCCCGCCTCTGGTCCGACTGCATCTGCAGAAGATCACATGAAACTGGTGTAAAGTTACGGATGGAACTGGGACTGTAAATCTGAAGTGGGCCGGTTTTACTGGATGCAGGAGGCTCTAACCTGACTGGACTTCACACCAGGTCTTCCTGCTCCTCTGGGTCTTCTGTCTGAGCTGCAGGGTCTGAGATGTTCTCATACTCAGGACAAGAGTCTAACTGATGGGGGGAGACGACAAAATGAGGACCTCGTTCATGAAAACTGCTTATACTAAGACTTAATTTAAATAAATTTCCCATTTAATTGTAAGTTATTTTCAGATATTGTGTCATGGCCAAATACATTACTGGTTTCTACTCAGCAAGTTGTATTTTAAACATAAATTCATGTCACACATTCTTTAGTTTTCAGAGCATGTATGAGCCAAGATATTATAACTGATATATAGGGAAGTTATGTCATTTCTCTCTCTCTCTCGCTCTCTCACCTCTATCTCTACAGGTTTTTGTGATGTAGCGGTGGAGCTCAGAGTTTTCTTCTTCCTGGATTGAGTCCAACAACAAATACAGAATGTATGACATTTATCATACTTCATCTAAAGTAACTGAAAGATAGTAGTAGAAAATAAAATAGTGGTGACTGAACTGATGGATTTTTCAGGTTTTACCTCGCCCACAGACACAGGAGAAGCAGAGGAATCAGCATCAGGACCACCACAGTCAGCCTGGTGATATTCGTTATCATTGTTAGATTCCCTGAAAATATAGAAAAATATGTTATACACCTCATTAGTAGGATCAGATTGATGAATCACTTTGCCAGGTGAGACTGTCTGTTAATCAGTCAGTCAGTGTCCGACATGATGGAGGTTCCTCCCTGAACACAGCAACACACACAGTTATTTCCTTTTAAACCAGTCATGGATTGCTAGATATTAACATGGTCACCAGGTCTGGTGCAGTAAACAGGTTTTTGTAGGTAAAAGTCAAGAAACTTACCTGCTACAACAGTCAGATGTAAGGTGGAGGTCTGACGTCCTCTTCTGTTCTGGGCTTCACAGTAATAATTCCCACTGTGTTCAGCTCTGAAGTCAGTGATGGTGAAGATCTGTCCTGATGCTTTTGGTGAGTCTTCATTCTCCTTGTACCAGGTGTAGTTAGCTGCTGGGTTAGCATCACTGCTACAGGTCAGAGTCACTGAACTGCCCTCCACTATCTCAGCAGAGGGACTCACTGACACAGAGGGACACTTTGGACTATCTGGAGGAGATTTAGAGAGAACCATGTCATTCACAGCTGATAATGATGTATATTAAATGTTACCATGGCTTTGTCACCTTATTTGGGATTAGGGGCAGGTATTTTGTGAAAAAAAAAAAATGTTGTGGGGCAATCTGTCTGTCAACCTTCTCACACAGACCACAGTTAACATACATCCACATCACTTCTTTAGAGATTGTTAATAAGACTTCTGTACCAAAGAAATAACATGTGAACCAGGTTCACTGTGGCTACATGCCATATGTCTCTTACTGCTGGGTCACCAGATTTCCTTTTCACCAGATGTTTGGTACTTACACTGGACATCTACTGACAGAGACGATGACATGATCTGTCCAAACTGATTCTCAGACTTGCAGTAGTAGTTCCCTCTGTCCTCAGAGCTGATGGAGGTGAAATGATAACTTCCTTCTGGTCCATGAAGCAGTGTTTGGTTCTCCTTGTTCCAGGTGTAGTTAGCTGCTGGGTTAGCATCACTGCTACAGGTCAGAGTCACTGAACAGCCCTCCACTATCTCAGCAGAGGGACTCACTGACACAGAGGGACGCTTTGGACCATCTGGAGGAGAAAACAGAGACATCGACATTTAACATTTAATTCCAAGATTAATTTGTTTTCACAGTGGAAGATATTTAAATCAACACTAATTCATAGAAACTCAAAGTGGGTGGTTAAACTTCACTTCCTTCTGTATTAGAAACTCAGATTGTAGAAATGATGGTGTCCTGTTACCATGGATACTAGTTTGACACAGTTATAGACTCAGTGAAGTAAACAAGGAAATGATTGGTGTTTAGTGTGTTTGGACACCGTCATGTCTGCTGATGACCTCTGCTGGTAAATAAGATACATGAAGGCATTAAATAATGAAAATGAGTCAGAAAGGATTTTCCTCCTGTGACATTTTCTGACATCATCACTTCCTCAAAGAAACGTGAAGGTACAGTACAAAAGGTTAAAGGCTCCACTAGATGGTGTTATGTCAGAGGAAGACTGGAAGTAAACTCACACACTGAAGGAGAGGGGAAGTCCTCATGTCCTCTTACAGCACAGGAAAAGCTGTCTGGAGGATCCAAGGAGGCTGAATAAGAATCAGATGTTTGTCCCTCAATGTTCTGTCCATTCTTGTACCAGACGTAGTAAGGATACCCAGGTAGAGGACAACTGCTCTGACACTTCAGCTCTGCCCTGTAAGAGGACCGGTAGACCTGTAATCTCATCACCTGCACCTGGAGACCTGAATATGTGAATAAGGAACAGAAGTCTTAATTTTAGACTGAACTGCGCACACACACACACTATAAATTATTTGGATAAAAAGTTACCTGTGACTCCAGGATAACCAACATAGTTCCCACCTTGGTTTGTTGTGAACCTGAACTTGTAGACAGCTGAGTCTCTCTCTCTCAGCTCTGAGATTCTCAGAGTGCAGTCGTTGTTTTCAGAGTGATACTGGACTCGACCTGAATACTCTGGGACTGATTTCAGATCCACAAACTGTTGAATAAACCAGAATCTCTGCTCAACTGTAGTAGCAACACCACCTACAGCTGATGGGTATGTGTAGCTGCAGGGTATGTCCACTGTTGATCCTTTAACAGCACAGATGTGAGTAGAGGTGTAAGTCACTCCCAAGCCATCCTGACCCTGTATCACTGTAACACAGAGCACATCAGGAAGCAGCATGAATTAATAACTTCAGTTAACAATCAGTTCATGAAGCAAAGTGGATCATACTACCAACGTGTTCTGGAGGAACCATTTATCTGAAATCACTGTTATAAAAGTCCTCATCGTGCATCTGTCTAACAAGAACTAGATTAAAATATAGAATGTCAGAAAATGCCTGAAAAGTTTATCTGATGTGAACACATTCAACATTTAACTTAAAGACAAGTTGGTTTTCCCGGTGGAACATAACTAAAGTGGACAATAGTTAACAGAAACAGAAAGTGGGTGGTGGAGCTTGAGTTTCCTCTATATTAGAAACAATGGTGTCCTGTTACCATGGTTACTAGTTGGACACTTTGTTACCAGTGTTGGGCAAGTTACTTTTAAAAAGTAATTAGTTACTGACACAGTGGAGTAAACAAGGAAATATTTGGTGTTCAGTGTGTTTGGACACTGTCATCTCTACTGATGATGCTGGTTAATAAGATACATGAAGGCATTCAATCATGAAAATGAGTCAGAAATGATTTTTCCTCCTGTGACATTTTCTGACATCATTACTTCCACAAAGAAACATGATTGGACAGATCTTCTAACACTGATAACTAGTAATTATTCAGGACTTGAGAACATCTGACTTCATTCTTTTCACTCATGTTTTGTGGATGGACCAGAAGAAAGAATAAAGTTAAAAGAAAAGACTCAAGAAGGAGAACAGACATATGGACACATCTTGCTTTGCTAAATATTATTTATGGTTACCTATTTTTGCTATACTATTTTAATTACATATTCAATTTAATTTAACGTCACTCACTCTGCAATATTGTTCTATTGCACTTTACTTGATGTCACTACATTTACCGGCTGCTCACTGTCTGCTGTTTGCTTGCTTTTTGTATGTTTATTTGTGTGTTTGTTTGTTTTTTTGTTTTTATTGCTGCTTTCACTGTAGAAAATGCTGCTGCTGCTGTGACAAGTAAATTTCCCCGCTGTGGGATGAATAAAGTATTATCTAATCTAATCTAATCTAAATGTCTAGTTTGAGCTGTTTTACATTCTTCATAGTGAGGCCATGAAATAAGAGATAATTGATAAGTGCAGGTTTTGCTCCACTAGATGGTGTTATGTCAGAGGAAGACTGGAAGTAAACTCACACACTGAAGGAGAGGGGAAGTCCTCATGTCCTCTTACAGCACAGGAAAAGCTGTCTGGAGGATAAAAGGAGGCTGAATAAGAATCAGATGTTTGTCCCTTAATGTTCTGTCCATTCTTGTACCAGACGTAGGAAGGATGCCCAGGTAGAAGACAACTGCTCTGACACTTCACCTCTACCCAGTTAGAGGACCAGTAGACCTGTAATCTGCTCACCTGCACCTGGAGACCTGAATATGTGAATAAGGAACAGAAGTCTTAATTTTAGACTGAACTGTCAAAACACACCCAAATGCAATTAACCTTCATGTTGTCATCAAGATGTTGAACACTTGAAGTAATTGATTAAATATTCAGATAAAAAAGTTACCTGTGACAGTCAGAGTGACTCCAGGTGAACCAGTAAATCTTCCACCTTCTTGGTTTGTTGTGAACCTGAACTTGTAGACAGCTGAGTCTCTCTCTCTCAGGTCTGAGATTCTCAGAGTGCAGTCGTTGTTTTTACTGTCATACTGCACACGGCCTGAATACTCTGAGATTGTTGTTAAATCCACAGTTTCACCATTATTCAATTCAGTAAACCAGAATCTCTGCTCAACTGTAGTAGCAACACCACCTACAGCTGATGGGTATGTGTAGCTGCAGGGTATGTCCACTGTTGATCCTTTAACAGCACAGATGTGAGTAGAGGTGTAAGTCACTCCCAAGCCATCCTGACCCTGTATCACTGTAACACAGAGCACATCAGGAAGCAGCATGAATTAATAACTTCAGTTAACAATCAGTTAATAAGACAAAGTGATCATACTACCAACGTGATCTAGGGAAAGGTAACCTGGACAAGCTTCATAATCCTCAATAATCAGACCAATTATCTGCAGCCATTAAAAAAAGTCATAAAAAGTTCTTCATCATGCATCTGTCTATTTTAACCGTATTTGAGAATTTCATCAGGTTTTATCATATTTTATAGTGAGACATAGGGATATGTGTTACTTCTGGATTTTCTTTGACTTTGGTTCTTTTATGAAAAAAAAAGTTTTCTAAAATAAGCCTGAGAAATTCTTCTTACGTGTAAAAAAAACATATAAATACATTTTACAGACTGTTTTAGGTTAGAGCAGAATTATACATAACATATGTGTTTTAAGTTCTTCTTTCAGGCACTTTCCAGCTCCTGTTAACAATGATTTCTTTCAAGTTATTTCAGAATTAAACCAGAATGAACAGGCAAAGAGAGGTCTAAACACAAAGGAAAAGTTAAATATGTGAAAAGTAATATACATAAAACATATTCAGGGATAATAGTAAGAGTCTGTACATTTCTTGGTTAGTTTCCTCTCTGTTCACTCTGAGGTCAGGTTGATGCTGAGTGTGAAAACTAACAAGAAATGCAGAGCACTGAAGTCAGAGCGTACAGAAGGAAGTAGGAAGAAGGGAGTGAGGAGGGAACAGTTGTGAATAAAAGCCACAATATTCTCTGTTTACAGCATGTAAAAGTGCTTAGCACACAGTTACTTCATGCAAAGGACAACATTAAAAGATACTGTCCAATTAACACAACAACAAACAAAACTGATACCGTCTGCCGAGTTTCCACAATTGTAAACAAAAGTAATATTTGTAGTGTTTCTGGAAGTTTGCCTTTCACTCTCTTTTAAAGAATGAATGTAACTGTAGATATACAGTACCTGACACAGAGAGAAGGAAGACAACAAATCCACTCGCTGCTGCAGTTAAACTCATAGCTGCTCCTCTCGTCTCTCTGTGTGAGACAATAAAACATGTCAGCAGATAAAATAATGTACACAGGAGGTATACAGCATCAATAAATAATCAATAAACTGTTTCTACTTACAATGAAGACGGACGTCGTCTTTAAAGATGCCTCTCCTCTGCTGTCAGTGAGCAGACAACAGATATGAGGCTATTAAAGCCTATATTTCCTTCCTCATTTGATCATTAATATGCAGGGAGAGCCATACACCAAGAAGAGAAAAACAGAGACAGTTCATCTCTATTTGCACTGAGACAGGATGTCACACAGTCTGCAGGCAGGGTTCAACATCAGCATCAAGTGTTGTTTTACAAAGTGTAAACTTCAAAAAAGAGAGTAAGATACTAATGTTGATCTTTTGTTGTTAGAAAACCTGTTTTGCCCCCCAACATCCCACCGACACCAGAAAAGAGCGTTCATAAAGAGAAGAGAAAAACAGACAGACAGGTCATCTCTATGTGCACTGAGACAGGATGTCACCCAGTCTGCAGGTGTAGTGACGGACCAGGAATGTATTTGACCTTTGACCTCTGAGGCAGTTACATTGAACAGAATGAAGAGCAGAGTATTAACCATAAGAGGGGGAATGGAAAATGACATCATTGTTGTTTCTTGGTATGTCTCTTCTCTGTTCTGTCTGCGGTCAGGTTGCTTCTATTTGCAGAGAAACGCAGACCACTGAGGGGTCTAAACTTTAAGTTAGTGTTAACTAAACAAGGACATGTGTAATGGGTGTGACGTCATGGCCCGGTGGAGGGCGGAGGTTATTTAGGGGTCTCTCTCTAAAAACACGCTGCTGGTCTGAATGAAATGTAAATGACTTGAAGGTACAGCAAACTGTCCGACCATTTTATAAAATGTATTGTTTTAAAATATTGTGGAAACTGGTTTAATATTGTTTTGATTTTTTATAGGACTGTCTGCAAGTGCAATATTGCCTGTCATTGTTTTTTCCCATTTCATTTAAAGTAACGGGCATTTATTTTTACAACTTGGTTTCTTTGTTTAGTTGGGTTTGGTTTTGTTTTGTTCATTTCAAATATTATTATTATAATAAAAGGGTCAAGTGCCATATCGCTGATGGACGTCGCTCAATTTTAGGTCTGGTCATAGGCTCAAAGATAGCTTTAGAGACCCCCTGTTGGTTGCTAGTGTGATTTGAGGCGTTGCCTTCTATTGTTCCCTGCATGTAATTAGTGTGCGAGTTTTAAAGTGTGCAGTGGTATTTTGTTCTATTGCTCTTTTATTGTGTGTATTGGGTCCTAACGCATATTAATAGCCTCTAAATTATTCCAGTGCAAGTTTGCTAATTATATCGAGTGATTGTGCCGGTGTCATTACATTTTATCCCTTTTTCTAAAGTCGCTACTGTGTACTTCCACGCTGGCGCTGTTGTCCGTTTTTAATCAGTGTTTTTAATCTAGGCTAATTGTGTGAATAAATTCCATTTATATTTTGTATCTGGCCTCCCATCCCGGTTTGTTCTGGACACCTACCTGTTTTCAATCACTACACATGTAACAAAACAATTAAATTAACAAGTATTTTTAATGACGTTGGCTTGTTTAGGTGGATCTGTTGGCTAAACTGTGTGCATAGATGCCCCATAATATCCCTCCAAAAACGTCAACGTGATAAAAGCGAGCTGTCGTTTTTTTCAACAAGGGTCATCAGCTTAACCTTTAAAAGTGAAGAGGGAACAGGTCTGAATGAAAGCCACAATAGTCTCTGTTTACAGCATGTAAAAGGGCTTAGCACACAGTTACTTCATGCAAAAGACAAAAGACAGAGATGCTGGCCAACACACGAGAAGATCCTGCTGAGAACTGACCCAAAATAATCAAAACTGATAACATCTTGTGAGTTTCCACAATAGTACAGCAAACCAAAAATTTTAGCATTTCTGGGAAGTTTGCCTTTCACACAACTCTGATCCACTTAGTTCCACATGTGACCTTCAGCACCACATTTTCCCAGAATCCCTCTTTTAAAGAATGAATGTAACTGTAGATATACAGTACGTGACACAGAGAGAAGGAAGACAACAAATCCACTCGCTGCTGCAGTTAAACTCACAGCAGAGGCCAGTACTACGAATCAATAAGCTGTGTCACGCCGCTGGTTAACAACTAGTTTAAACAACTCAGGGTTTCCCAATCCAGCGACGCGCACGTTCACATAAAAGAAGCGGTGTTTGCACAGCATGACCAATCACAAACATCTACCAGAGCCGCATATTTTACACAGCAGGGTAACACACTCGCTAAGATTTCTATTTTTCTGCCTAGTTTTTCATTAAAAGTCATACTGCAGCCTACACCGTACAAGTATAGGAGAAAAAAATGCGTTTGGCCCTATAACTCCCAAACAATATATTGCCCATTTCCTCCTATACTTTTATGCGTGAAAAATTGCGATTTATCAAAACCTACTTTTTCACAATACTTGGCACGTAGCATCTCCAGATATTTCCACACAACATTGCTCTGTACCAAATTTGACGAAGATTGGCCATTAGAGGGCGCTATAATCAATGTTTTGGCAAATTACTCTATGCATGTAAATGGGACATTTGCGATTGCAATATCTCTGCTGCAGTAATTTCTATCAAGATGAAACTTGTACTTGTACTTGTACTTGTAACTGATACTTGTTCAGCATGCCACTCGGAGGCTATGTACCAAATTTGGTGAAGATCGGCCATCAGGGGGCACTGTACTCAACGTAGACCAGCTTTGGCCCTTCTACTCAATCAATGTTAATGGGATATTTGCAATGGCAATGTACCACAAACTTTGCAACACACACCTTTTGATATTTTCTGACCTTGGCTTCCCCACCGTTACGCTTTGGGTTCTGCTTTTGCGCGCTCGAATCGTCGGGGGCAACTCGCGTCGGGGCCGACTTGCCCGAGGAGGCTTGGACCCCGTCATAATTGCTTGCAGTTATAGTTTATTTTACAACTGTTTGTAACTTGGGTCACTTTGTGGTGTGCCATTTTATGATTTTGCCAAGATTGGAGAATACAAACTTGCAAGTCAAGCTATCATTGGCACATGCCAATATTTCTTGTTTCAATGCCAAATTGTATTTTCAATACCACAGGTTACTGTCACTGTTCTAGCTCCATACATATTGCCATTAGCCTGTTATTTGAGAGATACTCCAGCGTAATGTATGTAAAGGTGTTTTTCTTTGTTTTTCTCAGCTCTTACGGTGGTTCAAGAGATTCACAGTGTATTAAGAAATGTTGCAAAGGGACAATAAAGCTTTCTGAACCATCAGTCAACAAAGAGCCATAACATTACTCTTACTGTGTGAGACAATAGAACATGTCAAAATAATATATAATGTACACAGGAGGTATGCAGTATCAATAAACTGTTTCTACTTACAATAAAGACGGTCGTCTTTAAAGATGCCTCTCCTCAGTTGACAGTGAGCAGAAGACAGATATCAGGCTGTTAAGGACTACATTTCCTTCTCTTTTGATTATTAATATGCATGAAGAGCCAAATGCCAGTACCCACAACGTAATAAAGTTATGTTGTTTTACAAACTATAAACTTAAAACAAAGACAATAAGTAGTGTTACTACTTACTGTTGGCACCAAAGCGGTTTTGCTGCCAACATTTTTGTTTTTATTAATGTTTTTGTGAGGTGTCCAAATTGTACATTGTGTTATTATTATTATTATTATTATTAACATCTCAATTGATGACACAAAAATAGAATTAATAAACATTTTTATTAGCTTCAGCACAGTTCAGTGTGACAAAAAACATGAAATAACAGCACATATGTGACATGTGTGATTGTTAGTTTGATGCTTCACTTGACAATTGTAGTGTATATTAGGATGGGAAAACTGCCTTTATACAAAGAGATGTACTGCAGTACTTTGGGCTCTTGCAATCTCAATTTGTGCTCTGAATTTACCATAACGTATCACCTTCAGGCTGCATACTCTTGCCTTGTGTGTACCCTTTAAACTTTAACTATATTATTGACTGCTCCTTAGAACTTTGCAGGGTAAATCCAGACAGCTAGACTATCTGTCCAAGCTGAGTTTTCTCTTGCACGACTATTTTGCAGTGGCTCTGTGCGGAGTTTAGCCGCTCATGACGATTCTGAGTGGTTTGAAGAAATGCCATTAAACCAGAGCACGTTTTCCTCCCATACCAAAATGCTGTGTGAAGTAGCCAGACCTTCCTTCGGGGCACTTTGGGGGAGGGTCTGGCAAAGCAAGACTAGCCTGCTGGTAACTAACGTATACACACACAAACAAACACAGATGGGCCACAATAATATGTGATTTGAAGGCATACAATTGAATAGGTATCGAGTTGTAAAAAATTAGCAAAGTAGGATCCACAATAGATTATGACTGACAAGAAGAAAACCATTAAACTTTTTTTCTTTTTAAAGGGCAACAAAACACATACATTGTAGAACAAGAGTGAAATGTACTCGACAGGATGTCTGAGTTGATATGCCGCTTGTATTATTAATTTTAATTTTAAAAAGTAGAATGTAGAACAATAGTGTTGTAAAAACTGTTGTAATAGTACAATACAAAATTAAAACAGTACACTCATCCCTCCCCCTCTCCCATCATCCCTCAGTGGCAAAAAAAGAACAACATCACACTCCTTGCTGTAAACATAAATGAAAGGAGATTAAATACTGTAATCAGTGTTGGGCAAGTTACGTCCAAAATGTAATATATTATAGAGTACTAGTTGCTGTCATTTTTGAGTAATTTGTTATATTAGAATTTTACTATCTCTGAATTGTAATGCGTTGCACTACTTTTGAGTTACTTTCACCAAAATAACACCGGAAGTTTGACTTGGCAGCTAGCGTGTGAATTTCACTACTGGATCAATAAAGTCTCCTCTTTATCCACTTTAATACATCATAGATTATTCATAATATTTTGTAAAATGTAGCAAAGTAAAGCTATACAAATAGATAATTAAAACGTACAATAGGCAAGAAGGAGAAAATTAAAATACTCAATTAAAAGCACCTTACAGTTGTGTTGAAGTGCAGCATTGTTGTAAAATGTTTGTAAAGCACTTGAATAAGAAATTCATGTTGTTTAGTTTAAAACCAAGGTTGTCTAATGGAAATGGTCAATTATAGTGTGATTAAAACTCACTTTTTACATTATTTACAGTAAGGGTGCTCCGATTGATCGGTCACCGATCGTTATCGGCCGATAAAGGCTTTAAATAGTTTGATCGGTGGTCTCCTTAAAGGCCGATCAGATGGGCCGATGAGACGCACCACTCGTGAGAAAAGAAATTGTACGCGCAGCTAAAATGGCGGACTCTCTTCATTCACCGGTCTGGCAGTTGTACAAGGTGTCTGAAAAAGACAACACATTAGCGATTTGCAACGTGTGCGCCAAGGAAATTCCAAAGTTAGTTAGCGCTACGGCAGAGAGAGAGAGAGAGAGAGAGAGAGAGAGAGAGAGAGAGAGAGAGAGAGCACTTGTTGACACCCTAATGAAGGACATCACATCAATCAGCTTCACAAGTGACATTTGGAGTCCAGATGTACGTCCCATGTCCATGTTGAGCCTTACTGCGCAGTTTATTAATCAAAACTTTGAATTAAAAAGAGTTGTGCTTCATTCTCAAGAATTTTTGGCGTCACACTCCGCGGAGGCTCTTGCTGCCGCATTGAGCGACATGTTTCGCGCATGGGGAATCCCGAAAGAAAAAGTGCACGTTATTCTAACGGATAATGCCAAGAGCCTGGTAAAGGGATGAGGGATGCAGATCTACCCAGCCTGCCGTGCATGGCTCATACACACAGCAGCCTGCCGTGCATGGGTCATACACACTGCAGCTTGCCGTTGCCGACGGAGTTTCATCACAACGCAGCATCGCTGATACAACAGCCTGTGGAAGACGCATCGCCAGTCATTTCAAACATTCACAGCTTGCCTACTCTAGACTTCAAAATATTCTGAAGCAACCTGGCCAGCCTATTAAAAGGCTACAACAGGATGTACCTACCAGGTGGAACAGTACGGTTAATATAAAAACTTCGAAAGCCACGTTGTTGGAAGCGGTCCAGAACAGATTCAGTGACCTTCAGTCGAAGCGCCTGTATACCATCGCAATAGTGCTTGATCCGAGGTGAGAACTTCATTCACACATTTCTCTCTCTCTCTGTGTCTCCAGTTGTGTTGCTGTCAGAGAATGAAACTATATTTAAATAATGTCAATGTTAATTAAACATACTGTATTCTCTGAGCTCTAAGCTGTTTAAGATGTTTCTAACAGGATTCAAAATGTTGACAGTTTCCTGTCAATAAAAGTAAACAGTTGCCAATTCACAATACATTATCTTCTGTTCATTTTAATACATATAAATTGTTAAGACTATTCAAATTTTGTTTATGACAGGGTAAATAGAAGGCTTCAAATAGACCCAGTGATCGGTGATCGGTGTTAATCAATACTGCTTTCAGCAATCGGTGATCGGCCCCAAAAATCTTGATCGGAGCACCCTTAATTTACAGTGCTTTATTTACAGCTGATATGTGAAAAGGTGCATAATCCTTATTTGTTTAACAGGAATTTAGTTTTACTGCAAACCGTCACAGGAAGTGCTTTTATTCTTGCTAGCTTACTGAGATAAACATGAGACGCTTTGCAAAACATGTTTGTCAAGCTTAAAGGAACACGGCGACTTATTGGGACTTTAGCTCATTCACCGTATCCCCCAGAGTTAGACAAGTCTATACATACCCTTCTCATCACCGTGCGTGCTGTAACTCGGTCTGACGCCCCCAGCGTTCCGTGCCGCCACCACGGAACGCGCTGGTAACAGTTCATGATCATTTCATGGAATTCTGAGAGACCAGGTTGGGTTTTTACTAGGGATAAGCCGGATACTCGGCTGAAACGGGTATTCGGTACGGATAAAGCACTTTTTCCGAGTACAAGTATTATACGAGTAATGCGAGTCAATATCTGTACTCGGATTGAATAAAACTCTAGACCCAGCGCCCCTCCCCTACACTATTCTGTGATAGGCTAGTCCCAGCGCCTTTCTGTTGTTGTCCTGCCGGCCGGCTCTCTGCTCACTCAAACACACTCAGAACACGGAGAAGTGAGCAGCTCTCTCCGTTTCCCACAGTCACTTATCCGCGGGTCTTTTCCGTTAACATTTAGGGTTTCTTCAAGCTTCAGGTTTGTTTTTTACTTCGGTCGAACTAGTACTTAGTAACCAGTAGATTTCTGTTAAACGTGGGGTTAGTTCAGACATGGTCTTTGGTAGCATGCGAGTCGCGTCGCCTGTCGGAGTTTTTTTTTATTTTTTTTTATTTTTTTAAACTGCCTGCTGGCTCTAACCAGTTTTTTTGAGTGTCTGAAACTTTCTTGCTGTATTTTATAAAAAACTAAAAGGCAGTTGCGGTATAAATAAATAATATTACAAATTAAGATACACACACAAACACATTTCAACCCCCACTTCCGGGTTAGGCCCCGCCCAGTCCGGGTACAGATACGGATACAGATAATGCTGTACTCGCTCATCCCTAATAACTACTTCCTTCAGCTCTAGCTCTTACTTCCCATTCACAGTCTTCTGATATTCACTGAGCATCTCAAGGAGATTTTAGGGGTTTTGTGCAGTTTTAGGACTCAAACCATCACACATCAATGTAGTCAGACCACCGTCGAAGTCTAAATGTGAGTCACCTTTAACCTAGAGTAATCTCTGTTAACACATCTCCTCCAGATGGTCCAAAGCGTCCCTCTGTGTCAGTGAGTCCCTCTGCTGAGATAGTGGAGGGCAGTTCAGTGACTCTGACCTGTAGCAGTGATGCTAACCCAGCAGCTAACTACACCTGGTACAAGGAGAATGAAGACTCACCAAAAGCATCAGGACAGATCTTCACCATCACTGACTTCAGAGCTGAACACAGTGGGAATTATTCCTGTGAAGCCCAGAACAGAAGAGGACGTCAGACCTCCACCTTACACCTGACTGTAGCAGGTAAGTTTCTCCATGACACTAGCTGACTCATTAACAGACAGTATCACCTGGCAAACTGATTCATGAGTCAAACCCCCCAATCAGGTACAGGACTGTTTATCTAATGACTGTCTATCTCCATTTCTAGATAAATCAACAATAACACTGATGACAAACAGCATCAGGGTGACTCTGGTGGGGGTCGGGGGGCTGATTCCTCTGCTTCTGTTTTGTC